>CM073472.1:27905000-28505000 GCA_037074535.1 Gleditsia sinensis
GAAACAACCTTAGTGATGCATGATTTGACTATATTTTTCTTTTGAAGTGGATGATGGAATATGTTAAATTAAGTAAAAAAAATATAATTAAATGTTGAGATGAGTAATTCTATGGTTAGGTGGAAATTTGGAACAAAAATATAACATGAATTAATACAAGGATGAACTAGAACTTTAGGAAAGGCTAGGCTAAGAAAATTAGATTTCGAAGTAACTAGGGAAGCTTATGTTTTTGAAATTTTGGGAAGAATTGATTAGAAATTAAAAGAAATTGTTAACATGAAAAATGCAGATATATGTCTCACAAAGTTTTAGCCACTAGCATCACCCAATTTGAAGTTCAAATGAAGGAGATATGGTCAGATTAGTAAGCAGTGGTCAGAAACTAGCTAACCAGGAAAGAATCTGTTAAGTATGCTTCTGTGTTTGAATTTTTGGGCAACATTTATAGGGAAGTAAAGGAGCTTGCTAACATAATAAATATAGTTATATTCTCTCAGATTTATAGGTTCTGAAATCACTTAAGTTAGAGTCCATATGAGGGAAATATAGCTGATTAATTAGTAGATGTCAGAATCAATCTAGAATCTAGGGTGGTAAATGTAAGTGTTTTATTTTTTAATTTTTTGTGAATATTTTGTAAGTAATATGAAGAAATGACAAACATGAAAGTTGTAGATAAGTGTCTTATCTTTTTATAGGCTTTCGAATCATCTCAATTAAACTTCGTATAAAGGAGATATGGTTGAATAAGTGAGGAGAGGTCACAGAACACGGTCAGGCCGTGTTCTAGGTTATTTTAGCACGGGTAGGCTATATTCAAGGTTGTTTTTTAGTATGTTTAAAGTATTTTTTAAGCATGCCCATGTCCTATAATATGGCCAGGCTATGTTGGAAGCTGATAAAGCTTATTTTTAACATTTTTCTACCCTAAATGAACCTTATTAACTATAGGGTAATAATAGAAACTAAATTAGAGAAGAATGTCCCATAAAATTTGTTAGAATATGTGTTGGTAATGATATAAGTAGAAATAAAGTAACTAGAGGCCAAGCATAAAGAAAATAAGAAGATGAAAATAATATTTAAAAAATAAGAAGAATCTTATAAATAGAAATAATAAATAACTAGTGTGTGCCCTAGCAATTACTATTACATGAACTCCTTACCATCTTAAGTGTGTAATTTTAACATAAAAATATTTTATAAAGTGATATTCAAAAATGATTATGATCATGACATGATTGCATTTTACCAATGATTTTTTGTAGTGATTATGCTTTGATGATAAATTATGGCATGTGCGTATAATGAACATACTTATTATTGAAATCATATTTTTTGCTATTAACGTGAAAAGAAAAGAAAAGAGACGAGTACGGTCATATGGCGGTCCGTGTGGTGCACCAGTAGGGGACGCTCTACTAACGGCTATAATTATGTTAATGAGAAAAGAAAGAGAAAGTGTGCCATGTAGAATGGAGCGAGAAAAGCCTGTACCAAAGAGTAGAAAGTACTCATCCTAACCGAGGTAACTTGATATGAAAATAAGTTGATAGCCATCATATGATATTCTAAAAATAGTTATTCATGCCATAGATGTCATTACTGTACGATTTTCATGTGCATAGATAAAGTGCATTTATGTGACCTAAAATATTTTTTGTAGCTTATACAAATCAACATGACATGACGAGGATTATTGATGATGATTATGATTTATTGTTGAACTTATTGAGATTTAATTCTCACTATATTTCCATATCATGTTCAGAAAACTAAGTTATGCAAATTTTTCTATGGCTCTGGCTTTTAGTGTATGATGGATCAAGTTACTCTATGTTAGGAAAATCCCATAAATTAATAAGGTGTTTGTGGTCGAGTTGGCTAAGACCCAGTGAACCACCCGCACCCATATCTCTGGAATTGGTCAACATGGATTAATAAGATGTAAATATTTATGCGTTTATTTTTGTACAGACGTTTTGATTAATAATGTGTATGTGAACTCAGAATTGTATTAGTGTTAATGGTAGACCTTAAACCTTGAATTATGCTTGGTTAAATTAATCGAATGTTATTATGAGTTAATTAATTAGAAATAAAGAAGTAATGACTTTCTAGGACTTTATAAATAAATAAATAAATAAATAAATATATATATATATATATATATATATATATATATATATATATATATATATATATATATATATATATATATATAAAGTGGAGTTGTTACACCATGTGGTTCCTACTAAGGGAGAAAGAGTAAGTTTGTGACATCAATCTTGGTTTGGATGTTTTAGTGCTGTTTTGTAGTATTTATGTATAACTCAAATTGAATCTGACCATTTGGTTTTCCATTGCCATAATGACTCAAATTTATACATTTATCTAATATTTTATGTGTATGACATTATCACAAGGAATGAGTAAGAAGACATTTGTCAACTAAAACAATATCTTTTTCTAAACTATCAAACAAAAGACTCATGCATACTAAAATATTTCTTGGGTGTTGAAGTAGCTTTGTCAAATGTAGCATGATAATATCTTAGAGGAAATATGCTCTAGATATACTTGAGGGGATATGCATGCTAAATTGCAAGTTTTTTGACATAGACTTGGACCTAAATGTTCAACTTGTTGTAGGATAGGGAAGCCTATTTTAAATCCCATATATATCATAAGCTTGCTAGAAAGATGAATTACCTTATAACAACCAAACCAAATATTTCATTTGTTGTAAATGTATGTAGTGAGTCAATTTCTACAATCACCATGTAATAGTCATTGGGAAGCTGTAGTTTACATCTTTAAATACATCGAGGGAGCTCTAGGCATAAGACTTCTTTTAAGATTGGAAACATACTCAAGTAGTTAATTATTTATATAAATATTAGGTAGTCTTGCCTATAGATAAAACACCCACTTCAGGGTACTGTAATCTTGTTGGTGGAAACTTCTTGTTTTGAAAAAGTAGGAATTATGATGTTGTTAAGTTAATGCAGAAGCTAAACATCATGCCATTGCCTTGGAAACTTGTAACCTGTATGGCTAATATGGCTAAAATAATTACTTAGAGAATTGAGGTTTAAAGAAGTAAGGAAGATGGAAATGATATGCGATAATTAGAAGGGTCTATAGATTTCCTCCAACCCAGTCATTTATGAGTAGGTTGAACATATAGAAGTTGACAAACACTTTATTAAAGAGAAGATACTTTCTTGATACATCACAACTATATTTTACAACTCTAATGATTAAATATTAAACATTCTTACTAAGTCCTCGAGCGGTTCTCATATCATACATGTTTGAAATAAGATTGGAGCAAATGAGATATATGCTCTACCTTGAGGGGGTGTGTTATAATAGGTTTAAATGCTAGTTATTGCTTAATGTTAACATGAGGAGAATATATGTGTAATATAGTTATTATAATTTAATGTTTTCTCTTGTATTAAGGCTCCATAAACTACATGGTTGTGTAGGTCAGTATTATCATTGAAACATATTCTAAATCTTATGTTCTCCTCCTTATTTCTCTAGCTTTGTAGGGCCTATGGAATCTCACCAACTTAATGGACACAAGTGTACAAGAAGTTCAAATACATTTGATCTTAACCCATCATAGGGGAGCATTTAAGGCCATGTACGTCATGTTTTCCATAACCACAGGAATAATGGTGCAACCCTGACATGGTCCATACCTAAAACTTTAATGCCAATAAATAACTGGAAGTTGGAACACACTAACACTTGTCGACCAATTGAAGTTTCCATTTGCACTTGGGGGGCTTGACTATAAATAGCTCAACCTTCTTCTTAAGTAAGTACTCTTAACTATTTTCTTTCATTTCCACCTATATTTTCCTTAAGAGATAACTTGGCCATCAAAGCTTGTGCTAGAGCAATTACTTTTCACTATTTTAACCATTCCGTATAACTCTTCTATGAAACTAATGCCCTCTAGTGCTTGGTATACCAACACATGAAGGCTTGAAGGAGACTTTAGTCAAAAACCAATGACTATACTATCACTACCCTAATTCGAGAGCACATGACTGGTAAGGGAATTGAATAATCCTAAACTTGTGAGCCTCTAATTCCACAACCAAGGAATAAAATTAGACAAAAAATTATTTCTTGTTCCCATATAGAAAAAAATTTAAAGTCAATTAGTTTAACACAAACCGTTCCAAATATTCCAAACAACTATTTATAAAACTATCATCCATATTTCCATTAAAGTTATGCTCATTTTGTTATGCCCCTACTTTTACGAGCACGTGAAACACATATTGTACGAATATATATTTTCCATAACATGCAAATACACTCTTTTATAATTGGAAATAGTTTCATATAGGTATTCCCATGTATACATAATATACAGATCAAGTCTATAAATATCAAAGTAACAACAGAAGCAAGGATCTTGCCTGTGGCATATAAAGCATACTCTAGATTACAAGTATAATATAACCAAAATCTATGAGTCCTGAAAACAAAATAGGCTCACTAGAGAATATGTTGCCTAACTAACCACCTATCTGAAGGGAAATTGCCAAACTTTGTATTCTTATATAAAAAATTTGGAAACATCTTGTAGTGAGTTTGACAACTCATTGAGTAGATAATACCTTCTATGACCTCTTAGGTTAACATATGGATGTACTCATATTTTAAAATTTATCATGTAGAAAACTACAATTCAAAAGTACATCCATATAAGACCCATATTTCAAATATTCTCAAATCAAAAGATATTCAGATATCCAAAACCATATACTGTATTGTATGATCATTAAAAAAATATTGTTATGCATCAGAATATTTCACATCAAAATATTAGGAGGATCCCATATCAGAGTTCAAGCCATTTCATACTTTGGTGATGTAGGATTTACCTAAACTCAGCATCTCAACTAAGGTTTGCCTTACCACCATTCAAGAGGACACGAGAAGGGATTCTAATATGGTTATTTCCTAAGCACACAGCAAGGGAGGACAAATCACATATCATATAGTTAGTATCTCGCCTAGATAGAAGGCATCCCACTCTCCTTAACATATCATATCTTGTGTGTTGGACATCACATTATATTAACACCACCCCTACTGGTTGAATTGTCAAGGTGCACTAGGGCTAACATTACCTACTGTTAGCAAACAGTATTTCTAATAAGATTCCTCCACAAAAATTATATTTTCACATATTTCATAAATTTCAAAATAGAGGTTTCAGTATAATACAAAATTTTCAATCTCAGTATAATTCTTCTGTCAGAGACTTCTCAATCAGGGTTATCACATATACATGTCCTTTTTTAAGGCAATCTTATAATTTTATATATCAATGCCACGTGCACAATACTTTTTCTTTACCATATGATGAGAAATACATTTAGAATCACATATTCAATGAGTTCAAAAATACATTTTCAAAACCATACTCTTCTTGAACTATATCTAGATAGTAAACAAATAAGATAATTTAATATATTTCAGAGACATATAAAAGTATAAATAACTTGTAAATAGAACCAATTATACATTTAAAGTTCAAGAAGAGCATATGGTAAGTCATAGAAAGAATTATCTACTCATAGGGTAAGGTTCCAGGTTGGACAGACCTAAAATGCAATTTTTGGATCCAAATTTGACCAACAGACCTCAAAATCAAGTCTAGAGGGTCCAAAAACTTATGAAATGACTCCAGGAGCTCAATCAACCGTTGGTCACTGTTCATGAATAAAAATACTATTCACATTAGCCAGAATCACTATTCATGTTGGGCGGAGTACTGTTCACACCTACCAGAATCACTATTCGCGCAGGTCAAAGTTACTGTTCATGAAATCAAAAGTTATCAGATGACTGTGAAACTTCATATCCTATAGTTTATCTATCTCTTAAATCCATCTACGATGTCATATTTTCAACTTGAGGTCTCTAAATAGAAATTTCAGAACTTACTTTTTTCTAAGATTTTTTACTTCCAATCTGTGGCGATTCTGCTACTGATTTGAAAAATTATTCTACCAATATCGTAGTATTTTTATCCTGAATCTAGTGGTATCTTTATTTTTGAGATCGAAAGCTCAAAAGTACTCTAAATCTAGAGAGAGAAAATGAGAAGAGAGAAAGTTACTATTCATACTATTCATTCGCCCTAAAAATCTTTTCGTCTCTTTTTTTTTAATAAATGATGGAGGGACCATTTTATAATTTGCTAATTGTTAGTGGAAGACCTTGTAAATTTTATTATTTATATTTTGACCACTAAACTTTTAGGAAATTATAATTTGACCCCCAAAATATTAATAATTTTTCATTTCCATCCTTAAAACCTTTCAATTTCAACCATACTCCTTTATTTCTTTAAATAATCCATACATAAATGAAAATTACTAAATCTTAAGGTTGTTACACATCTAAAAAATATAACATAAACATCATAACAAACATGAATGAATAAGCGAGGATTCTGCCTATAGATTATGGAGCAACTTTAGATTATAAAAATATATGAGCAAGACAAAACAAGGCAAAAGTGGCACCCACTGAAGCAAAGTGTGGGGTTCATTCAAGAGTGGTGCCTCTCAAACTAATCCACTGTTGATGAACTACCTTTAGACTTCTATATGGAAAACATACAAGTCAAATGGAATGAGCTTTTCAACTCAAGAAGTAGTTAACACATACTATAATGGAATGGGACAAACTAGAAGCATGACTTTTTCACAATAAAAGAAAAATTAAAGATTTCAACTAATGCAAATATATAACTTAGCATATTAGAATTAACTTGATTGGTTCTTTATACACATCAAGTAATTGAAATATTTTAAAGCATATTAAATAATTAGAAATATGATCAGCAAAATTATAAATGAAATTTTAATAATAGGTCGTTTAACTATGTTTTGTTCACAACTTATAATTGAGGTTTCTAAAACAATTTAGATAATTATTCAATTAAAGTAGTGGAAAAAATTTGTAATTTCCAAGTTTCCAAAATATTTAAATAGTAGCTCCTAAAGAATATTCACATAATAATTGACTTTACTGGTAAACAAAATTTTCTGAAAAAGTGTAGCAAAATAATCAATTAAAGAAAAAACAATGTATTTGAAGTTTTAACATTTTGTAGTTCTTTAATATAAATAAATAAGTTCATCTTTTATAGGTAATATAACACCATTTCAACAAAATATCTAATTCAAAATTCAGATATAGCCACAAATAAACATTTCAAAAGTAGTACAACAAAAATGGTCATAAAAAGACAGTTCAATATGTTTCAAATTTAACCTTTCATAATCGTTTCATACAAAGTTAAAATAAATATGTTGGCCTAGAGTATTCTTTAATAGATCAAATTTGGCTCCAAGCACACAGTTCAAAAAGGGTAAATAACAAATCTATTAGTATTCCACTATCATTCTATTGACATTCTACCTAATCATATGTCAACATTTTGCGATGACATTTTACCAACCTTCTACCATCTATATATTCCATGTGTATTGGTTGACATACAGGGTTAAGAATACCCTTGATAGTTGATATGCACCAAAGCTAGCATCAACTATTGCTAGCCAACAATCTTATGACAAAGTTTCCTTTCGTCAAGCTGTAAATCAATAATTAGTAATTACATGTTTATAGAAAACTCAGAAATTTCAAACACAATAAGCTCTTTTAAGTAGGCATTAAGGCCCAGTTTGGGTATACAGCTTATTTAAGAACTTATAGAATAAGGCCTTATATAAAAAGCGTTTATAGAAGAAGGACTTTTAAATTAAGTTATTTAGTGTTTGGATACATATTTGAAAAAGTGTTTTTCAAATTTATAAATTTTTTAAAAAATATTTGGATATAATTTTGATAGAAGGAGAGAGGTGAATGGTATAATTTTGAAGAAATTTTAACTTGTAAAAGTGCAAAATAACTTTCTGATCATGTGAATTTGAGCTTTTACAGAGGCTTTTTTCAATAAGCTTAAAAAACTGGCTTCTGAAATTAGCTTATTGAAAATTGATAAGTTACTTATTTAAACTTATCCAAACACTGTTTTTTTAACATAAAAGCACTTATACTGATAGATAAGCTCTAATAAGCTGTAAGCTCTGCTATCCAAACGGGCCCTAAGACTTTGTTTGACAAAAATAGCTTATAAGTTAGTTTAAAGCTTATAAGTTAGCTTAAAACTTATAAACTGGTTGTATACGCTACTTGAAGTAGCCTATAGCTTATAAGTTTTCAGTTAGTTTAAATTAATCAAATAAGTTTATTTATCAAACACCTCTAATTTGGTCATACAAGCTTATAAACTAGTCAAATAAACTATAAGCTAACTTATTGGACTTTCCAAACACACTCTAAGCATATCAATATCATTGGGATAGCTCAACGAACTTCTATCTATATTCCATATCGTAGTATATCAGATGGATCAACCAATCCTATCCCTAAATTTGTGTCATATTCATCAGTCATATCAATATCATTAACATTATTAGTTCATTCAATATAGGATCCATTCATATTAATATTCATTTTAATTTCCATTTTTGTCCATAATGAATATTTTCAACATAACTTCTATCTCAACATATACTCAAATATCAATAAATATTTCATCAATCAATAAGGCCATGGCATAACAATTTCATATTTAATCTTAGAAACAAATTTCATAATCATGGCTATATCATATCCAAAATCAGAAAGTCATTCATAATTTTTTGTACATCATATTTAAAAATAGGGATGAATTTCATAATTTATCCATATCATTTTCCAATTTTAAACATCTATTCATATTTCTTTTTAGACCATATTCAACGTCCAATATTAATATCAAAAAACAAATTCTAATTTCCATTTATACTATAACCAACATCCAAATGAAATCCCATAATTTTATCCGTATCGTTCCTAATCAAAGGAAGGTTCCAACTAAGATCCTTGTCCTATATGTAGGGCTATAGGGATTGAGGATATTTAATTAATATAAACCATAATTTGAGATGAAAAGCTTACTAATTAATTAAGACACTTTAATTTAGATATTTTACAATCATTATTTTTTTTATTTTGATTAACAAGTGATATAATTAAATTATAACATGTAACATATATTACAGAGGTAAGAGGAACTATAAAATATGCTATAGGGGTTCTTAGAGCTGTCCTTCACCCTAGGATACTTTCCAAGCTAAATTAGCTTAAAATAACCTCAAATTTAAGCTCAGAAGATCTAAAAACTTAATAAATAAGTTAGAATATGCAAAATTCAAACTCTAAGAGCTCAGTCACAACTTAGTCAAAATCAAAGCAATTTGATCAATGCTCAACAAGTCAATGGGTCAAAATTCAATGAGTCAACCAAGTTAGAAAATGAGTTAGCTAAGTTATCTTAGTCAAAAAAAGGACCAAGAAGCTTATCATGTGCTACCACATATTGCTACATGTAATCCTTATTTACATGGGTTTGCGAGGCGTGTGCAGCACGTAGTAGCTATGAGTATCCATTGATTGTGAGACTTCTATCTCTAATGTAACATCCCTAATTTTGTTTCATGTATTAATAAAAGTACAAAAGTATTCAAAGTAACATCCATAATTTTATTTCTTTTATTGATAAAGGTACATAAATATTTAATTAAGGAAATAAAATTTATTAGACAATTTTTAGATATCTAAGGAAATATAATCCTTAGAAATTATTCAACTTACGTGTATGTATAGAAATGTTCTAATATTAATGGAATAGGTAAAGAAAGAAAACCTAAGAGAAAATATTAGAAATAAACATGCTAAAGAAATGTGAAATTCTTCAGTAAGAAAGATAAATTTTTGTGAAGTAAGTAAATGTTTTAAAATTTCAAGAAGATTGGATGAGGGTAATTTTTCCTAATTTAAGAACAAAAGTTACTAAGTTTAGTATCTCCACCCATCAATTGGGCTTTCACCTATAGACACTTCATATAGAGTTTTTCTACATCACATAATTTCTTAATGTAACATCCCATAATTTTTAGATATTTTTCTTAGAAATTCTTCACCTTACATATATGCATAGAAATGTTCTAATATTAATAGAATAGATAAAGAAAGAAAACCTAAGAGGAAATATTAAAAATAAACATGCTAAAGAAAGGTGAAATTCTTAGGTAAAGAAAGATAAATTTTTGTGAAGTAAGTAAAGGTCTTAAAATTTCAAGAAGATCGGATTAGGGTAATTTTTCTTAATTACTAAGTTTAGTATCTCCACCCGTAATTGGGCCTTAACCTATGGACACTTCATATAGAGTTTTTCTACTTCACATGAATTTTTAGCAAGCCAATAGGATAGCCCAAGGAAGAAATAAAACATAAACTTGGACTAGGATATAGAAATTGGACCAGTAGCCCAAAAATCATGAAAATGTGACCAAGCCCATTATGAAAGGTAGAATTTTAACCAAAGTAAAGAAAATGGGCAAGAATGAGCCCAAACCCAAGAGGAAAAATAAAAATAAAATTAAAATTAAAGTAATGAAATAATAGTGTAATCAAGATTAGGTGACATGGCATTAAGACAAAAATTTAGCAAGTGGTGTGATTCTACATTCATCATTTTGGCAAGTGGCATAATAATACAAGGCTTTAGGACAAAAACATCTATATCCTACACTCATAATTTTAGCAAGTGGTATGATAAGACATAGCATTAGGACAAAACATCTCTATCCCACATAAATAATTTCAACCAAATAATGGAGATTGAAGGGCTAGAAATTTGCCACTTAAAAAGGCAACCTATCATAATTGATTAAGACAAAAGAAAAAGAAAATGAATCCCTAAATCAAAGGGACCTTGTCCCATATCTTAAGAACATATTATCATAATTTTCAAAATACAAATCTCCTTTTCCTATGCATATCTTGACTAAGGAAGAGAAAGACAAGAACATAAGTTGTTTGTTTTCCAAAAATTTAACAAAGTGTATCCTAATTGTGATAAGGTAGACCCATGATCATGAAAGGTGAATTATTTGGTGGTCTATATAAGAAAACCCACCCTTACAACATTAGAATTTCGTCCAAGTGAGGGAGAGGAAAAATAGAAGCAAGGTAGAGTGAGGAAATGAGAGGAAGAAAGGAAGAAAGAGGAAGGAGAAGTCTAGAAGACTAAGTGCTCCAGGTAAGTTTAACAATATTTCTTTTTGAAGAAAACTTTTGAAACTTATAATATTTATATGAGATTTTGATCTTAGAACTTTGATGATTGGTCATGGATGTTGCTATATCATGTTACATATTGATCTTGCATGTGATGTATGTTTGAATACTTAGGTTGGTGTAGATAGTTCTGCATGGTTATGGCTATGGGTGGCAGAATTTTTAGTTTCGGTGTTTTAATTTCTGGGAACAATCTATAAGGAATTAAAATAAATGGTTAACATCTGAATTATAGATATCTGTGTCGTGGAATTTTAGCCACTAGAAGAATTCAATTTAGAGTTCATATGAGGTAGATATGGTCCGATTAGTAAACAAAGGTCAGAAAATGGTTAATCAGGGAAGAATATGTTAGGATAGTTTCGGTGTTTTAATTTCTGGGAAGTTCTATAAGGAATTAAAATAAATGATTAACATAAGAATTATAGCTATGTGTGTCATGGATTTTAAGCTACTGGAATCATTCAATTTGGAGTCCATATGTGGTAGATATAGTCTGATTAGTAAGCAAAAGTCAGAAAATGGTTCATCAGGGAAGAATATGTTAGGATAGCTTCTGTGTTTTAATTTCTGAGAATTATCTGTAGGGAATTAAAATAAATGGTTTACATAAGAATTAAAGATATATGTGTCACGGATTTGTAGCCACTGGAATCATTCAATTTGGAGTCCATATGAGGAAGATATGAGCTGATTAGTAGTCAAAGGTCAGAAAATGGTTCATCAGGGAAGAATATGTTAGGATAGCTTCTGTGTTTTAATTTTTGGGAATTATCTGTAGGGAATTAAAATAAATGGTTAACAAAAGAATTAAATATATATGTGTCACAGATTTGTAGCCACTAGAATCATTCAATTTGGAGTCCATATGAGGAAGATATGAGTTGATTACTAGTCAAAGGTCAGAAAATGGTTCATCAGGGAAGAATATGTTAGGACATCTTCTGTATTTTAATTTCTGGGAATTATCTGTATGGAATTAAAATAAATGGTTAACATAAGAATTATAGCTATGTGTGTCATGGATTTTAAGCCACTGGAATCATTCAATTTGGAGTCCATATGAGGAAGATATGAGCTGATTAGTAGTCAAAGGTCAGAAACTGGTTCATCAGGGAAGATTATGTTAGGACAGCTTCTGTATTTTAATTTCTGGGAATTATCTGTATGGGATTAAAATAAATGGTTAACATAAGAATTATAGCTACGTGTGTCATGGATTTTTAGCCACTGGAATCATTCAATTTGGTGTCTATATGAGGAAGATATGAGCTTATTAGTAGCCAAAAGTAAGAAAATGGTTCATCAGGAAAGAATATGTTAGGATAGCTTTTGTATTTTAACTTTTGGGAATTATCTGTATGGAATTAAAATAAATGGTTAACATAAGAATTATAGATATGTGTGTCACGGATTTTGAGCCACTGGAATCACTCAAGTTGGAGTCCATATGAGGTAGATATGGTCTGATTAGTAAGTAGATGTTAGAACCTATCCGAGAAGAAATAACTTATACATTTAAGGAGTAATATCACCTTGATTTCTTACTATTTCACTACAATGTTCAAAATAATAGTTTTAGATAATTGTTTTATCTTGAAATTGACACCAAAATCACCTACATCAGAGTTAAATTGAGGGAGTTATGCTCTGATTAGTAAGAGAAGGTTAGATAGGATGAAAACCTGCATCAAGAAAATAAAGAAATAAAATTAGTATTTAAAAAAGAAGATGAATCTTAATAAATGACTAGTATAGCCATAGCCATTGCCATTGTATGAACTTCTTATCATCTTAAGTGTGAAATTTTGACATGAAAATTTTTTATAAAGTGATATTTGAAATGGTTATGTTCATGGCATGATTACCAATGATTTTTGGTAATAATTATATTTTGATGAACATACTTGTTATTGAAAGCATATTTTTTGCTATCATTGTGAAAAGAAAAGAAATGAGCACGGTCACATGGCAATCCATGTGGTGCACCAGTAGGGGATGCCCTACCAACGGTTATGATCATGATAATGAGAAAAGAAAGAGAAAGTGGGCCATGTCGGACGGAGCGAGAAAAGCCCGTACCGGAGAGTAGAGGATACTCACCCTGACCGGGATAGCTTAAAATGAGAATAAGTTGATGGCCATCATATGATATTTTGAAAATAGTTAATCCTGTCATACATATCATTACAGTATGATTCTTATGTGCATAGATATAATGCATTCATGTGACCAAAGATATTTTCTGTAGTTTATACATCTGAACATGACGTTATGAGCTATATTGATGATGATTTATTGTTGAACTTACTGGGATTTAATTCTCACTATATTTCCATATCATGTTCAGAAAATTAGTTATGCAGTTTTTTTCTATGGCTCTGGTTTTTAGTGCATATTGGATCGAGTTATTTTATGTTGGGCAGATCTGAGAATCAAATAAGATGTTTGGGGTCGAGTTGGCTCAGATCCCGGTGAAGGTGCAACCACCCGCACTTGTATTTCCGGAATTGGTCAACCAAAATAAACAAGATGTAAATATCTATGTGTTTGATATGTTGCATGTACGTTTTGATTAATGACGTGTATGTGAACTCAATATTGTATAATAATAAAGAAAAAAAAAAGGTTGTTACACTTAGCAAGTCAATAGGATAGCTCAATGAAGAAATAAAACATAGACTTGGACTAGGATATAGAAATTTGACCGGTAGCCCAAAAATCATGAAAATATGACCAAGCCCATTATGAAAGGTAGAATTTTAATCAAAGTAAAGAAAATGGGCAAGAATGAGCCCAAACCCAAGAGGAAAAATAAAAATAAAAATAAAAGTAAAGTGATGAAATAATGGTGTAATCAAGATTAGGTGACATGGCATTAAGACAAAAATTTAGCAAATGGTATGATAATACAAGGCTCTAGGACAAAACATATATATCCTACACTCATAATTTTAGCAAGTGGTATGATAATACATGGCATTAGGACAAAACATTCCTATCCCACCCAAATAATTTCAATCAAATAATGGAGATTCAAGGGTTAGAAATTTCTCACTTAAAAAGGCAAACCTATCATACTTGATTAAGACAAAAAAAAAGTCTACCAAGTGTATCCTAATTGTGATAAGGTATACCCATGATCATGAAAGGTGAATTATTTGATGGTCTATTTAAGCAAAACCCACCCTTACAACATTAGAATTTTCGTCCAAGTGAGGGAGAGGAAAAATAGAAGCAAGGTAGAGTGAGGAAAGGAGAGGAAGGAGAAGTCTAGAGGATTAAGTGCTCCAGGTAAGTTTAACAATATTTCTTTTTGACGAAAATTTTTGAAACTTGTAATATTTATATTAGATTTTGATCTTAGAACTTTAATGATTGGTCATGGATGTTGCTATATCATGTTACATATTATGTATGTTTGAATACTTAGGTTGGTGTAGATAGTTCTGCATAGGTATGGCTATGGGTGGCAAACTTTTATGGTTCGGTTTTTAAAATTCTGGAAAGAATTGGTAAGGAATTAAAACAAATGGTTAACATGAAAAATGTAGATGTATGTCTCACAGATTTTTACTCACTCAAATCACTCAATTTGGAGTCCATATGAGGTAGATATGGTCCGATTAGTAAGCAAAGGTCAGAAAATGGTTAATCAGGGAAGAATATGTTAGGATAGTTTCTGTGTTTTAATTTCTGGGAACATTTTGTAGGGAATTAAAATAATTGGTTAACATAATAATTATAGCTATATGTGTCACGGATTTTTAGCCATTGGAATCACTCAATTTGGAGTCCATATGAGGTAGATATGGTCTGATTAGTAAGCAATGGTCAGAAAATGGTTCATCAGGGAAGAATATGTTAGGATAGCTTCTGTGTTTTAATTTTTGGGAACATTCTGTAGGGAATTAAAATAAATGGTTAACATAAGAATTATAACTATATGTGTGACGGATGTTTAGCCACTTGAATCACTTAATTTGGAATTATTATGAGGGCGATATGGACAGCTTAGTAGGTATAGGTCAGAAACTACCCGAGAAGAAATAACATGTTCTTTGAGGGAGTAATATCACCATGATTTCTTAATATTTTGTTCAACTGTTCAACATAAGAGTTTTAGATAATTGTTTTTTCTTTAAATTGATATCAAGATCACCTAAATTAGAGTTAAATTGAGGGATTTATTGTCTGATTAGTAAGAGAAGGTCAGATAGGATGAAAATCTACATCAAGAAAATAAAGAAATAAAATTAATATTTTTTTTAAAAAAAGAAGAATCTTATAAATGAAAATAATAAATGCCTAGTATATACCATAGCCATTGCTATTGTATGAACTTCTTACCATCTTAAGTGTGAAATTTTTACATAGAAATATTTTATAAAGTGATATTTGAAATGGTTATGTTCTTGGCATGGTTACCAATGATTTTTGGTAATAATTATATTTTAATGAACATTCTTGTTATTGAAAGCATATTTTTGGCTATTATTGTGAAAAGAAAAGAAATGAGCACGGTCACATGGCAAATCCGTGTGGTGCACCAGTAGGGGACGCCCTACCAACGGTTATGATCATGTTAATGAGAAAAGAAAGAGAAAGTGAGCCATGTCAGACGGAGCGAGAAAAGCCCGTACCAGAGAGTAGAAAATACTCACCCTGACCGGGGTAGCTTGATATGAGAATAAATTGATAGTCATCATATGATATTCTAGAAATAGTTAATCCTGTCATACATGTCATTATTGTACGATTCTCATGTGCATAGATATAGTGCATCATGTGACCAAAGATATTTGCTGTAGTTTATACAGCTGAACATGATGTGATGAGCTATATTGATGATGATTTATTGTTGAAATTACTAGGATTTAATTCTCACTATATTTCCATATCATGTTCAGAAAATTAGTTATGCATATTTTTTCTATGGCTCTGACTTTTAGTGCACGTTGGATCAAGTACTTTATGTTGGGCAGATCCCAGAAGCAAATAAAATGTTTGTGGTCGAGTTGGCTTAGATCCCGGTGAAGGTGCAACCACCCGCACCTGTATCTCCGGAATTGGTCAACCAGAATAAATAAGATGTAGATTTTTATATGTTTGATATGTTGTACGTATGTTTTGATTAATGACATGTATGTAAACTCTATATTATATAATAATAATAATAAAAGTTGCTACATCTATCATTTTGACACCCTTTAAATCCACTCAGGAAATCTGTTTTGCTATTTGAGCCCTCCAAATATGGTTTATGGGCTTCTTTAAAATGCCTCTCTCTCTTTCCCCCCATTATGTTTTTCAAATTTTTAGTGTCTTTAGGTGGTGGAAACTGCCCAAATCCATTTATTGTTTCATTATGAGCTCAACAGAACCATTTATGATGTTGGAAATAGAAGTTTGGAAGTGCTCAATATCTAAAAATCCATCATTCTAATAACTTATGGCAATTTGTATTTGATTTGTGGATCAATCTTGCTCTTTCCATATAGATTCTTTGGTATAAGAGGTTTTGGGACCTTTGGAAACACAATTACCAATTTCAAATCTTGATTTGAGCTCCAGATGTTGAAGAAATCTTCAGAAAAAAAAGAGAGTTTTAGAGAGAGAAAAGGAGCTCAAATTTTTTCTTCTAAAAGTGGGAAGAAAAAGGAGACATGGGGAAGAAGGGAGTTTAAAGTTTCGAGGAGGAAATTTAAAATTTGAAGAAAATTGGCTTTCATTGGCGACTAAAGTGATCACTGCAGACTTTTAGTGGTAACTTTTATTTACCACCATGTGGTTGCTAATAACTCCGTCACTAAAAGTTTTTAGTGGCAACTTTTGTAGTCACCACTGAAAATCAACTTTTAATGGTGACTAAAATCGCCATTGAAACAATAAAAGTGGTCGCAAAAAGTCGAATTTTAGTGGAAACTTTAGTATATCACCACTAAACGTAGACTTTCAGTGGCAACTTTTGGTGGCGACTTTCCATGCTTGCTGCTTAAAAAGAACTTTTAGTGACAATTTTAGTCTCTATAAAACATTAAAATATGCATTTTTAGTGACGACTTTAGTCACCATTGAAAGTCTAAAATATAATTTTTTATATTAATTTTTATTATTATTAATAATTATATATTTAACTACAAATATAATAATCAAAAAATAAAAAAAAAATGTAATCAAAAAATTAGTTATCTAGCCAAAATTATGATAAAAGTGTCATTATTACTACAAGAAAATTGAACTTCAGTGGCACTAAAAGTTCAAAAGTCGCCACTAAAATTTATTTTTAGTTTTGATGGACTTTTAGTGACTACTTAGATCGCCACTGAATCATGTTATGTTTCCTTGAGTTATTTATGGACATTCCTGTAATTAAAGCATTTCATTATATTACAAAAACAAAAGAAAGAAAGAAATTAATAAAACGATATGCACTAACATAATTTTAGATAAAACAGATGCTTGTTGAGATACAAACACTATATCAATTAATAGAAAACATTTTACATAATAATAAAAGAACAAATAAGAATTGGATATGTCAATACTATATTACTTGTTGTATTAGTTGTAGAGGTTGATATAACATTACCCATGAGACCAAATGGAATTTGTTCCTATTTATATTACAGTAACAAAATTAATACATAATTAATACTAATGATAACTCTAATTTATTGCAGTTTTTGTGTGCTTTCCGAGGATGTTTACTGTGCTGTTTTGATTTATTAAGCATTCTTTTTTCCCGGATTTAAATGAATGTCTTGACTCCCTTGGATACAAGATCCTCTACCCTGTTTGCTGTGACAATTTAGTTTGCATATGCGGCAATCATGGCAGCAAACCGAGTGATATTGAGTGAGCTGGGCCCTTTTTAATATGATGCATATTATGGGGAACTGATTTTGTATGATATGGTGCATGTGGTAGGGGAGCAGAACTGCGCAGCAGGTGCAGCCACCACCTAGCAGGAGAGAGTAGCGACCTGCTGACACTGCAGGCTGATGGGTGGTACAGAAACGGTCTCCACTATTGGAAGTGGAAAGGAAAAAGCTGCACGTAGGGATGCTGGCCGAAGAGCAGGGAGAATGTCAGCATAACCAGGCCAATTTAATGGGACCACAAGGCCTGACTATAAAGCGCAGAAAGCAGAGCGCAGAAAAAGAGAGGATGCTATTGAGACAAGGAGAGAAATAGAGAGAGTGAGCCCAGGAATCCCTGGCGGGAGGGGGCTGTGAAAAAACACTCCAGCCTGGGATTCGCTGAGATGGCATGGTGAAGCATTGGAGCGAGACAAAGGCTGCTGTTCCAGAATTCCTTCAATCCCTTTTGTGATTTTTATTGTTAACAAGAAACTGCATTTGTCTTTTTTAATTTTAGTTGTATCACTTGGATTGCATACTGGTGTTTTTACAATGTCTGTAACCAGTTCAGCTATGAGGCTGGGCTAATTTTCAGCTAGGGTTGTAGAAGGGTTGTAATGAACTTAAGCACGTTTTAATTTATCAATGATTTTACTGCAGCTTTGCTGTATCATTCAAATTTGTGAGTATGTTTTAACTCTTTTTGATAACGGACATGTGAAAGAGGAAGTCTAGGCCAATATTTACCTGGAAGGGTGGTGGAGGCTAGAAAAAGAGTTGAATGTGTGGGATTAGCCAATATAGGGATATATGGTTGTCCCATTTAACCCAATAGTTAGGAGTTTCACGCACAATGCTGGGGTTAGGATTGCTGCAGTAATTTCTAGAGCAAAATGAGTACAGAAGTTTATGGCAACCCTGAAGCATCCCTGGTTCACCTAATATCCCTTTCTTTAATACCCTAGCATCCCTCAGCTTATTTGTAGTCTCATTGAGTTTGTTCAATTCTAATCCCTCTTGAGCATAAATCTTGCAAACCAGCCAATTTTTGCTACAACATTTCAAAAGTCAAAACATTCTATAGTAGTTTTTAGTACACTCCTCGTGGGACGATACTCACTCATTATTTTATTACTTGACACGATACGTGCACTTGTGTTCTGACATTGCATACATACTTTGCAACCAACAAGTTTTTGGCGCCGTTGCCGGGGAGTGCCAACTTGAAAACTATTATTAGATATTTGACAGTATAAAGGATTTTATCTTTTAGTCACTCTGGTGTCATTTTGGGCAGGTGAAAGCAGTGCATGAGCAGGTTTGACAGGGAACTTCTGCCTTTAGATCCAGAGATAGAACGAACGCTTCTAAGAAGACGAAGAGGACAGTTTGGATCTCAGCAACAAGCAGAAATGGCCAACCAGAATGGAGCAGATAACATGGATGACAAAGATAGAGTCATAAATACTTATGTTCAACCAAACCTGAATGGGTTGAACCCGAGCATTGTGAGACCAGAAATTGAAGCTCTTCATTTCAAATTCAACCCAGTAATGTTCCAGATGCTGCAGACTGTAGGGCAATTCAGTGGAATGCCTACAGAGGACCCTCACCTTCACCTAAGAGTATTCATTGAAGTCATTGATGCCTTCAAAATGAATAGGGTGACAGACAAAGTTCTCAGGCTGAAACTGTTCCCCTACTCATTAAGAGTTCGAGCTAGAGCATGGTTAAACTCTCTGCCACCTGATTCTATTACTAACTAGAGCGATTTGGCAGAGAAGTTTCTGCTGAAATACTTCCCACTTACCAAGAATGCCAGATTGAGGAATGATATCATGTCTTTCCAGCAACGGGAAGGAGAATCATTGTATGAGACCTGGGAAAGGTATAAAGAGTTGTTACGGAGATGTCTCCATCATGGAATCCCTTACTGCATTCAGATGGAGACCTTTTATAATTGCCTTAATGCTCAAACACACACCATAGTGGATGCAGCAGTTAACGGGGCACGCTGTCCAAAACATAAAATGAGGCACATGAGCTGCTCGAAAGAATGGCTAGCAATAACTATCAATGGCCTATGGATAGAGTCTCAACTGGAAAGAAGATATCGAGCGTGCATGAAGTAAGTGAAGTCACTTCTCTCACAGCAGAGCTAGCTTCATTAGTGAATTCCCTGAAAAACCAGCAGCTGATCCGCCCTCAAGCAGCTAATGTAGTCCAGGAGAGTGGAGCATCTTGTGTTATATGCAATGGGCCCCATTTATTCGACAGCTGTCCTTCAAATCTAGAGTCGGTATGCTATGTGGGAAACATGAATCACAACAACAATCCCTACTCAAACACGTATAACCCAGGATGGAGGCAACACCCCAATTTATCTAGAGTAACTATGGTACTGAACAGGGGAGCAACTTTGCCCCACAAAGACCACAGGCCCCTCCTGGCTTTCAGTAGTAAAGATAGTAGCCTAGTGAAATCCCCACTTCATTGGAATCTCTGCTGAAGGAATATATGGCAAGAAATTATGCTCTGATCCAGAGTCAAGCGGCCTCATTAAGGAATCTGGAAACCCAAGTGGGACAGCTTGCTAATGAATTAAAAAGTAGACCTTCAGGGACACTTCCAAGCAATACTGAAGTCCCTAGGAGAGAAGGGAAAGAGCACTGCAAGGCCATAGCCCTAAGAAGTGGGAAGGTGGTGGAAGCACCCAAAGCAAGAAGACAGGACCAGAAAGACCCCACTGTACCCCTAGAGAAGAAGAAATACAAGCAGAAGCAAGAGGAGGAGGCAAGTGAAGAAGCAGTCATCTTTGGAGAAACTGCTTCCGCTATGCCACAGCAAAATACTACAGCTTTGCCACAGCAAAATGTGCAACAAACTAAGCCACCTCCATCATTTCCTCAGAGATTCCAAAAACAGCAGAATGACCAGTAGTTTAAAAGATTCTTGGATGTCCTAAAACAGTTGCACATCAACATCCCCTTGGTGGAAGCACTAGAGCAGATGCCAAATTATGTAAAGTTCATGAAGGACATCTTGACCAAGAAGAGAAGATTTGGGGAGTTTGAGACTGTTGCTCTCACACGGGAATGCAGTGTTGTGCTGCAGAATAAGCTGCCACCCAAACTCAAGGATCTAGGAAGTTTCACTATACCTTACTCTATCGGGAACCAGTATTTTGGCAAAGCACTTTGTGATTTGGGAGCAAGCATTAACCTCATGCCAATGGCCATATTCAAGAAGCTGGGGATTGGAGAAGCAAGGCCTACCACAGTCTCACTGCAATTGGCAGACAGATCTATTGCACATCCAGAAGGAAAAATCGAGGATGTCCTGGTTAAGGTGGACAAATTCATCTTCCCAGTAGACTTTATAATACTGGACTATGAAGCTGATGTAGAGGTGCCAATTATTTTGGGCAGACCATTCCTAGCAACTGGCCAGACATTAATTGATGTTCAAAAAGGAGAACTAACCATGAGAGTCCAGGATGAGTAGGTTACATTCAATGTATTCCAGTCTATGAAGTTTCCCAGTAAGGTAGAGGAATGTTCAGTTATGTCTATGATAGACACATTAGCATCAGAGTAGTTAGAAAAATACTGCAAAGGCCCATCACCAGTAGTATGGACAGATAACTCATATTCAGAAGGGGAAAACAAGGAAGAATGGGCCTGGATTGATGTCAGACATGGCATTGGGAAGTAGGGGCCAATGAAGGAGCCATTAGACTTGTCCTCGCCAGAATCAAGGTTGTTGAAGGCATCAGTGGAGGAACCACCAATCTTGGAGCTGAAGCCACTACCAACACACCTCAAGTATGCATATCTAGGAGAGACAACCACTCTTCCTGTGATCATCTCAGCACTCTTGACAGGAGAGCAAGAGGAGAAACTGGTCCTGACGTTGAAGAAATTCAAAAAGGCTATTGGTTGGACCCTTGCTGATATTAAGGGAATCAGCCCCTCATTCTGCATGTATAAGATCCTTTTGGAGAGCAATGAAAAAGGGTCCATAGAACCCTAACGGAGGCTCAACCCAATAATGAAGGAGGTGGTAAAGAAGGAAATCATTAAGTGGCTAGATGCTAGAATTATTTATCCCATATCAGACAGCTCTTAGGTTAGCCCCATCCAATGTGTTCCTAAGAAATGGGGCATGACTGTGGTGGAAAACAAAAATAATGAGCTCATCCCCACCAATGTTGTGACTAGCTGGAGGATTTGCATGGACTACTAGAGACTAAACAAAAGCACCAGGAAAGACCACTTCCCCCTACCATTCATTGACCAAATGCTAGACAAACTTGCAAGAAAGGAATACTATTGTTTCTTAGATGGATACTCGGGGTACAATCAGATTGCTATAGCACCCGAAGACCAACATAAGACTACATTCACATGTCCTTATGGTACATTTGCATTTCGAAGGATGCCGTTTGGACTATGCAATGCTCCAGCAACTTTTTAGAGGTGCATGATGGCAATTTTCACATATATGGCTGAGCAATTTGTAAAAATTTTCATGGATGATTTCTCAGTTTACGGGGACTCCTTCGACCTATGTTTGGGAAACCTTGCTAAGGTCCTACAAAGATGTGAGGAAACACACTTGGTGCTGAACTGGAAAAAGTGTCAATTCATGGTGAAAGAAGGGATTGTGCTGGGACATAAAGTCTCTCAAAATGGACTGGAGGTTGACAAGGCCAAAGTAGAGATCATAGAGAAGTTGCCTCCTCCCACCTCAATCAAGGGCATCAGAAGCTTCCTTGGCCATACAGGATTCTACAGGAGGTTCATTAAGGACTTCTCCAAGGTTGCTAGACCTCTATGCAATTTGCTAGCGAAGGACAAAATTTTATGCTTTGATGAAAGCTGCATAACAGCATTCTGTGACCTCAAGAAGAAATTGAGCACAGCACCGGTTATTGTGGCACCAGACTGGACTTCTCCATTTGAGCTAATGTGTGATGCAAATGAGGCAGCATTGGGAGCAGTCCTCGGGCAGCGCAGGAATAAGGT
Organism: Gleditsia sinensis; assembly: GCA_037074535.1. Lineage (NCBI taxonomy): Eukaryota > Viridiplantae > Streptophyta > Magnoliopsida > Fabales > Fabaceae > Gleditsia > Gleditsia sinensis. The sequence goes on from CM073472.1 coordinate 27,928,132, forward strand.
TTTTCATTCTATATATTATGCAAGCAAGACACTGCAAGGAGCCCAGCTAAACTATACAGTGACAGAGAAGGAGCTGCTCGCAATGGTATTTGCCTTTGAAAAATTCAGGTCATATTTGGTAGAAACAAAAGTGATTGTGCACACAGACCATTCTGCCATCAAACACCTGGTTAGGAAAAAGGATTCCAAGCCCAGGCTCATTAGATGGGTGTTCTTGCTCCAGGAATTTGATCTAGAGATCAAGGATAGAAGGGGAATTGAAAATCAGGTGGCAGACCATCTCTCCATACTAGAAGGGGAACGCGCAGGAGCAGAAGAAATTAATGAGAAATTCCCAGATGAACAACTCTTTCTCATGACCCAAGCTCGTGTGCCATGGTATGCTGACTATGTAAACTACCTGGTGAGTGGCCTGTTTCCACCAGATGTGACGTCCCAACAAAAGAAGAAATTTCTGCATGACGTAAACTCATACTACTGGGATGAACCGCACCTCTTCAAGCAGTGTGCTAATCAGATGATAAGAAGATGCATTCATAGCGAAGAGATGGAGCAAATCTTGCAGCAATTCCATGCTTCACCCTATGGAGGCCATTTTGGAAGAGTAAGAACTACAAACAAGGTATTAAAGGCAGGTTCTACTGGCCTTCTCTATTTAAGGACTCCCACTCCTTTGTGATGAAATGCGACATGTGCCAGAGGACAGGAAACATATCTAGAAGACATGAAATGCCACTGAACAACATCCTAGAGGTGGAGTTATTCAATGTATGGAGAATAGACTTCATGGGCCCATTTCCTTCGAGTTTTGAGAACCAATACATCCTGGTAGCTGTTAACTATGTCTCAAAATGGGTGGAAGCAAGTGCATCTCCAACAAATGAGGCAAAGGTAGTGACCAGATTCCTTAAGAAGAACATCTTTACAAGGTTTGGAACCCCCAGAGCTATCATCAGTGATGGAGGAGCTCATTTTTGCAATAGGCAATTCAGAGCACTACTGGCCAAATATGGAGTAAGGCACAAGGTGGCAACACCTTATCATCCACAAACTAGTGGGCAGGCTGAAATATCCAACAGGGAAATCAAGAGAATTCTGGAGAAAACAGTAGGCCCAACTAGGAAGGATTGGTCGTCAAGGCTAGATGATGCATTGTGGACATATAGAATAGCATATAAAACACCGCTGGGGATGTCACCATACAAGTTGGTGTTTGGTAAGGCATGTCATCTACCAGTAGAGCTAGAGTATCAGGCATATTGGGCAGTGAGGGAGCTAAATCTGAATTTAGAAGCTGGTGGTGAGAAAAGGATGCTGCAGCTAAATGAGCTGGATGAGTTCCATGGTCAAGCTTATGAGAATACCAAGCTATACAAGGAGAAAGCAAAGCATTGGCGTAACAAGAAGATACAACCAAGGAACTTTGAAGTAGGGCAGAGAGTGCTGCTGTACAACTCTAGGTTAACCCTGTTCCCTAGGAAATTAAAATCTTGTTGGTCGAGTCCCTTCCGTATTAGCAAGGTCTTCCCTTTTGTAACTATTGAATTGGAAGAAGAAAAGGAAGGGAGGACATTCAGGGTTAACGGACAACGAATCAAGCACTATCTGGGAGGTGATGTGGATCGCCAACACACCTCAATTCATTTGTATGAGGGATGAACAGGGAAGAAGTCAGGCTGTTGACTCTAAAACAAGCGCTCATGGTAGGCAACCCATGTTTAATTTCGTTGTTGTTTTAGTTGATATTTTAAAGATAGCTTAAATTGTGAATTTAATATCATTTTTGCTCGTTTCACATGTAGGGAAACACAGCACTCTGCAGGATAGCCTTTGCTTTGCTACAGCAAAACTGTGCGGAAGTTAGTCTTTGCTTTGCTGTAGTAAAATTATGTGCAAGTCAACTCTGCTGCAGCAAAATCATAAGAAAGCCAGTTTTTGCCATGGGAGTTGCTGCAGCAACGCATATAGCCCTGAAGAAAGAAGTCAAAAAAAAATTTGTCTTGTGTATTTCATGCCCTGCTGTAGTTCTAGGATACTTCATGAGGAGGATTGGGAATTTCACTAAAAATCAGAATAGGAACTTTGCACACTGACCCAATCACACACAGAACCTTCTTCTAATGAACACAGGGCTATGGTCAGTTTGTCAAGAGGAATTTGGAGATTTTTCAGAAATTGGACCTAAGTTTTTTAGAGTTAATGTTGAGAGTCTCCTGCTGAATTATAAAAAAATGCATAAGATTATTGTCAGAAAGGCTTAAGTTTGGAGGAAAGTGGAGAAAAAGAGAGAAATATTGCCACTCCAATGCCTCTGTTGCACCTTAGTAACCAGGGGTATGCATGAGCCCCATGTGTACTCTTATGTAAAACATGGACATAGAGTTATGAGTAGGATTCTTTTAAAGGTGATAAGGCTGAGTAACTGGGTGCCAGCATCTTACATGTTGGCATTCGCATCGAAAGGCACAATGACCTCTGCTAGAATAATATATATATATATATATATATATATATATATATATTACAAAAAAAAGGGGAAGAAGAAAAGAGAAAGGAAATCAGTGAGCTACCCCCATCTTTGTTGCCCTGGCTGTGTCTATGAAGTATGCCAACTTGTCCTAAGTAAGGGGACTCGAAATATTAGCATGAAAATCTTAGGACTTTGGCTGATCTTGACCCAAGTGGCTCTTAGAAAATTGTCCATATCACATACACAGCTTCAAAGAAGGTTTTGGTTGCGATTGGGAAGAAGGCATGTGGTGTTCCTTATATGGAAACAATCCTGAGAGTTTAGAGCTAGCAGCAAGACCATATGGAACTATACAGGGGAGAAGGGTTGGAATTATTTAGAAGAGGTGTAGTGAACAGAGCAAATTGCTTGAGGACAAGCAAACCCTTAAGTTTGGGGGATTTGATAACTCTAATTTATTGTAGTTTCTATGTGCTTTTCGAGGATGTTTATTGTGCTGTTTTGATTTATTAAGCATTCTTATTCCCAGATTTAAATGAATGTTTTGACTCCCTTGGATACAAGATCATCCACCCTGTTTGTTGTGACAATTTAGTTTGCATATACGGCAATTATGGCAGAAAACCGAGTGATATTGAGTGAGCTAGGCCTTTTTTAATATGATGCATATTATGGGGAACTGATTTTGTATGATATGGTGCAGGTGGCAGGGGAGCAGAGCTGCGCAGCAGGTGCAGCCACCACCTAGCAAGGAGAGTAGCGACCAGCTGACACTGCAGGCTGATGGGTGGTACAGAAACGGTCTCCACTACTGGAAGTGGAGAGGAAAAAGCTGCACGTAGGGATGCTGGCCGAAGAGCAGGGAGAATTTCAGCATAACCAGGCCACTTTAATAGGACCACAAGGCCTGACTATAAAGCGCAGAAAGAAGAGTGCAAAAAAAGAGAGGATGCTACGAAGACAAGCAGAGAAATAGAGAGAGTGAGCCCAGGAATCCCTGGCGGGAAGGGGCTGTGAAAAAACACTCCAGCCTGGGATACACTGAGATGGCATGGTGAAGCATTGGAGTGAGATAGAGGCTGTTGTTCCAGAATTCCTTCAATCCCTTTTGTGATTTTTATTGTTAGCAGGAAACTGCATTTGTCTTTTTTAATTTTAGTTGTATCACTTGGACTGCGTACTAGTGTTTTTACAATGTCTATAACCAGTTCAGCTATGAGGCTGGGTTAATTTTCAGCTAGGGTTGTAGAAGGGTTGTAATGAACTCAAGCACGTTTTAATTTATCAATGATTTTACTGCAGATTTGCTGTATCATTCAACTTTGTGAGTATGTTTTAACTCTTTTTGATAGCGGACATGTGAAAGAGGAAGTCTAGGCCAATATTTACCTGGAAGGGTGGTGGAGGCTAGAAAAAGAGTTGAATGTGTGGGATTAGCCAATATAGGGATATATGGTTGTCCCATTTAGCCCAATAGTTAGGAGTTTCACGCACAATGCTGGGGTTAGGATTGATACAGGGATGTGTGTCCAACCCCCAGTATTGCATGGAATGGAAGTCTGGAAAGACCCCATTGAAGGAAAAAACTAGGCACTGAGGAAAATGAGTGCAGAAGTTTATGGCAACCTTGAAGCAACCCTAGTTCACCTAATATCCCTTTCTTTAATACCCTAGCATCCCTCAGCTAATTTATAGTCTCATTGAGTTTGTTCAATTCTAATCCCTCTTGAACATAAATCTTGCGAACCAACCAATTTTTGCTACAGCATTTCACAAGTCAAAACATTCTATAGTAGTTTTTAGTACACTCTTCGTGAGACGATACTCACTCATCATTTTATTATTAGTTGGTCACGATACGTACACTTGCGTTCTGACATTGCATACATACTTTGCAACCAACAACTAACAAAAGAAATTTTTATCACATAAAATATCACTAAATAAATCAAGGCAAATAGAAATAAATGTCTAGCACATAACAATGTAAGGAGGATGGAGCACGTGAAGCCCGAAAGAAATTAGAATCAAGAGGGAAATTTAACAAAACTCTCTTAAAAACACTGAATAAACAACACTTCCATAGCACACAATGTATAACCCTGCTCATAAAATGCAAACATTGAAAGATGCATTGCTTAGAAGTCCAGTAGACAAAATACACTGAGCAATACAGTAGCAAAATTTAAAATATACCCAGCAATCCAATAACAAGAAGACCAGAAGTCGTATATTCATAGTTTAACAAAAATAAACCCAGTAGTCCAGTAGCAAAAATATCCGGAAGTAGTCTATTCATAATGTAACAAAAATATACCCATAAGTCCAATAGCAAAAATACCGGAAGTAGTATATTCATAATGCAATTAGCTATCGTGTCCACGAGGGCCTTTAACAAATTAGAACAAACATTAATGTTTTAAACTAAAAAAGAACAAATAGAAGGTGCCCTGAAAGTTTGAAGAACAACATGGCTGATCCATTATTTTATTATCCCCAAATTAAAAAGTAAGTTGTTGCGCTTTGCTCATCTATCTCTCCCTCTGACCTAGACTGTGGGTTTGCTTCTGTCTGCCTAGTTGGATGGAGGCGAAATCTACCATGGTAAATATGAGATGAGACAAATTGTGGTTTAGAGTGGCTTTTGTTATGGGAAACATGACTGAAATTATGTATATACCGAAAAATATAAACTTTGAACGGCGACTTTATAAAGTTATCACTTAATATAGTTTTTAGTGTCGACTTTAAAAGTTATCACTAAAAATTTATTTTTTTGTAGTGATTAAAAATATAATTTTACAAATTGTCTGCAAAATATTTTTTAAAAGTTATAATTTAATCACAATAAGGTTCATGACATCACATTGACAATCCTAAAATGTTTTTAATTCACTGTTATATGTTTTAGAAAAAAAAAATTCTAATCGTTTCTCTTTTTATGTTTATTAAATTTTAATCTTGTTTATGTTTATTACAAATTTTCTGGGTCATTATACGTACACCATAAATTTTAGAATAACTAAATTAGAGCCTATAAGCATTTGTTTCAGGTACTTTTAAATCTACCACCTCCCTATTGAATTTTCTCCTTTGGTTGGATCATTTAATAAATGGGTCACTATGTAGCGTTGCCGTAATATTACAATTTGAGATATTTAGTGCAAAATTGAAATATATAAAATCTATGGTAAATTATATATTTTTTAAAATATAATTTTTGTGTCATTGACCTGTAAGTAATTCTATAAAGAGATATACCTAGCTTCTTTTAAATATAATAATTAATAAAACTATTCATAGTTCTTCACTTAATTATTCAATATATTTGGGGTCTTCTAGTTTCTTAATTAAAATCAAATTTCATTGCAACATTTGACGTGCTTATCACCTCATGTTAAACTCGTTAACCATCAAGAGTTGTTTAGGAGGATGAAGTAGGATGGATTAGGATTAAGTGAGGTGAAGATAACTCAGACCATTGTTCGGATAATTTTAAAAGTAATGGTGTCTGGTTGGTTAGGATCGTAATAGGATGTTTAGTAGTATGGAATAGGAGAATAGTAATGAGTTGTTCAGGAGGATGGAGCCGGGAGATGTAGAATAAAGTGAGGTTTCAAGCCATTGTTTGAATAGTTAAAACCTTCCAAATTGTGGAGGTTTGGAATGGTTTGAATCCTTTTTATTTTTTTAATTACTGTTTAAATTTTTATTATCAAAATATTTTTCACTTTATTTTTTTTTCTGAGAGTAATATTTAAACTTTATCCTTCAAATTCACTCTAAATAATGGGAAATGTTTTATTATCACTTTTCTCATTAAACTTGTAAACTGTAGAGCGATATATCTCGCTTCCCACTTCACTTCATTTCCAAATTCTCAAACAAGCCCTTAAATGTATCTCGAACTTCTTTTTTAATTAGTAAAATGAGAATTTTAAAGTATATCTATTGATGAGAAAGATAATATATATATATAATTCTCCAAAAAGACTACCCGTCTAAAATACTCGATATTCATACAGGCCAAGCGCAATATAACTTTAATTGGTAAATGTTGGCCTCCAATTTCAGGACTGACAAATTCTTCTTATAAATGCATCTTGGATGGGACAGTCTTCCCTCCCATGGCATATAAACATTCTCTAGTCCGCTTAATATCACTATCATTGGTGGTCCAGGACCCAACTTGGATCTGATATCCAGACAGAAAGAGGAAACGGAAAGGAAATAGGCCAATCAATTTATCTTTCAATTATATAATATTCTCACTCCGATCCCACAAACATTATTGGCTACTTTATAACATACAAGAATCACTGCACCCGGTAAATATATATATTTCAGAAACAGATGCTTCTGCCTCACGGCTTATTACTTTTGTTAACCTTTTTTTTTTCTCTAAACAAACATCTTTCTGCTTATAGTAAAACAGATCTTAATTAAGCAGTTGCAATTGGACCCAGATTGACATTTGATGCTTTCAGGGCTTCAAATCTTGGCTCTTTAGCCTGAAATTTCAACTTAGCATAGAGCTGCATGTAGTCTTCAAAAACAAATTTTGGGTACAGCTGGTTCTTCTCCTCTGTCTCTGATCTCTCTATCAATGCTGGTGCTGGATAGATAACAGCATCACTGCCCGGATTGTAGAAGGAGGCTATGGACATTCTGGTCCCATCAGTTTGTGCAATCACACGGTGTTCCACACTCCTGTACTTCCCATTGGTGATTACCTGTTTTTTTCCATGCGAAGTGTTTGATAAGAATCATAATCTTGCATATAACATGTTTGGGGAATTGTCTATTAGGCATAATAGTCAATAAGTTTACCTCAAGCTGGTCACCAAGGTTGATGACTATGGAGTGGCGCATTGGGGGCACATCCACCCACTTGCCGTCTTTAAGAAGCTGCAATCCACTGACCTTGTCATCTTGGAAGAGAAGGATAATCCCTCCAGCATCTGTGTGGGCACGAAGACCCTTCACCAGCTCTGGCTGGGGACAAGGAGGGTAATTAGCAACCTTGGTGCCAAAAGTAGGTCCTCTTGACCCATAGAAAGCCTTCTTGAGGTATCCCTTCTCTAATCCAAGGTTCTCACATAACAAGTCTAGAAGCTCCTCTGCTAGTTTCTCTAACTTCAAAGCGAATTCCTTCATCACCTTCCTGCATCATTGGCCCCAAAGAAACTCAGGGTTTTGGGGAAGAAAGAGAAAGATATAGCTGCCGTTTTACTTGAGAAATGACTCTATCTTTTACTTTTGAGGTCAGAACCAGCGGATATATATATATAGACACACACACACTCCAAACAAAATAATGAAATGATAAATATATGAAGGAAAATCGAAAACTTTATTTCTTTTCTTTTGGTTGAATCTATAAGTTTACTGCTGCACCCATTTATATGGGACCTCTGTTAATATATGTTGTTCTCCACTCACACTTCAAGCCCAAGATGAAAATTCTGTGTGATTTGAGTGGTAACATGTATTGAACCTACAATTTATTTCATGAAGATGCATAAACTGGTAAGTGTTTGATTTGGGTAACCTGTAGTCATCACTGAGATCAGGGATTTCATAAATGTTTGACTCAGGGAGATGACGCAAGTGGAAGGTGCTCTCCCAATCCATGTCTTTGACCTCAGTTTGGACAGCCTCGAGGCCTTTGCTTGCCACTAATTCCTTGAACCTTTGTTCCATGCATTTCCTGTAATGCTCTTTGGTTAACCTCTCCACAGTGTCCATTAAATCATGGGGTATGCCATGATTCACCAGCTACAGTTTCAAAAGAACAGAACAGGATAAGACACAAACCAAGAAAACCACAATAGCTGACATAAACATTGAGCAATGTAGAAATCAATAATAGCTTCTTGAGGTACCTCAAAGAATCCCCAGTTTTCACAAGCATCTTTGATTTTCTCCAAGGTAGTTTTTCTCTCCTCACCATTGAGCTTCTCAAAGTTGATGACTGGGAAGTTCTCCATATCTCTGAGACTCTCTTACAGTTTTACTATTCTCTCTTGGTACTGTAAGTTGCAGTATGCAGATTATATTCTGGTATGGATGCTATTTATAGGCTTATAGATAAGCACTGAGGACAAACATAACTGAAAAATCTCATTAAAAATTGAATTATCTTGGCCTCTTGGTTGCGTTGGTTGAATTGTATTACCAGTACTTTTGGTGTGGGTATGGACCCACTTGAAGGCTGATTTATCTTCTTGAAACTTTGACCAAAACCAGAGAATGAGAACCGTGTGTGCATTCTCTATTTTCTTTTCTTTTATTTTCGTGTGTACACTGAAAGTGATGTTAAGGAAGGAGCTACGCAACTGCAATGGCTACCATAAGTGATGATGAATTGCAATTTTTTTGGTCCCTACGCAAGTATTTTTACACCATTTTAGGTGCATGAGGTTATCTTTCAAATTTCAAATATGACAAAATCGTTTAGTTGGTGAATTTAAGTTTATTTACTACTTTAAGTACGTAATATGACGATCACCAATTTAAAATGTAAATTACTTAGATATTATCCTAGGCTCTTTTTTTCTTGTATTTTGAACAAATTATTCAGCTAAGTAATTATTTTTAAACACTTACTTTTAAGCACGAGCAAGAGTTTAATGTTTAAAATTTAAAATAAAATTCTATTTTAAACTCTTAAATTTATAATAAAATTCAATTTAATCTTTAAAATTATTTTTTATTCCAATATATTTTTAACGGTGTATAAATATATCTTTTTAGTTCCTTAGATTAATTCTAAAAAAATTAACAAAAAATACTGACTTGAACATATGTAACATCTAACATACTAAGCTACCCATCTAAATATCTTACTCAATGGTGAAACAATGGCATTTGCCCATTTCAACTTGAGTGGTAGGTTTCGTCTAAAGTCAATCTAGATAGATTAATCAGACGTTATCATTTTTAGGTGAGAGAGAAGCTTTTAACTGAATTAATTATTTGAAAAAATTGTTCGGCAGGTTACATTCTAGGTTATCATTTTTTGTTTATTTTTAAAACATAACATTTATGAACTGTTAAAACTATATTCAAATTAAAAGTTTTTTTAAGGAATAAATCAAATTTTTATGCAAACTTAAGAGAATAAAATAAGACTTTTATCTTAAAATTTATTTACACCATAGATCAGTTTAAATCAATCTTAATGCAAATTTTAATAATCAACAAAATTGCCAACTAAGCAACTAGCTAGATACAGTTTATGCAAGAGACGATTACAAGAATTATTTTCAAATATTTATCTCTTTATATACCGAAAATTAAAATTAAAATAAAATAATATTTTTGTATAAAAAGAGTATTAATATATTCATATAAAATTATAAAGTAAAATATTTTAAGTTATCTTGAGTTTAACATTAAATATATTCTCTTTATTGTAAAAATAAATACCATTTATCTTTATATTTTTAAAATATATTATTATTTAGTCATTGTATTAAAAAATATATTTAACAATCAATTGAAAAATTAGAGATTGGTCAAGTGTCTAAAACACCTCATGCTATTATAAATTATTCGTCTCTTTGAAAATAAATACTAGTATCTATTTGAAGAAATTAAAATTGAAGTCATGCATATTATTTTAGATTTAAAACAATTTGTTAGAGGTTAAAATATTTTAAATTAAAGTATTTTAGATATTTAACAATCAGATTTAGGATTTTGATTAGCTTTTAACATTAATTCATAATTAGATTAATCATGCTTTTCAAAAACAATAAATAATAGTATATTTTTAAAGTATAAATGTTTCTATATTTTTCAAATAACAATATGTATATTTAATAGGGAATCATAATATTTTTCCAAAAATATAATAAGAAATATACTCCTGCGTTTATTTATTACCATCTTAACACCATCCCTAGATACTATTTGTAGCTTTTCAAATTGTTGATAAGGATTAAACGATCAGAATGCAACATGCCCGTCTAAACAATAAGAACCACTATTTTATATGTAAAAAGCATCGGATGGTGTAGCTTTTTCTTTTTCTTTCTCTTTTGGGTGATAGGAGTATTTTTATATATTTTTTTAAGTATAAAACTAATATCGTTTAAAGTATTAAAATTATTTCTTATCACAAATATTTTTTTATAAATTTGAATATTTGATATTCTAAAGACTTATATACCCTAAATTTAAATTTACATTTAACTTGAATGAAATATTTATGGGCATAGTGGCTTCCTTTGATGTATGAAGGTAATGAAAGATATTCTATCATGTGTTATTGCTGGATAAATTGCCAACATGAATAATGTATGCAGCAAGATGCAATGTACTCAATCATAACATATTACGCAACTTGCTCAGCCAATAAAAAATAATATTTGTTATATAATCATATACTCCAGCATACAATGTATTTAATTATAAATATAATTACTACTATGAATAATCTTATTTATTTGAAGCTTTTATTTAAATATATTTTATATGAATTTCAAATATAATATTAATTATAATAATTTTGCTGATATTGGCTATGGAAGTTCTAAAAGTGAAATAGAAAAAAAATTTAACTCACTAATTTTTTTTTACAAAAACAAAAAAGTAAAACTAAAGATATATTAGTTAGGAAAATGTAAAAATCCCAAGTTACTCAAACTTTTCACTACTATCGTTAGATCAGACTTAATGGTTTTAAAATAAATCATAAAAAAGGAAAAAGAAAAAGCAGAGAGATATATAAGAATTAATTAAAAAAAACAAAATAAAGATAGTGATGTAATAAATGGCAAGATTAGTTATAGATTGGTAGCTAGCGATATGATCTATTAATATGGTCCCATAGAGTGGGGAGTTTGAAAGAAACTATACATAGTTGTAATATGCTTTTATTTGGAGGTTGGGGCAATAATGAAAGAAATAATAATTAATAATAATAATAAAAACAATAATAAAAATAATGATGATGATGATATTGATAAAATAAAAATAATAATTAACTCAATTTGAGCTAATAACAAGGATTTTGAGTCATTTACTCCAAATCTTATATTTAGAGTAGTGGAGGGATCTCTATAATTGGTCTCTATGCAGGTAGTTATAGGTAGTTTTTAAAATATATAGACTCTGAAAAAATAGATAGTTATTATATTTTTTTTAATGAAATTTTAAAACTACTAAATATTTATTTATTTAAAATAAATATTAAAAAAATTATAATTAAGGAGTAGTTATTTAAAATTAATATATCATAAAATAAATAGAATTACCTAATCATGGCTAATCATAATAAAGTAATTGTGCAAATAAAGCAATTCAAATTGAGATTTAATCTTTTTATTATCTACCAAATGCAGTAATATATAATGTGACACATGGTAATTAAGTTCACAATGATATTGATATATTAATTATTTTCTCTTCTTTTGTTTTTTAACACTTTCATACGTATTATTTTATTTTTATTTTTTATGAAACTATTGACATGTCCATATCATATATTCTTCTATACAAAGTTTAGGATTTGGTAACTTTACAAAAATGAGATTTTTGTTTTTTTAAAATAGCATTCTGGTTGAATCAGCTCATGCATAGTTTGATTAATATATATATATTCATCTCTACATTTAGTTTGGAAAAAAATTTAAATCTTAATTAGCAAAAATATTCTAACTTTAAAAAATTAATTAAATTAATATTTAAAATTATCTCAATAAATATATTTAATCACATATTATATGAAAAAGGTAATAAAAATAAAAATAAAAAACCCCATATTACAAGATGGCCGACATACTAAACCAAGATAGATTAGAAATAGCACGAGTGCTATTTTTGGATAGTGTTGGGTGTGATTGTGAGTTAATTGCCACACAAATTGGAGAATATAAGGTTCTTACAATTCCACGCATTCATTCACGCCTTGATTGACACTTCTTCACTTAGAACCACATATATCATCACTATATATCCCATTCATGCACTCGCCCATATTTTGCAGAAAGTTGAGCACCCCACTTTATTATTTTTAAGATATTTATCATTAGATTTTACATTTATAATAAAAATGTAATATATGGGTAGTTTTTATGGTTCAGTAATATATGATTGATTCTTGTAAAAAATGAATCTACGTGTCATATTTTTATTATAAAATTTCATAACAAATATTTAAAGAACTTTAATTAACTAGGTTTTTTCTTAACTATTGTGCAAATAATATCTTATAGTTTAAATTTCAATTTTGGAAATAAAATTTTCAAATTTAATAATGACAAATAATTGAAATGATTAATTGATAAGATTAAAATTACAGAAAATTATTTGTCATTTTAAAGGAGTTATTGAATATATTGAAAGAAAAAATTCTCGAGATTCCTGGAATCTCAAAATTAAACGAAATGCAATGATAAAAAGAAAATCTCATAAATGATTCCTATGAAAGCTTCAGGCAACCCAAATAATTTTGTTTTAAGGAAAAACATTCTTGGGAATAATTTTCTTGGGAAACTCCTCTACAATGATATTTCATTCCAAAAACCAAATTATCATCATCATCATCATTGATATTTTTATCGGATATCCTATAATATCCTTACTCATCCACCAAGTCCACTAGGCCCCGTCAGCGTGAACCTATTAAGGGATCATTCATGCATATCTAATATTAAGAATTGAATTTTCTGTGTCCATTTTGTTGTTGTTGTTGCTGTATTATATATATATATATATATATATATGAATAATTTTGAAATATAATATTTAATAAATTAATATTTATGAAATATATTGTTTCTATATATATATATATATATATATATATATATATATATATATATATATATATATATATATATATATATATATATGACACCTATTTTTGAGTATCGCACCTACAACTAAGTCATGTTAATCTAACCGATTCAAGAAATTTAGGCGTCAGTTTTAGTGCTGTTATCAATGCAACTGGCACGTAAAAAGACTTGAATGCATCCGAATTAAAGAGATTCATCAACTTTAAAGTTCTATAAAATAGTCCTCTTCAATTTAATAGAATTAACACTTACACATTTTTACTTTTTCATTTTTTTTTTTCACTACTGATCATATAGATATATAGCTAACTTGTTTTTCAAGAGTCAATAATAACACTTTTACTTCGGTATAGTGCTGACTTCTCTTTTTAGTGAAGATTTAAGAACAACCATTGAAGATAAGCCAATTTTTGCTGTGCCTTACTATTGGACTAAAGGACTATATTCATCATCTATAAATTAAAATTACCTTCACAATGGGTTTATGTATTTTGTTCAATCTTCAAACCCTATTTTAATTGGAATTGTGTGGTTGTTTCCTCTAATAAATTAAACTTGTAAGATAAATTTTTTCTTGGCATATATATATATATATATATATATATATATATATATATATATATATATATATATATATATATATATAACTCCTCATTGAAAACCCATGAAGAACAAATTAATTATAAGACAAGAATAATACTGTGATTTGGTAGTGATGGAAAATTATAAGACAAATTAATTATACATTCCAACTCTTAATATTGTAGACATCACCACTATATTAAAACTTATTTATCACTTAAATCATAGGCATCTTGGCTTCTTTTACTTTTCCTATATTTAATAATGATTTGAAAATGATATGCTCAAAGCGGTTTGTCAAGTCTAACTGTAGGTTCCTTTTCTAAAAATTAAAACACATGCTTATAAGGATGGTCATAGATTTAATCAAACTTTCCTTCATTGAATTGTTTTCCCATTTGGTTTCATGCTTCTACATGGATTTCAGAGACTAACATTCGCCCTTTTGGATTACTTGTTCAAATGTTCGCATCATCATAAATGGCCTAACTTGGTAAAGAATTTTCATAGCCAAGAAACAGAAAGGAAACTTCACAATAATTAGTTTGAATAAACTACGACCTATTCTTTTTTGTTTTGTATAGAATTTTTTTTATTAATATTCTCTTATTGTTGTTATCATAATAGAATAATAATATTATATATGCGATAGAGTTATATATTTTTCAATTTCTCATTATTTTTCCAATTTTACACGAATCTTTCCTCTGTTTAAAAATCTACCCCTTTTTTTTTTAAAATATGAAATGGCAAGATTTCATTTAAAACAAAGCTCAATCACACTTATAATAATTATGAAACTTTTAAATCTAATAACAAATGTGTTTCTATAATTCTTTCGTTGAATTGAGAGGCAAATAAAAACTCTACTAATCTCCTGACCTGAGGGATAAAAAAATATTTACTATTATCATCACTACTACAGGATTGTCACTTTTATTTAGTTAAATAAGACAAAAAATTTCTAGAAATATCATAATATACCTGAATCAAAATAATAAAAAATCACTAAAATTCTAATGGAGACAAAAAAATCTATTAATAAAGACATTGAAAAACTTAAAAAATTTAGATTTTCTTAAAAGAAACAAAAATTGAAAGAATTTCTTAAATTTAACATGAACGATAAATCTAAGAAATTTATTTACAAAACAAGAAGAGAAACAAAGAAAGAGAAAAGAGAAAAAAAAAAAAAACAAGGGTCCGCCACCTGCAGTTGAGGGTAGCTGCCTAAAAAAAATTAAAATAAAATCCAATAAATCATTCATGTAGAATGTTGGGTCTCTGCAAGATTTTTTATAGGTTTTAGGTTTATATAATATTTTAAAATTAAATAAATTTAGGAAAAATGAGAAAATTACAAGAGCTGTTTAAATATTTTACTCATAAAAATTTCATCTTCCTTTTTTTATATATTATAAAACATTATTTCTAGTGTAATTTGTGGAGACTAATGTAGCTCAAGATTGAAAATTCCAACTTCAATGATTTAAGTATATAGAAATTACAAGATAAGAATAGTTTGTTTTAAATATAATTATCTTTATATTAATCGACTCAGTCAATGAATTTATTTAATGTTAAGCGTAAGAATTCACCAAAAAAATATTTGTAAAAAAAATCTCAATATTTTAAATAAAATTAATTTTATATTATAAGATATCACAAGAAAAAGACGAATTTAACCTAATCAATAGACCTTGGCCCATGGCACACAAAAATTTCCGTACACGTTCCTTAGATGTGATAATTGAGATGCAAATTTTACAACAATATATTATATATGTGATAAGAATGACATAAGTTCTTTACGTACATTACATGACCAAAGATCGTATATCTTTCATTATTAGAATTTTTGACCATTCAATCTTTATCCAAAAGGAAATCATGTCAGACTTATAGTACTGACTTTTATATTGGAAGATCAAATCATGTGTCTGCAAGAGTGTTTTTTCTTTTGGCTCTCTTTACCTGCTTAATATTTTTTCAGTTTTTAATTTGGTGTTACTACCACATTTGGTGCCTATATTTGGGTTGCTTAAAATATTAATAAAAATTATCCATGAACCTTTTTCTATTAGTCATATGTTGAACTAATATAATTATAAGAAATCTAAATGGTTTTGATTTACATCTCTAAGAAGATTATTTTTTATTCTTCCGAACGATGTTATTTTCAAAATAAATATGAATTTATTTTATTAAAATAGTGATAAGAAAAAAAAATCCCTCAATAGAGTAGAAATAGATTTCAATAAATCTTAAAAAATATAATTAATTTTACAAAAAAATTACATAAAAAGTTAAAAAGTAACTGATTGGTTGTAAGATAAAATCATACTAGAAAGATACAATTCTACTTCAAAAACTAACCGTTGAGTAGATAGCATACCATGAGAGGCCATGTACACTTCTGAACTTTCTTTAAATATTAAATCTTTTACAAGTCTTCTTTCTTTCTGATCCATTAATATTGTTGAGATTTTGTGGAAAAAATTGTAAGTCTTCAAAGATTTTATCAGTGGAGACGAATACTCTTAATTTAAATTGGCAAGATACTTCCAAATGGAATAAAAATGCTTTCGCCAAGGCAAACAATAAAAAAGAACTCTAACAAGAAAGAGATGAGAGATAAAAGGAGAATAAAAGAGTAGAGGAGAAAGGATACTTGAATTTTTATAACTATATATTTGTTCATTCAAAATAATATGACCAAATTTTCTAACTTTCTTTCCATTTTAGAAAGAATAATTTTTATGACACTCTAAATGAGGTTTCAGTCCTATTTAAATAAAAAATTTGATGTGAACTCTCACTACTAGGAGACGGAATCAGAGACTGAAATAATTTCGTCTCTAAAAGCGAGGTCGCTACAATTTAGAGACGGAATTTAAATTGCGTCGAATATTTCTATTTCTAAAAATAATATATCCGTCTCTAATTTTTTTTTAAAACCATCTCTGCAGAGACGGAAACTCAGAGACGGAATATTCTGTCTCTGACTTCAGAAACGGAAAATTCTGTCTCTAGATCCAGATTTGTCTCTCATTTTAGGGACAGAATATTCCGTCTCTAAATCCGTCTCTAATATCAAAAAAATATAAAAAAAAATTCTTAAAAATCTAAAACCTATCAACCAAGACAACAGCCAAAAACCAATCATTTCAGGCAGAAATATCAACATACATTTTACATAATGTCAAACCTTATTATCCATAAACATATCAACAACAATTTTAATAATCCCATCAGATTACATGACAATATCACCAATCAAACATACATAACTGTATTATTGGATATTGTTGATTCATTGGATATTTACATTGCACAACAACAGAAAAAATAAAAAATAAGGCTTATTTTTAGATCATCAACATGAAGAAAGCATAAGGCTTAATCAGATCTGTTCTCATATTCTGGAATAAATGAGTCATGAGTCTCATGCCTCTTATTCACTTTTAGCAATCCCTCAGGAGTAGTAGAATCTGGGAAGGCATTTGCTGCCTCTCTCGCTGATTTTGACAATTTATGGGTTGTAGTTGTACTAATTTTTGAACTAACGGGACTCTTGATTAGATTTCTTCCCCCAGATTTCCCTGGCACGTGATCTTCAACTTTTTCTTCAGAATCTTTAGCCTCTGCCGCCATTAGCTCCAGTTCATAACCACTAGTTGAGAATGAATAGAAATAGAGTTATTCGTTGATATAGATAAATTTTATTCATGAGCCACAAGAAAAGGTACAATGACTAGATCATCTTAGTGAATAAAATGAATGAT
Organism: Gleditsia sinensis; assembly: GCA_037074535.1. Classification (NCBI taxonomy): domain Eukaryota; kingdom Viridiplantae; phylum Streptophyta; class Magnoliopsida; order Fabales; family Fabaceae; genus Gleditsia; species Gleditsia sinensis. The sequence continues at coordinate 27,945,777 of CM073472.1, forward strand.
TACATATTATACATCATAAAAAGTTTAGCCAACATAATTTGCATTTCATGTGTGCCTATTACTGCAACACATCAAGATCACTTATGTTTGTCAGCTTAAACTGTATCTTTCATGAAACACCTCCCCCCCCCAAGAACATTTTACAACATTATAGTGAACATTGTAGATTCATAAGGCGAGAGCAGACAAGGACCAGGTGCATTTTGCATTGCGACCTTAAGATGTCAGATAAAGCAATGCTGATCCTGTACTCCACTCTAATTCAATTAAGCTAATAATTCTAGATTAATAAAGTTATTTGTCAAAACTAGTATCAGGTCCAATTAGCAACTTAAAAGAATTCTTGACAATTGCCAATACACACAAAGAGAACATTATAAATATGCAAGCAGAGACCAATATGAAAATACACATGAATACTTCCTTTCATGCAATCTCCATGCACCAGATAATAGAGACATGCCACAGCTGCTTCACATGCAATGAAATAAATAAACATATATTACAAATTATGCCCAAAATTACATGATAAGATGCCTCACCTCTTGATATATATTTATCTTCAGGAAGAAGCACCCAATCTTTTAAAGTGAGGAAAACAAATAGCAACTTTAGATTAAAGAACTTCAATTTTTAAAAATAATATAATCAGTTGTTTCAAGATTTTGAAATAGATGGCTTCTCATACATGTAAAATTCCAAGTAAAGAAGGAAAAAAGACATGCATACCAATCTTCCAGCCACCGATGAGTCACTAACTTAATTGTCTTCAATCTCTTGGCAAGCTCATACTTCTCCCCTACTCACAAAACAATTTTTTTATGAAATAAAAAACCAAACTTCGTTATTGATGATTAAATTTAAAAACTACTTCAAAAGATTAGGAGAAGAATCAAATAATATTCATGCACATGAATAATGAGTAATAGCAATTGGATGAATGGAACTAACACTATGCACACTCTTGATTGCATATATCAGACCATTTCAGATAAAAGTACATTACAAACCTTCAAATTTGTAGCATATAAGATGAGTAACCTTGTTTGCTACCAATGGTTTTGAAAATTGTGCACCCATCAAGCCAACCATTGTCTGAAAAAGGAAAACAGAGTTACGTCATATTTACTGTTACATAATAATCATTGGCATAAGCTCTTAGAGGAAATCAATACGATGAAGTATAAGAGATTCCTACCATAATGTCATCCCGATCCTGACGTTGATACCCCGTCAAGCACACAATCAAATTCTTGGCACCCGGTATTCCATTTAAATCTTTTAGAGGCTTGTACATAACATGTTCAAATGAAAACAAATTTCCAACAGTGTTCAAACTTTCTGTATATGGTTCTATTACAAGAAATTTATCATGATAAGAATCACATGCATGAAATAGTTATCAATAGAAGAGTCTATGACAAATGACAAGCATCGGATTCTAAAATTATATTCTTCATGAATCCAAATTTTTGAATAAGGAATTGGTATTAGAAAGAAAGAAAAAAGACTTAGACAACAACAAACTTACCGAGGCAGCATCAACAGGCATTCCAATATCGGCACTATGATCAACCCACAACGCAGTGACAAGCGTCTTCCCATCATTTCTTGCAACAACGCAAAGAGGATCATCCTACGCATAATGCATAGTAAAGCAAGCGTTATGACTTCTAATTGCTTAAGGTAAATGAAGTCTATATTCTAAAAAAAAAAGTTTCTTCCCTCCTTAAATGCTAATGGAAGGGGGAGTATGTGGTGAAACCATGTAAAGAGTAAAGAAGAGCGAATTAGACTCATATATGCAAGCTTGCCCACAATGACATGTGTACAACTTGGACTGTAATGACCTACATCAACTCCACCGCCATTTATAAGCTTGAATCGAACCTACCGAATAGCAATCAATCAAGTAAAGAGAAAAACAACATAATCAAACTTACTATCAACAAATAACCTCCCAGTTTGCTCCGATTGCCAAGATTTAAGAGAGGGAAAAGTAGCAGAAATAGTTACAATAATAAAGAAATGGAAGAGGAAGAAACCTTGCTTTCGCTGACGGGATCAAAACCAAAGAGAACAAAATGAAGACCGAGAAACATTTGCGATGGATAACTGGTTCCCAACATTGAAGAGAAAACCAGGGGCATAGAATGGGGTAAATTGAGAGATTAAAAATTTGATGAAAAGTGAAGTGGAAGATAGGAGAATGAGCATGTTCTTCAATCTTCACTTCTGCGAGGGAATTTTTCCCCCCTTTTTTGTCTTTTTAATTTTGGTACCCTCTCGCGGGAGCGATGATTAAATCAGGACGCTTGTGGCTATTACACGTGGTACTGATTAGCCTGATCATAACATGCATCGGCTCACTAGAACCGCCCGGCCCATTTGACATTTTTCTATTAAGCGTACATATATTTATTATGAAGATATGTATTTATTTTTTATAAATTTTTATTTTTTTTAAATTATTAAATCATTTTTCATAATATTAATAAAATATATCTACTCATCAATTTTAAAAAATGTAAAATGAAAGTAAATATGAAAAATTTGTAAAATAATATATATATATATATATATATATATATATATATATATATATATATATATATATATATATTAATAAAATATATCAATTCATCATTTATATCTTTTAATCTCTTTTTATATTTCATTTCACTTGTTCGTTTTTTAAAATTTTTTTAAGATAAAATCATCTTCTTCATAGAAAAGAATATGTGTATCGTGAAAATAAAAATTATAGTCAACTATATAAAACAAACAAAATAAATTAATGTAAGAGAATTTTGATTTTCATTCCATCAATTTATTTCTACAAATTAAACAGGATTTACATTTTTTTCACAAATTATCTAAATTCTAGCTAATTTTACTAATAATTTAAATATTATTTCAAAAATTAGATATAAAATGAGAGATAAAAATTTTTTATACACAATTTATATATATCTGTATGTATGTATGTATAGATACATACATATATACACATATATGAACATACTATATACTACATAATCATTGTGACCAAAATTATATTATATTCAAAATTAAGCGTACATATATTTATTACGAAGACATGTCTTTATTCTTCATAAATGTTTATTTCTTTTTAAAATTAATAAATCATTTTTCATAATATTAAAAAAATATATCTACTCATCAATTTTGAAAAATGTAAAATGAAAGTAAATATGAAAAATTTGTAAAATAAAATATATATATATATATATATATATATATATATATATTAATAAAATATATCTATTCATCATTTATATCTTTTAACCTCTTTTTATATTTTATTTCACTTGTTCTTTTTTTAGAAGTTTTTTAAGATAAAATCATCTTCTTCATATAAGAGAATATGTATATCGTGGAAATAAAAATTATAATCAACTATATAAAACAAACAAAATAAATTAATATAAGAGAATTTTGATTTTCATTCTATCAATTTATTTCTACAAATGAAACGGGACTTACATTTTTTCATAAATTATCTAAATTATAGCTAATTTTACTAATAATTTAAATATTATTTCAAAAATTAGATATAAAACGAGAGATAAAAAAATTATATATACAATTTATATATATCTGTATGTATGTATGTATGTATAGATACATACATATATACACATATACGAATATACTATATACTACATAATCATTGTGATCAAAATTATATTATATTCAAAATTAAGCGTATATATATTTATTACGAAGACATGTCTTTATTCTTCATAAATATTTATTTTTTTAAAAATTATTAAATCATTTTTCATAATATTAATAAAATATATCTACTCATCAATTTTGAAAAATATAAAATGAAAGTAAATATGAAAAATTTGTAAAATAATATATATATATATATATATATATATATATATATATATATATATTAATAAAATATATCTATTCATCATTTATATCTTCTAACCTCTTTTTATATTTCATTTCACTTGTTCTTTTTTTAGAAGTTTTTTAAGATAAAATCATCTTCTTCATAGAAGAGAATATGTATATCGTGGAAATAAAAATTATAGTCAACTATATAAAATAAACAAAATAAATTAATGTAAGATAATTTTGATTTTCATTCCATCAATTTATTTCTACAAATTAAACAGGACTTAAATTTTTTCACAAATTATTTTAATTCTAGCTAATTTTACTAATAATTTAAATATTATTTCAAAAATTAGATATAAAATGAGAGATAAAAAATTTATATACACAATTTATATATATCTATATGTATGTATGTATGTATGTATGTATAGATACATACTATATACACATATACGAACAAACTATTTCATAAATGCTTATTTTTTTTTGAAATTATTAAATTATTTTTCATAATATTAATAAAACATATCTATTCATCAATTCTGAAAACTGTTAAATAAAAGTAATTATGAAAAATTCATTCAATAAAATATATCTACTCATCATTTATCTCTTTTAAGTGTGGCCTCATGTAAATTAACCAAAATAGAAACTCCACATTTTAAGTGATTTGATTTTTTAAGTTTTATTTTGACATTATATGAATAAATTTCGTATTAACAATTTAAACGTGAAAAAAAATTCTTATTTAAAATTGTTTAAATAAATAAGTTTCACTTTGAGTATTTTAAAATCTTAAAATTTATTATATTTTTAAATATAAATTTAAAAATAGATTACTATCTCATATATTGATATAAGATTTTGTTATTTAGTTCACATACTAAGTTCTTTTCACTTATTTATTTTAAATTTTATTTTTAATAAATTTTTTAAATTTAATTTTATAAAATAAATATTTTAAATGACCTTTTATATATTTAAAAGAAAATTTCAGATTTTTAACAAATCTTTATATTTCTTAAGTTTATTTTCTTTTTAATTTTTAAAGACAATATAATTTTTTAAATAATTTGTTCAAAATATTAAAATTTAAAAATATATTACAATAAATTCAAAAAGAAAATAATTCAAAATTTCAAAAAAATTTGTTCATTTATAAATTTATTTTCTATTTAAAAATAATACTAAAAAAAAATTTGGCGTGAGTTTTTTTTTTTGTAGATAAAAATTTCTTCTCCTTTGGTAATTACAGATAAAATATATATTTCTGTAATTTCTTAATAGTAATCTATACCATAAAATATAAAAAAATTTGATTTAAAATACACTTATATTTCATAGAAATTTTATTTACCTCTCTTAACCTCATATTTTTTATTTTCGAATAATAAACACCTATACACACACACAAACAAATATATATATATATATATATATATATATATATATATATATATATATATATATATATATATAGACATATATACACATATACGAACATAATATATACTACATAATCATTGTAACCAAAATTATATTATATTCAAAATTAAGCGTACATATATTTATTAAGAAGACATGTCTTTATTCTTCATGAATGTTTATTTCTTTTTAAAATTATTAAATCATTTCTCATAATATTAATAAAATATATCTACTCATCAATTCTGAGTAATGTAAAATGAAAGTAAATATAGAAAATTTGTAAAATAATATATATATATATATATATATATATATATATATATATATATATATATATATTAATAAAATATATCTATTCATCATTTATATTTTTTAACCTCTTTTTATATTTCATTTTACTTGTTCTTTTTTTAGAAGTTTTTTAAGATAAAATCATTTTTATATAGAAAAGAATCTGTATATCGTGGGAATAATAATAATAGTCAACTATATCAAACAAATACAATAAATTAATGTAAAAGAATCTTAATTTCCATTCCATCAACTTATTTCTACAAATTAAATGAAATTTAAATTTTTTCATAAATTATCTAAATTCTAACTAATTTTACTAATAATTTAAATATTATTTCAAAATTTGATATAAAATAAGAGATAAAAAATTTATATACACAAATATATTAGAGACGGAATATTCCGTCTCTGTCCTTCTCTGGAGTCAGAGACGGAATATTCCGTCTCTGATACAGAGACGGAATATTTTTCATCTCTAATTCGGTCTCTAAACTATTTAGAGACGTAATATTCCGTCTCTATAACAGAGACAAAATATTTTCTGTCTTTAAGTCCGTCTCTAATCTAATTTAGAGACAAAATTAGAGATGAATTTTTAGAGATGAAATATTTCCGTCTCTAAATTACAAATATTTCCATCCGTCTTTAACTTTCCAAATCAGTCTCTATTTCCGTCTCTAATTTCCGTCTCTAAATCTCATTTTTCTAGTAGTGTCTTGATATGAACTTCACCAAGAGTAGTGAGACCATAATCAATATAGAATCCAATTTAAAAGATCGTGTTCTAATTTATATTTATAACAAAAAAAAAAGTACATTGATTCATTACCTATAAAAAGATAAGAATCAAATGTATAAAAAAATATTACAAACACCACACTCAAGAAAAAAGGAAGAAGATTGTGAGCGACAAGTCTTGTTTGAACACCACAAAAAAATCTTGATAATTTTTTTAAAAAAATTTAAAGAGTCAAAGAGAAAACACTCTCAATATTATTAGTAATAATCTAAATTATTTAAGAGTATACATGCCTATTTATAGGCCAATTATCTAGACAAACAAGAAAAACTAAATAAGTGATTCTTACATAGCAAGAAAAATTGAAAATATTAAACCCTTCTACTCATATAAAGAAACCATAAAATAAAGAAACATTTATAGTTAAACAAACCAAAAATAAAAATAAATAAATAAGAAAAACATAATATAAATTAGACCATTAAATAACTCTCTAATTTTGGACTTGTATTCATCTTTTATGCTTCATTCTTCTTGTCTTTTGGGGGCCATTTTTAGATTGTCGTCTTAACTCATATTTTAATGACACTGAATAATTTTGGCTTTTTTTAGTAGTGATGCACTTTTCTCTTTGATGGACCTCCAAAATTAAATCATTAAGAGTTTCTTTGAATTGTTTAGCACAAGTTCTTGTTATAGGTCCAAGTAAAACTTGAAGTAGGTATGTAATTTGTTTCCGTTTGTTAGTCATGTTCACATAAAAAATCTTAGGTATATTTTTGCATATGATGATACAAACTCTTATTTTGATGTGCTCGATCACTTTTATAGTTTTATGGACTTAAATTCTTTTGAGTCTTGTTTCAGTACATATGATTGCAGGATGCTAACTTTGAAGGGTTCGGGGAGCTGTTCTTTATTAGCTTCCTTAGGCACCATGAAGGAATTGCGCAGAAACTATTAAGATTTCAGTAGTCTCTCGATCATTTGACTTTATAGACAACTGGTAGTGAAGAATAAATTACAACGTTTATTTTTATGTGATACTATGATTTCCACTTATATAGTTAAAAAGAAACTAACGAGTTTTAGGTTCAATATTCAAGTGATTGATATAACTGAGTATTGGATTCACATGAGATTGTTTGAGAAGGAAGGTAAAAATGGTTTTTTGGTTTTGTTTATGGTCCTCCTCATGCATCAGATAGACATATTCCATGGGGTTTTATTAAGCAATTCTGTTCTTTTATTACTGACCCTTGGTTGTGCATTAGTGACTTCAAATATTATATAGACAAAATAAGTAGAGTACTAGTCAGTGGCATCAAGAGGTTGCAAAATTTCAAGAGGCCTTGAACAATAATGGGTTACATGGACTAATAACAAGAATAATGAACAAGCACTTTAGGAATGTATTGCTCTACAATACTATTTGGATTGAATGTTTTGGTCATACTTATGTGATTGCATTACCTATTTTGTGCTCTAATCATAGTTTGTTGTTATTTGTCACTGACAAAGTATTGCACAAGAATCATAATATGTTTAAATTTAAAGCTATGCAGATTTTGCATTATCAATGTAAGAATGTTGTTGAAAATGCTTGGCATGATGATGTGAATGGCTTATATTCTTATAAATTTAAAAGAAAATGGCAAATTGTTAAATATGGCTTATCTAGCTAGAGTATAAGCAATCTTGGTAACATTAGCAATAAAATCAGTCAATTGAAAAATGAATTACAATCTTTATAGAATGATTTGACTAATGATGACGTGATTCAAAAAGAAAAGCATCTTAGAAGCTATATTGAGTTTTGTGGCAAAGTGAAGAGATTTATTGGGCTCAAAGGGCTAGAAAGATGTGGTTGATTAATGGGGAAATGAATACGAGATATGTCCATAATCTGGTTAAAAAGAGAAGAATACATGTCAATATTCATAGAATTAAGGACGAACTAGGCACTTAAGTAGTTAATTATGAAGATATGGAAAATCTGGCTTCAAACTTCTTTAAAATTCTTATATTCTTGACTCAAATCTACCGACTAGTGCTATTGTTAAGGCTCTAGTTAATTTTGAGATCTCTAGTTTATCTTAAAACCATATTAGTCTGTTAGCAAAGCTTTTTTCTTCCTTGAATGTTCAAGTGACTATTGCACAAATGAAGCCCAATAAAGCCCCCAGGCTAGATGGGCTACCTACTTTGTTTTTTCAAGCATTTTGGCCTATTATTTAAAATGATGTTTGCAACACGGTTTTAGCTTTCTTTAACAATGATTTTATTTTTATAGAACTTAACTAGACTTCCATTTGTCTTATTCCCCTGCTCCTCAAATATTTAAGAATTTTACGCATATTAGTTTATATAAAGTGGCTGTCAAAGTTATTACCAAAATAATGGTCAATTGGTTGAATCCCATTATGAATGACCTGATTTTTCCTTTTCAGAATAATTTCATTAAAGACAAATTGATTTCAGATAGTATTATCCTAATTGCTGAAACCATGAACTACATCCATAATGCAGAGAAAACAAAAACTCATTGGTGTGCTTTAACGATTAACATGCATAAAGTCTATGATACTGTCTTGGAATTTCAGTCATGCTACAATGCTTAAGATACATTTTCTTGGATTCAAATTATAATGCAATGCATAGCCACTATTTTTTATAGAGTGCTAGTAAATAGTTCCCTTTCTAAAATATTTGTCCCTCAAAGTGGTATTCATTAAGGAGATCCTATCTTACTTTATACATTCAATCGTGGTGCTAATGTGTTGTCTACAATGCTTTCCTAGATAGCTATTAATAGTAGTATTATTAGGATCAAGGTAAGTAAAGATTTCTTGAGATTTACACATTTGATGTATGCAGATGACAACATACTTTTCTTCAAAGCTAACATGAAAATTTCCAAAAAGTCAAAAATGTTCTAGACCATTACAACTTGCTAGTAGAACAACATATAAATTTCAAAAAAATTGATATGGTCTTCAACTCCAATACTCATAGGTTTAAAATGTTAATGGCAAGTATTTTTCAAGTCCCTTAAAAACTTAGACTAGGTAGGTGTTTAGGAGTTTATATTGACACATAGAAAGCCAAAACCAAGAATTATCAATAAATTGTTAATAAGGTTTATAAAAAATTACAAGGTTGTAAGGCTAAACTTCTTTCTGAAGTTGGTATGATAACTTTGGCTAAATCAACACTCCATAATCTATCAATTTATTCATTTTTACCATTATTTTTCCTAATGAATAATCTTTAGATTCAAAGTTCTCAAGTTGGACCATGTATATTTTTTCACCAATGTCACCATTGAGAAACACTACTTTAAAATCCATTTGACGTAGTTTCAAATCATAATGAGCTATAAGTGCTATGATGATTCTAAATGAGTCTTCTATCGAGACCTATGAGAAAGTCTTCTTACAATCATTCCCTTCTATTTGAGTGAAACTTTTGGCAACTAGGTGTGCCTTATCCTTTCAACATTGCCTTTTGAATCCTATTTGATCTTAAACATCCATTTGCAACCAATCAATTTTGCACCTTCGGGCAACTTTACTAGGTCCTAAATGCCATTGTCTTTCACTATTTCATCTCATCATTCATGGAATTAATCTACTTTTGAAATTTAGAACTTTTCATGGCTTGACGAAAGTTAATTGGATTATCTTCCATCACTCCAATAGCTATCTCATGTTCTTGGAGGTGCATGACACATTCATTTGAAATTGCATTTCTCTTCTAATGTGTGCATAATTAAGCATAATTTTAATATTTTAAACTTAGTTTTTGTTTAATTTAAGTAAAATATGATTAGGAATTAGCTTATTTTTGTGTTTTGTTTTATAGAAGAAAAGCAAGAAGAAAGAGGAGAAAAAGAGAAGAAATTCATGAAAAAAATGCTGAATTGAAGTAACTTCAGACCTTTTGACACAAATAAGATCATAAGTCTCTCGTCCAAACTTTGATTAAAGAGATTTAAGTGCCTATAAAAAACAAAGACAATTATCTATAACTTTCTTGTTTACCACGTGAAGAAATTATAGAGAACTCAAGTTCTATGGTGCTCAAAATTCAAAATTACGGCTGTGTAAGGTGAATTCTAACCCTTCATCACTAATTGGGGAATATCTCACTCATATAAGTCACATTAAGGTGATTCTAGCAGCTATGAAAATCAAATATTCACCACTTTTACATATTTTGAGAAAATCAGAGTGCCACAAGTTCACACTGTAACACCCATAAGATTTAATAATTTTCATTTATGTATGGATTAATAAAAAAAATAAAGGAGTAAGATGTAATTGAAAGGTTTAAGGATGAAAATGAAAACTTATTAATATTTTTAGGGTCAAATTGTAATTTCTTAAAAGTTTAGGGGTCAAAATATACATAATAAAATTTGCAAGGACATCCCACAACAATTAGCAAATTGCTATTTGATCCCTCCATCATTTTTTTAAAAAAATCTTTCGTAGGTTTATTGGAAGATCACTATTCACTCTCTCTCCTCCATCTCCTCTCTCTAGATCTTGAGTACTTTCAAACATCTGATCTCAAAACTAAGGGTACTACTGGATTCAGAATGGAGAGTACTACAATTTTAGCTGAACAATTTTTTAAATCGGCCAAAGAATCGCCGCAGATCGAAAGTAAAAAATCTTAGACAATGGTAAGTTCTGAAACTCCTATTTAGAGACCTCAAATTGAAAATATGACATCGTAGATAGATTCAGGAGATAGGTAAACTATAGGATATAAAGTTTTTTAGTCTTTTTCCAATTTTTGGTGTCAGGAACAGTAACTCTGACTGGCGTGAATAATGATTTCGGCCGATGTGAATAGTATTTCCAGCCATAAATAGTAACAAATCGGTTGACCGCCGTTGGTTAAACTCTTGGAGTCATTTCGTAAGTTTTTGGACCCTCTGAACTCATTTTTAAGGTCTACTTGGTCAAACTTGAATTTGAATAGTGCATTTTTGGGCTATCCAACCTGGAGCCTTACCCTGTGAGTGAATATATTTTACTATAATACCTTTTCAAATCCTTTTCATTCTCATGCATTTTAAAATAAGTTTTTAATTGTGAATAGCATAAATTGAGTTTCATTTTTACTTTATTTTGGTATTTCTATATCTCTCAAGAATGATTTCTATTTTTTATAGTTTTACAGAAACTTAATTCTCTTCTAGCATACTGATTGTTTACATTAATTTATATTCTTAGAAACTATAGGACATGCAGAATAGGCTTTTAGTAAGTCTCTCTTGAATTAATGATGAACGTTTGGTGTTAGGTTACACTTTATTGAATTTTATAATTGTATCATCTCTCATATTGTTTCATATGATTTATGTTATAAATCATACCTCATTGTTTCATGGATATGGCAAAATTGACTTTGTATTTGAGTTTGGAATGTGTCATTGATATTGAATATCATGGTTTGTTCAGGTTAGAATGAAAATGTTGTATTTTTTATTTTGAAAAATGAATTTCTATGCCGGAACTCTGTCCGAGGAATGTCTTGAAATGGAGGGATATATTTTGTCTTAAAAAGAATTTTAACCTCATGCTTTCCAATTTTCCTTTCAGTTTACATTTTTGATTTATAAAACTTGTTTATTCTGGAGGAATCATTGACAGAAATAATGTTAGTTAGTGACAGAGATAGTTAGCTTTGGTGCACTATGTAACCCTAGCTAGCAAGGGAATTGCTAGTCCCTTGTGCGAAAGGGCACATGAGGATTGGATTGTGAATAAGTATGGAGTTGAGGTATGTCTCCTCCAATAGTTAATGGCATTTGGCTTGGTTACCTATTATGAAAATGTTAGGGAGTTGAGGTGAGCTTTTCCCAACCTTATGATACGAATAATGATAATGTGGTGATTTACTTGTCTTATTGCTGTGTGTTTGGGATAGTCATCATATGGAAATGTTAGGGAGTTGAGGGGAGCTCCTCCTAACCTTATGATATGAATGATGAGAATGTGGTTATTTACCCTTTCCATTGCTATGTGCTTGGGATAAGTTATGTATGAGGTGATTTACCCTTACCAGGCTTTGTGCTTGGGTATAAAAAAGTTATAATAATGGTTCTGCCTTGAGTCCTCCTCTAAATATTTTTTATATAAAATTTTATTTTCCTATTTTCTTATTTGACTTTAAAATTATTGTTTATTATATTAAATCTTAAGATTTCAGAACTTCTCTTAACCAAATTTAGCCACTTTAAAGCTTTAGTTTGTTGTTATATACATTGATTTAGATAATGTTATATTTTGACATAATTTCTATTTATGAAAAACTCGTGTGTATAGTTTGTTCTGTCTTAGTTATAGTAGGCTATATGTAACACCCGAAATTTTGTTAATAGATTCATAAAATGAAATAGTAGGAAAGGGTTTAAAAGAGTTAAATGAGGGAGTTATAGGGAAATAACAATGAATGCTTAATAAGGATTTTCTCATTTTTGGAAAGAAGTATTGAGAAAGAGATATTAATTTCCTTGTCTACAGGGTCACAAATAGATAGCAATAATAGAGATGTGGAGCCATGAAGAAAGCTGTACAAAAACCCATGGAAGTAAGGCTTAAGAAGGAATTAAACACTTGGTGAGTTTTCTCTAAACCAAACAAAGCCTTAGCCAACCCCTTAGTCATATTGTAATGGAATGACATTCTTGAAATTGTTAGGCAAAGTAGGGGTAAGGGTTAAGGGGTGAGATGGCTTATAGGAGAAGCTTCCATATTTTAATCCATTTTCCCTTGACTTGGTGACCAAGTCGCCAATCCAGCCCAAGGAGAGAGAGAGGGAGAGCTCCACGGCAAGGAAGAAAGAAAGGAAGGGAAGGAGAGAGAGAAAAGAAGAAAGCTAGAGAGAAGGAGGAGAAGCAAGAAGAAAAGGCTAAGATTCCAACCTCTAATCTCTTGTTTATTCCTTCAAACCTTGTATGGGAACTAATGGATGGGGAAATCTGTTGGCTGGTGATGCTTTCTAGAGAGAGAGAGAAGCAAGTTTTTGAAGGAAAGAAGGTAAGATCAACATTCCTCTCTATGTTTAAGGTTGAATATCTTTATGGCTAGACGTATGCAAGTATGTAAAGGTGTGTGAAAGTAGGTAAAGTTTTATTAGGGTATTTATGACATTCATGGTTATTGTTCATGCTTATCCATGTGCTAATGATTTGGGGAAAACTTTGTATAGTTGTTTTTGAGTTCTAATTCATGTTTAGGCTGGTTGTTTGTTCTATAAAAATGGTGCTTTTCATACTCAAATTATTGATGTTTGGATTGTGGATTGACCTTGGTTGAATTGGAAGAAAGAAAGTGTTTTTGGTGAACCTCAAACCCAGAGCACGGTCGTGCTTGGAGGCACGGCCTGGCTGTGCTCTGGGATGGAATCCTGCAGCCTTGTAAAATTGTGCAGTAAGGCCCGAAGCACAGTCGTGCTGGGAGACACGGCCAGAAGAAGAGGCAACACGGGAGGGGAACACGACCATGAAGCACGGCCGTGCTTCAAGCTGTGTTACTCTTTTTCTTTGTGTTCTGTTTCCTTTCTGAGTTCTATTTAAATACTAACATTATTAGGATATTAGAAAAGGTTTAATGATGCATGAATCTTATACTTGTATGTGCTATTATTTTCTTTATCATGTACTTTTGGTAAATCATATATGAAAAGCATGAGACGTGATGCCTGAATACTATATTTATGAAATAGATATGGCTTGGATGTGTGGCTGCAAGTGAGTTCTTAGTGTGCACATAGTATGAAAGATTATGAATGCATGCCTATCCATCTATGATGAGTTGTTGTAGCATGTTTTGAGAACAAATTGGGTTATGTGCTGAATATCTATTAATGTGCACACTCTTGTTATGTTAAGTGGCTGGAGAGATATAAAAGACTTAAGTTGTCAGGAGGACCCTATCTGAAATAGGGTGGCATGGAAACCGGTATCTCCCTTGCTGTATTGAGGTGACTGACAAGTCAGAATGATCCTCTCTGAATCAGGGTGACCTAGAAACAGGTGTATCCCTTGCTATATTGAGGAGACTGACGAGTCCAGGATGACCTTTACCTATTAAGATGACCCGGGATAGTGGCACCTTATGAGGCAAAGCGACTGAAGGGTCATGGCTTTGATACAGTACCGGGATAAGGGACGCCCTATAGCCTAGAGCGGTCAATACAGGAAGGACCCTCTGACCAATGGCCCTCAAAGGGTGGGTGAGTAGCTGGAGAGGAAGGCTCACGCTACATTGAGGATTGCAATTGAGAGAGATTATCGGCTTATGAGCCACTATGAGTGATAATGAACCACTGAGTGTGGTATGGACCATGGACAATGGCACATGTATTGTACAAATGCATTTTTCATTAACATGCGTGATATTGATGCATAACCTACAAAAGGCTGGCATATACTTCATTGTATTTTGTTGCATAAAAGAGAAAATGTTTTCTGTAGCTTATACAACTAGACATAGCATGTGAGTTTTCGTATACTTATATGTTTGGAATGTTGATCTTGCTGGGATTTTATATCTCACTATGTTTTAATGCTATGTTCAGATCAGTAGAGATGGCATTTGTGGTGTTGACACTGCTTCTGGAGCTACAGACTGTGGATGTCCCTTACTTGGGATAGTTCACCATCATTGTGAACCTGATGGTGATTAGTATGATAGAGATCCCTGCTCTTGGCCCGCCTCCTCCACCAGCAGTATCCTAGGGGTGACGACCAGGAATGGGCCGTAGGATAGCTTGCTATGTATAGCTAACTCTAATTGTGTAAATGAGCTAACCCCATTGTTTTGATGTAACCCCACGGTACTCTGCCTTTTGTGTTGTAAGCACAGTACCTTGGGTTACATATGGATGTGTATAAGTTGTTGAACTCTGATGTATATAGTTTTTGAATATATGAATGTATCGGTTGCCTAGCTTATGGTATCTCTGATCTCTTACATATACATGTATATATATATATATATAAAATCAGGCGTTACACTATATCTACTCACTGAGTTATCAAACTCATTACACGATATTTTTTAGATAAAGATACATAGTCTAAACCTTTAGATAGGTGACTAGCTAAGCGACATATTATCTAGGTGAGCCTACTTTGTTTCCAGGGCTCGTAAATTTTGTTGTATATTGTACTTGTACTCTAGAGTATACTCTGAATATCACAGAAAGTATCCTTGCTTCTATTGTTACTTTGATATTTATAAATTTGATCTGTATATTGTGTTTACATGAGAGAACCTATATGTATCTATTTTCATAATGAACGCTTGTATTATACTTATTATAGTAAAGATCTGTCCGTAAAGTATGTGTTTCACGTGCCTTTAAAGTAGGGATGTGACAAGTTGGTATCAGAGCATTAGGTTTTCCTGTGGCTAGCAGAGTAAAGGATTATTTAGTAGGTGCTATTGAGGGATTCTATAGGGTCTCAATTTTCTTTCCATTCCAAGTTTCTAAATTTCCTAGTATAAGATTGATTGAATATTGTGGCATTTAAAAAAGTATCTATGGGCCAATTTCTACCTGAAAGTAAAAGGGATAGGCGTGCTAGAGAATTTAAAGAAATGAGACAAATGCCAAATATGATCATTTCTGAATGTGATTGTTGTTATTTTTATTAAAACTCGCAAGCGCACAAATCTATTGGAGTATAGATTTAGTGGTATGCAAGGTCGATCCCACGAGGATTGTCAATTAAGAAAATTTAATTCAGATCCAAAATAAATATTTCTAACCTAGTTGCCAGAATGTTTGTTTTATGAGAAGAGTACTGAATAGAGTTTGTAAAGAACTAAAATACCAAAATTAAATATGAGTGTATTCAAAGTAAGCAACATGCTAAGGTTAGGGAATCCACTCTTGGTACATCAAATAATAATAAATTTTAACTCTTTTATTACTCAAATGGAATCCTCACGTAAATGAGGTTCCATTCGGAAGATATGTTACATTAAACACGCTTTGGTTTATAGATGAAGTGTATTTGCCTTCTTTTATTGTATTAATAATAGTAAATAACTTTTTTGAAATGGATTCAAGTATACATTGTGCCAATCATCATATTGTCTACAATAAATCAAGAATGATTCAAGTATTTATTGTGCCAAAGATTGTCTACAATGTATCAAGATTTGCACTTTACAAAATTTAAATTAAAAATATACAAACAAAGTCAATAATAATAATATAAAGTAGGCAGTAAAACCAGCCATTGAGAAAAGAAATAACAAGAAAATAAATACAAAAAGTGCAGAAAATAAATAACAGAGGGGCAATAAAACCATCCTCTAAGAAAGTAAATAACAAGAAAATAAATAATAAAAGTGCAGAAAATAAATAACAGAGGGGCAATAAAGCCATCCTCTAAGAAAGTAAATAATAAAAGTGCAGAAAATAAATAACAGAGGGACAACAAAGCTATCCTCTAAAAAAGTAAATAACAAGAAAGTAAATAATAAAAGTGCAAAAAATAAATAATAGAGAGGCGATAGAGTCGTTCTCTCAGAAGAAAAATAATAAAAAAATAATAACATAAAAAATAAATAACAGAGAGGCAACAAAGCCATCCTCTAAAAAAAGTAAATAACAAGAAAGTAAATAATAAAAGTGCAAAAAATAAATAACAGAGAGGCGACAAAGCCGTCCTCTCAGAAGAAAAATAATAAGAAAATAATAACATAAAAAATAAATAATAGAGGGGCAACAAAGCCATCCTCTAAAAAAGTAAATAACAAGAAAGTAAATAATAAAAGTGTAGAAAATAAATAACAGAGAGGCGATAGAGCCGTCCTCTCAGAAGAAAAATAATAAGAAAATAATAACATAAAAAATAAATAACAGAGGGGCAACAAAGTCATCCTCTAAGAAAGTAAATAACACGAAAGTAAATAATAGAAAGGAAGAAAATAAATAACAGAAAGGCAACAAAGCCATCCTCTAAGAAAGTAAATAACAAGAAAATAAATAAGAAGATAAATACAACATCAAGTATAAACATTAAAATTAAGAGTTAGATAAATTATTATTTTTATACCAAGAGTTTCACCCTTTCACCTTAACATTAGGAGATTAGTTCTCCATAATCAAGATAAGAAAACAAAATGAAAGATGAAGAAGCATGATAAAACTTATGAGAGAAAGTAAATATACAAAATGTATAAAGAGAGAAAAGGATTACAAACACTTAGAACTTCCACAAAGATTTCCCAAGCTCCCTCTTCAGCCTTTCTCCCCCCTTTAGCTCACAATATATCTCTATTTATAGACAAAAAAGGGAAGTAGGTGACAAAAATGGTGGGTAGTAAATTGTACTAAAGTTGACAAGTAGTGTTGCATTATGTGCCCCAAAAGTCATCATGATATGTCGCCTTGATAACCACCGAATCTGCTGATCCAATAAACAAAAGAGTTGTAGATATTTTCATTATCTTTCCATTCATATAAGGTAGAGAAAAATTGGCCACATATTTTTTAATTACGGCCAAAACACTATAGCAAGGTCAGGCTGGACTGCAATAGTAAACATGTTCGGTTCTAGCCCAATTTATGCCCTTTTAGTGTCCGAATTTGCTGACTACATGAACGTCAAAGTTGTAGAAAATTATATCTTCTATTCGCCTACAAAATTGCGTGTCCATTAAATATGTATTTGCTAAAATATGGCCCAAATACTACAGTAAGGTTAGACTAGACTGTAACAGTAAACATGTTTTGTTCTAGCCCAATTTCGGCCCTTTGGAAATATGAATTGCTGATCACATAAACATGAAAGTTGTATGAAATTATGTCATCTATTCACATACCAAATTGCGTACATAATATATATGTATTTTTTGAGATACGGCCAGAACACTGTAGTAAGATCAAGTTGAAAAGCAAGCAGCAAACAAATTTTTAACATTGAGTGTTTTGCCTTGAATCTTTATGTTTCGATTCTTTTAGAAATGTGGTCATAAATCAAGATTGAATTGATTCATATATCCATTAGGATTCGTCTCAAGAGACAAAAAGATAATGCTCCTTACTCAGCCATCCTTAATGAATTTATTTTGTCTGCTTGATTTATAGACATAATTTCTAAAGAATCACAATTTAGCTTTGATTCCTCCAATTGAATCAATTTCCTATTCTTCTCTTCATTTATAAAAATACACAAAACTAAAGACAAATAAGGGAGATAAATGCTTAATTAAGGCAAAAAGATAAGATAAAAATATTTAATTTATGAATACAAAACTCATTCATCAGTGATATCTGTTGTACCCGGTTGTCTAGATATAGTAGACTTTGATGTGATATTAGAAATGGATTGGTTGGAATCATGTCATGCCATTTTAGAATGTCATCCTAAGATGATTAAATTCAATATTCTTGGAGAATCTTCTTTCTTGATACAAGGAGATTGTAGTGAGGTACCTAGTAATCTAATCTCTGCTTTAGTAGCCCATAAGTTATTTCAAAAAGGTGCCAAGGATATTTGGCAGTGGTGAGATATGTTGATTTAAAGTATACTAGTGTAAATCAAGTTCCAATGGTTAGAAAATTTCCTGATGTGTTCTTAGAAGAATTGCAAGGATTACCCTTGAAATGTAAAATAGAATTTAGTATCGATTAACTTCTTAAAACTCAACTGGTATTTATATAATTATATAGAATGGCACCCAATGAACGCAAGGAATTGAAGACTTAGTTGAAAGATTTGTTAGATAAGGAATTTATTCGCCGTAGTACTTTTTCTTGGGGTGCTCTAGTTTTATTTGTGAAAAAGAAAAGATAGATTGCTGCGATTATATATAGATTATAGACAGTTGAATAAGGTGGCAGTGTATAATAAATACTCATTACCTCATATAGATTATCTATTTGACCAGTTATAGGGTGCTCAATATTTTTGAAAAATTGATTTGAGATCTGGGTATCATCAATTAAGAATAAGGGAAGAGGATATTCTGAAAACTATTTTAGGACTCGGTATGGGAATTATAAATTTTTAGTGATGTCATTTGGTTTGACAAATGCCTCAGCTACATTTATAGACTTTATGAATATAGTACTTAAGTCATCCTTGGATTAATTTGTTATTATATTTATTGATGATATACTAGTACGTTCCAAGAATTCAGAGGATTACAAGTAACATTTGAGGATAGTTTTACAAACTCAAAGGGAGTATCAGCTATATGCTAAGTGTTCAAAATGTGAATTCTATCTTAGTATAATTACTTTCTTAGGGCAAGTGGTTGGCAAGGATAGTAGCCAAGTTGACCCTAAGAAAGTAGAAGCAGTACAGTAATGTCCACGTCTTACTATAGTTACAAATGGAGATCCAAGTCTAATTTGCGCTTTCTGCAGTTGTCTGCCATCCAATCTATTTAAGCTATAGTTGGATCAGGTATATGACTAAATTATTATAAAGCATTGATCAACTCATCGGCATTGGAAGCCGAGATGAGAATTCGTCGTGCTGAGTGTGAGATAAATCTTTATTCCACAACTTAATTAAGAAAAGACAACAGACCATCAAAGAAATGGTTAACATTTAAAAAAACATATTGGTTTGTGATGCATATTCAGTTGTGCCTAGGAGCCTATTTGAAAAATCTCTTCTAAAGTACCAAAACCCCCTAGTAAGGCAATGAAGGCATCAGCATTGCTCATCATTCTAGCCATTGGCTCATGCATGGAAGCTACTCTAAATTCTTCCCTAATTGTCTTTCTTATGATGTTGGATGTAGCTAGAGTTGTAGGAATAATAATTAAAACTTGACATCCTCTTACATGTGCAGCTATAGACACACACCTTATTAACCCACAGTTACCTCCACAATAGACTAAATGAATTTTTCTCCTGGCCAGCACCATACCTAAATATTGTGCTGCTTTCACATATTTTTCATCTTTTCTAGGACTGAAACCACAAAAAACACAAATATTTTGAAACTGATAGAATGTGGCTCCCTCCATAACTGCACTCACCCTAACTTTGAGTATGAAGGTAAAGATATTAAAGTGTGCATTTATAGAACTCAGAGAAGGGCATACTTATAATAGCTATATGAATAGGCCGGGTATAATTAGAACATCTATGTGAGTGATCGGTGGATATGAGCTAAATTAAAGGTGAAAATTTCAATAAAAAATGACGGCACACATGCATATGTATAGTAGTTGTGATTGTGGCTGTTGCGTATCTTTTATAAATAACTGCAAGCACACGGCTAGCTGTAGCTAGTCCAGCAAGTATGTGTCGTATCCCACAGAGAACAATTATCAACTACTAGAATTATACAAAATATGCTATCTAAATCGATGTAATGCGTTAGAAAGTTTGTCACAATTAAGTAATTAAGTAATTCAATTAATAAAAGCCTAGAGTTAGGGTTCTCCACACTTATGATATTCAACATTCAACATGTACCTCTAATTGCAATTATCTAGGTAATTAAAGATGGTTTAGTCTTAATTAACTAGCAACCTCTTTCAAGCATTACTAATCGTACTAAGGTTAATCCAATTGTCTACTTTCGTGGTTCTTAGTTCAACCTAGGTCCATTAAGTTCTATGCCAACCATGGAATACAATTAATCGATTTTCTCTTGCCCATGAATTGATTCATTCCTAGAGAACCTTAAGCTACTTTTGTGATAAAGATATCCCTAATCAACTATTAGGTTCTCGTTTTAACTTTCACCTTTTATTTCATCAATTAAATACCTAAGACATGATAGATTCTTGGCCAGGCATTCTATCAACTCTTATTCATGCACATAATAGTTAATCCTAATTAATCTAGAAGTAATCACAATTAGGGTTCCAACATTCAACTCAACAATGTAGTATCATCATACCATAAGTGGGTTTACCAAAACCCTAGATCAATATCTACTCACACATCATAGAAACACAAACCAAAATCATATTCATTAAGTAAATCATTCAAGTTCAATACAATTCAAGAGAAGGAGTAGAAATAGAAGTAGAGAACTAAAGTAGAAAGATGAAACCTGATTTGCAGAATGTAAATATGAAATACAATGCTTCAATTGCTATAAATCCTCCTCTAGAACATGAATTCAACAATGAATCTAGTAAAATCCTAATCTAAGAGTGTTTTCTAAGCCTAAAAACTGAGTCTACAATGTCTGTATGAGTCTGCATGCTCTTAACTGTACTTCTCCATGTATTTATAACAACTTGGCTGCTCAAAACCCTAAAAATCACTTGGTGTACAGACACGAAGTGTAACATCTCTAATTTCATTTCTTTTATTGATAATTTAATTAAGGAAATAAAGTTTATTAGATAATATTTTAGATATCTAAGGAAATATAATCCTTAGAAATTCTTCACCTTATGTATATGCATAGAAAATGTTTCTACCATTAAGAGAACAAATAAAGAGGGAAAACCTAATAGGAAAAACATAAATTAGAAATAACATACTAAAGAGATGAAAAATTCTTGGATAAGGAAGATAAATTTTTAGAAACAAGTAAAGGTCTTAAAATTTCAAGAACATTGGATTAGGGTAATTTTTCCTAATTCAAGAACTAGAGTTACTAAGTTTAAAACATTTACCCATACATTGGGCTTTTACCTATGGACACATCATGTAGAGTTTTTCCACTTCAAATAAGTTTCTAGCAAGCCCATTGGATAACCTAAGCAAGAAATAAAACATAGACTTAGACTAGGATATAGTAATTGGACCAATAGCCCAAAAATTATGAAAATGTGACCAAGCCCTCAAAGAAAGGTAGAATTTTATCCAAAGCAAAGAAAATGGGTAGGAATAAGCCCAAATCCAAGAGGAAAAATAAAATAAAATAAATTAGGTGATGATATAATAATGTAATAATAATAAAGATTAGGTTACATGGCATTAAGACAAAAATTTAACAAGTGGTGTGATTCTACATTCATCATTTTGGCAAGTGGCATAATAATACAAGGCTTTAGGACAAAAACATCTATATCCTACACTCATAATTTTAGCAAGTGGTATGATAATACATGGTATTAGGACAAAACATTCCTATCCCACACAAATAATATCAACCAAATAATGAAGATTCAAGGGCTAGAAATTTGCCACCTAAAAAGGAAAACCTTTCATAATTGTTTAAGACAAAAGAAAATGGAAATGAATCCCTAAATCAAAGGGACCTTGTCCCTTATCTTAAGAACATATCATCATAATTTTCAAAATAAAAATCTCCTTTTCCTATGCATATTTTGACTAAGGAAGAGGAAGATAAGAACATAAGTTGTTTGTTTTCCAAAAATTCAACAGTGTATCCTAATTGTGATAAGGTAGACCCATGATTATGAAAGGTGAATTATTTGGTGGTCTATATAAGAAAACCCACCCTTACAACATTAGAATTTCGTCCAAGTGAGGGAGAAGAAAAATAGAAGTAAGGTAGAGTGAGGAAAGGAGAGGAAGAAAGGAAGAAAGAGGAAGGAGAAGTCTAGGGGACTAAGTGCTCCAGGTAAGTTTAACAATATTTCTTTTTGAAGAAAACTTTTGAAACTTATAATATTTATATGAGATTTTGATCTTAGAACTTTGATGATTGGTCATGGATGTTGCTATATCATGTTACTTATTGATCTTGCATGTGATATATGTTTGAATACTTAGGTTGGTGTAGATAGTTCTGCATGGTTATGGCTATGGGTGGCAGAATTTTTAGCTTCGGTGTTTTAATTTCTGGGAATTATCTGTATGGAATTAAAATAAATGGTTAACATAATAATTATAGCTATGTGTGTCACGGATTTTTAGCCACTGGAATCATTGAATTTGGAGTCCATATGAGGTAGATATGGTCCGATTAGTAGGAAAAGGTCAGAAAATGGTTCATCAGGGAACAATATGTTAGGATAGCTTTTGTATTTTAATTTCTGGGAATTATATGTAGGGAATTAAAATAAATGGTTAACATACAAATTCAAGATATATGTGTCAAGGATTTGTAGCCACTGGAATCATTCAATTGAGAGTCCATATGAGGTATATATGGTCCGATTAGTAAGCAAAGGTCAGAAAATGGTTCGTCAGGGAAGAATATGTTAGGATAGCCTTGGTATTTTAATTTCTGGGAATACTCTATAAGGAATTAAAATAAATGGTTAACATATGAATTATAGATAGATGTGTTACAGATTTTTACCCACTGGAATCACTTAATTTGGAATTCATATGAGGGAGATATGGACAGATTAGTTACTAAAGGTCAGAACCTATCCGAGAGGAACTATCCTGTACTTTGAGGGAGTAATATCACCTTGATTTCTTAATATTTCGCTAAACTATTCAACATAATAGTTTTAGATAATTGTTTTATCTTGAAATGGACAACAAGATCACCTACATAGGAGTTCAATTGAGGGAGTTATGCTTTGATTAGTAAGAGAATGTTAGATGTGATGAAAACCTGCATCAAGAAAATAAAGGAATAAAATTAATATTTAAGAAAGAAGATGAATCTTATAAATGAAAATAATAAATAACTAGTATAGCCATAGCCATTGCCATTGTATGAACTTCTTACCATCTTAAGTGTGAAATTCTGACATGAAAATATTTTATAAAGTGATATTTGAAATAGTTATGTTCATGGCATGATTACTAATGATTTATGGTAATAGTTATATTTTGATGAACATACTTGTTATTGAAAGCATATTTTTGGCTATCATTGTGAAAAGAAAAGAAATGAGCACGATCACATGGCAATCCGTGTGGTGCACCAGTAGGGGACGCCCTACTAACAGTTATGATCATGTTAATGAGAAAAGAAAGAGAAAGTAGGCCATGTCAGTCGGAGCGAGAAAAGCCCGTACCGGAGAGTAGAGGATACTCACCCTGACCGGGGTAGCTTAAAATGAGAATAAGTTGATGGCTATCATATGATATTTTGAAAATAGTTAATCCTGTCATACATATCATTACTGTATGATTCTTATGTGCATAGATATAATGCATTCATGTGACCAAAGATATTTTCTGTAGTTTATACAGCTGAACATGATGTGATGAGCTATATTGTTGATGATTTATTGTTGAACTTACTGGGATTTAATTCTCACTATATTTCCATATCATGTTCAGAAAATTAGTTATGCAGCTTTTTTTTATGTCTCTGGCTTTTAGTGCACATTGGATCGAGTTACTTTATGTTGGCATATCTTAGAATCAAATAAGATGTTTGTGGTCGAATTGGCTCAGATCCCGGTGAAGGTGCAACCACTCGCACATGTATCTCTGGAATTGGTCAACCAAAATAAACAAGATATAAATATCTATGTGTTTGATATATTACATGTACGTTTTGATTAATGACATGTATGTGAACTCAATATTGTATAATAATAAAGAAAAAAAAGGTTGTTACACGAAGCACGGCCATGCTTCGGGCTATAAATTTGGAAAATTATCCACTTTCCGCATAGAGCACGGCCTGGCCGTGCTTCATGTACACCAAGCACGACCATACCGTGCTTCAAGCTGACAGGCTCAGAATTTGTCAATTTCTTCAGGGTTGCCTTCTTGCTTCCTCCTCAACATGTTCCAAGTCCATATGGCTCATCTCATGAGTGTTTTTCCTTGCTTCTTGGTCTCTTTTACTCACCTACAAGCATAAAACAAACAAAAGCAGTATCCAGAGCAAAGAATAACCAAAAACAGGGGAATAATCACAAGTTTACTATGAATTAGAGGATAAAATATAACCATTAAGTACTTAAATTTCCCCTTTATCAACTCCCTGATGCTTAAATCTTTGCTTGTCCTCAAGCAAATAACATGTCATATTAAATGGAAGGGAGATGATGCATACAAATTTCAGAGGATAGAAAAGTGCAATGTAGGTAATTTTTCACTCAATCAGTGTGCACACAATAGATATATGAATAGACATTTACTAGATAACCTCCATTCTTGTAAAATTAAATCAAAATTCTCCTATTATATATCGATTTCTATTGTTATCATTGAATGTATGCGTCAAATTAATTTTTAAACATTCAAGTAGGTCACCTCATCCTTCAGATTTCCTTAGGTTTCCTTACCCTTATTTATATTTTTCTTACTCTTTTTCTCACTTAATTTATTTTATTTCTCATCATTCATTTTTTTTTCTTTTCTCTTTTTCTTTTGTCTATTTCATTCATCATTTTTTTCTTTTATAGAAATATGCAGTGAGTGCATTTTATGCTCCATCTCACTAGGGTAAAGGTAGATAGGTACTCATATTAGGACATTTTTGGTGCCTTGAAGGGGTAGTCAAAGTGAAAACTTTTTGGGTGTTATATTCCCTCATTTTTCACCTCTCCCAGCCTTTGTACTCTCATAGTGTTAAAAATCAATAAAGGCATACAATTCACAGCACAATAGGAGAGACATTTTTCAAAAAATTAGAGGTTTAATCCTAGAAGAGAGAAACTAAAATTTAAACTACCTATTTCATATCTTATTGTGCATCACATGTTCATGAGCTAAAATCAACCTATATTACATCAATCTATCTCTAAAATAGCAAACTATGTGATTTTGCAATGAAACAAGAGAGATTCAGCCAATAATAACTAAAAATCCAATTAGGAAAACCACAAGCCTAAAGTCTACTCCCCCATGCTTAAACTTGACATTGTCCTCAATGTCAGTAATAATAAAAAAATAGGCAAAGGGATAAGTGACTTACTTGCTTACTGATCTTTTGGAGGTGGTGGAGGGTTAATTAAGTTCAAAAGGGGAATGGGATAAGCAAGATCAAAATCCAATTATCACACTAATGCAAACTTAGGATGGCACAGGGAGGTACTGCTTGTCATAACATGAAGCACGGTCGTACTTCGCGTTGGAATCCCAGAACCTCTGAATTTGGCCTATGTTGAAGGACACGGGCAAGGGGTGCTTAGACCTGTGGATTGGGGCATGACCGTTTTCCATGACATGGCTTACCTGTGCTTAGCACTGAAAGTGCCAAAACCTGCAAAATTTGGTCGTGCATGACATGGGCTACCCGTGTTTTGTGATGGACTCTATTTTTCTTCGAATTTTGCCGTGCTTTTTGATTCCCTTTAATTTTCCTTGATTATCATCCTTTCTCCAACCTTGGGGACATGGAAATTTACCTATAAAACATATGGAAACACTCATTAAACTCCTAGGTTAAGAAAATAACTAAATTAAAGGTAAAAACTAAAACTAAAAGCAAGAAAACAAAACAAAAAGAAAATTAAAAATTAAAAATGTGGGTTGCCTCCCACAAAATGCTTGTTTAAAGTCATTAACTCGACTTCTTTTCATACTTTCCACTCAAGGAGGCTTGAAGAGAGTTTGAATAACTCTCTTTGCTATCCATTGCCTCTTAGTGTGATGCTTGAGGCTTTGTCCAATGGCCTTCAAAGTTCCTTTTAACTCATTCCTTTCTTCCTCAACTCCATTGAGGTTAAGAGAAGGTGGCTTAGATTCTACCTTTGTATCTTTCACTTCCTCCTTAATTGCCTGCTTTTCTTCTCCCTGTTTGACATAAACACAAGAACTTTCCACAGAGCATAACTCAAGTGGGTCAGAAAGAGGAAAGTTCATGATATATTCATCCATATTTGGTTTAGGTAAACCAATCATACAACAAGATTCATTTAGAGATGGAGAGTTCATAGTATTATTCAAATTAAATTCTACTTTTTCATCCCCAACATTCAAAGAAAGCTTTCCATCTTTTACATTAATATTGGCATCAGCCATAGCCAGGAAAGGCCTTCCAAGAATGATGGGGATGTGGTCATCTTCCTCTATCTCTTAAATAACAAAATCAACAGTTATGAAAAATTTACCTACCTTTAGAAGAACATCATCTAAAATACCTACTGGATGCTTAATGGATCGGTCAACTAAATGAAGAGAAAGAGTGGTAGGCTTCAAGTAACCCATCTGAAGCTTCTTACAAACTGAAAGAGGCATATGACTCACACTTGCTCCAAGATTACACAAGGCTTTATCAATCTTCATGTCACCAATGGAACAAGGTATGGAAAATATTTCGGGATCCTTAAGCTTTTGTGGCAGCTTATTTTGGATTAATGCACTTGATCCCTCTGTTAATGCCACAACAACATGCTCTTCAATTTTTCTCTTATTTGAGAGGATCTCTTTTAGAAACTTTGCATAGGAAGGCATTTGGGATATGGATTCTAGGAATGTGATATTGATATTTAACTTTTTCAAAACATCCAAAAACCTCCAAAACTGCTTCTCTAACTTTGCCTTAACCAATCTTTGAGGAAAAGTGATTAGTGGCTTGTAAGGTGCAGGAGCCACATATTTGGGCTCTTCTTCCTTTTTTCCTCTTCTTCTGGTTCCTCTTCTCTTCTCTTCTCAGATGCAGCCTGAGGTTCATCTTCTTTTACTTCCCCACTTCTCTTAGATTTAGCCAACTGTTTACCACTCCTTAAGGTAATAGCATTGCAATGCTCTCTAGGGTTCTCAGTCTGGCCTAGAAGTCTACCAAAATTCCTATTAGATAGGCTTGCTTGCTATGTTATCTGAGTTTCCAGCATCTTACTATGGGTAGCAAGCGAGTCTACCTTAGAGGCTAAATCTTTTATAGCCTCATTCATTGAGTGGTACTGTGCTCTGAACTCATCATTCTATTTCGACTATGTGGTGATGAAATTTTTCATTAGAGCCTCTAAATTTGACTTAGGTTGTGGAGGAGGATTGAATGGCCTCTGATTTTGAAATCCAGAAGGTTGTCTAAAATTATTCTAAGGCTGATTTGTATTTGGCTTGTATGAAAGATTTGGGTGATTTCTCCAGCTTCGATTGTAGGTATTACTGTAGGGATTGTTTCTTTGGTTATTCACAAAACTTACCTGCTCACAATCCTGAGGTGTAGAGTTTCTAAGCTGGCATTCATTGGCCACATGACCAACACCTCCACAAATCTCACATGCAGAAGATAGAGAAGGGGAACCAACATCATTGATGCTTAACTTATCTAATTTTAGAAACAAGGCATCAACTTTAGAAGTTAGATGATTAAATGCATCAACTTTATACATACCTGATGATTTTCTTGATGGCTGCCTCTCATTAGAGCAGGAGTAGTGATTTTGAGCCATATCTTCAATTAACTCATAGGCCTCATCCACTATTTTGTTCATAATGTCCCCTCCTACTGCAGCATCCACAAACATACGGGTGCTGTAAATTAGTCCATTATAGAATGTATGGACTATGAGCCAATTCTCCAACCCATCGTGTGGACATATTCTGAGGAGCTCTTTAAATCTTTCCCAAGCTTCATATAGTGACTCCCCATCTTTTAATGCAAAAGTAGTTATTTGATTTCTAAGGTGGGCTGTCTTACTTGGTGGGAAGTATTTTAGCCAAGAAATCTTGACAAAGCTGTTGCCATTTAGTTATTGATCCTGATGGAAGAGAATGCAACCATGCCCTGTAACATCCTTGATTTTTCCCAAAAATACTAATGGGTATTTATGTAATCTTTAATGTAAGGGTCGTATTGTAATGCTTTTATAGAGTGACAATTATGTAATTTCAATAGACCAGTAATGTTGTAAATACTTTAAAGTGGTATTTTGATATTTATACGATTTTTAGTATTTATACGATTTTTGGTAGAATGACATTTTGGTAATTCCAACCAAGTCGCTTGGAAGTGTTTCTAAAACACTTGAATGGTAGGCTAGAAATATTTTTAAAACACTTAAGTGGTAGGCTAGAAGTGTTTCTAAAACACTTGAATGGTAGGTTAGAAGTATTTCTAAAACACTTGAGTGGTAGGCTAGAAGGATTTTTAAAACACTTGAGTGGTAGGCTAGAAGAATTTTTAAAACACTTGAGTGGTAGGCTAGAAGTATTTCTAAAACACTTGAGTGATGATGATGGTTTTGACTATCAAAGGGGAGGGGGAGTGATAAAAAAAAATTCAGAAAGGAGAGAATGAGAAGAAGGGAGAGGAAGAAGAGAGAGAAAGAAGAGAGGAGAAAAACAAGGTAGGTTTTCTTGATCCAAATTCTTCTATAATCATCTTTTCTTCAATGAATCCTAAATCAAGGTATGGATGTAGGTTTTGGTGGTGAGAAATTGGTATACAAAGTTTAAGAAGCTTGTTAAGGTAGGCTAAATGCGTACTCTCCACAAATTTTGATACAATTTCTATGTTTTACAAGTGATTAATTGTGAAATTGTGCAACATGTGGGCTGTATATTATGTGAATTTTTCTGTTCTCGTTATTTCGAATTTCTGGACAAAATCGGTAACAATTTTAAAGAAAGTATCAACATCAGAATTGTAGCTATGTGTCTCACGAATTTATAGGCTCTGAGAACACCTAATTTGGAGTCAATATGAGGGAGATATGACGCAAGAAGTAAGCAGAGGTCACAAAACACGAAGAGTCTGGAATCCAGAATTTGTAAATATGAGTCTCTTTAGTGTTTGAATTTTTGGGACTACACTGTAAGGAATTGGAAAATATGATAAAATTATAAGTTGTAGGTAATTGTCTTAGGTTTACATAGACACAAAAATCACCTTCGGAGTTGAAATTAGAGAGTTATGTTCTGATTAGTAAAGAAAGGTCACAGAACATGAAGAGTCTGGAATCCAGAATTTGTAAATATGAGGGCTTTCGTGTTCTTATTTTTGGAAATAATAAGTAAGGAATTGGAAAATATAGTTAACATAAAAGTTGTAGGTAATTGTCGTAGCTTTACATAGACAATGAAATCAACTTAATCAGAGTTGAAATGAGAGATTTATGGTCTGATTAGTGAGGGAAGGTCACTGAACACGGTCCAGCTGTATTCTGAGTTTCAAGGATGTGTTTAGGGCTGGAAAACCTTATTTTTCACTGTTTTCTATAGAACAAAGAACCTTGTTTGTTGAAGGGATTTTAGAAACCAATTGACCAAGAGAAATAATTCTAAAGTGATGGTTTTATATCACCAAAATATTATTTTATTTACTTGATTTCAAAGGGCTTACATTGAATATTGATTTGACATATTTTGAAAGAGTGATATAGATGGAAATTGTAACGGCCTCCTCCTCTTATCGAAATAGCTTTTCTGTTGACTCTGAGCTGTCCGCATCTTATCCCGAATCATCTGTATATGCTCAGACGTGTGTTACACTAATTCGGGCCCCAATAAATTTTTCTCCCCCACTTCATCCCAACATAAAGGTGATTTACACTTTCTTCCATACAAAGCTTCATAAGGTGCCATCCCATTACTGGAATGATAACTATTATTATATGCAAACTCTGTTAGGGGTAAATATTCATCCCATCCCTTTCCTTGCTCTAACGCACAAGCTCTTAGCATATCTTCTAAGGTCTGTATAGTCCTCTCTGTTTGTCCATCCGTTTGAGGATGATAAGCAGTACTAAAACATAGGCGGGTGCCAAAAGCCTCTTGTAATGCTCTCCAAAATTTGGAAGTGAATCTAGGATCTCGATATGAAATTATGCTATTAGGAATTCCATGTAACCGGACAACTTCCTTCATATACAGTTGGGTTAATTTATTTAACGAGTAGTTAATCCTAATGGGTAGGAAGTACGCAGATTTTGTCAATTTGTCCACTATTACCCATATTACATCATTGCTTGCCTAAGTCTTAGGTAGCCCTACAACAAAATCCATAAAAATTCCATCCCATTTCCAATCAGGGATTTCTAATGGTTGTAACATCCCAGAAGGTTTTTGGTGTTCAATCTTCACCTTTTGACAAGTCAGACATTTCGTACATACTCAGCAATGTCTCTCTTCATTCCTGGCCACCAGTACAATATTTTCAAGTCTTGATACATCTTTGTAGATCCCGGATGGATTGTATACTTACTTTGATGTGCTTCATCCAAAATTTTAACTTTCAAATTCACTCCTTGTGGTACACATGTTCTGCCTTGGTACATAATGACTCCATCTTTTGATACTACAAAATCAGGCTGGTCTCTTCGATCTTGTAAAAACTAATCCTGTGATTGCGCCTCCTTAATTTCCATCTTTAATTCACATTCAACTTTTAATTCGCTAATAATCAAACTTCCAGGGACAGTCACCACTGACAACTTCAAATTTTGGAACTCTTCAATCAACTTCATCTCCCAAATTAGCATATGACTCACATGCAGTGACTTCTGACTCAATGCATCAGCTACTATATTTGCCTTTCCAGGGTGATACTTTAATTCAAAATTATAATCACTGATGAATTCCATCCACCTTTTTTGCCTCATATTGAGCTCTTTTTGGTCAAAAAGATACTTTAAACTCTTGTGGTCGCTATATATCTCAAATACAGCTCCATACAAGTAATGTCGCCGTATCTTTAAGGTAAAAACTATTGCAGCTAACTCCAAGTCATGAGTGGGGTAGTTCTCTTCATGTGATTTCAAGTGTCGAGAAGCATATGCTACCACTCTGCTTTCTTGCATTAATACACACCCTAAGCCTTTTTTGGAAGCAATCGTATAGACTTTAAATCATCGAAAAGGATCGGGAATGACTAAAACACGAGGAGAAGTCAATCTGACTTTAAGCTCCTGGAAATTATTCTCACATTCTTCGGTCCAGTTAAAGAGACTTCCTTTTCTGGTTAATCGGGTCAAAGGTAGGGCTATTTGAGAAAACCCTTGTATGAATCTTCTATAATATCCTGCTAAACCTAGGAAACTTATGATCTTAGTCACAGTTTTTGGTCTCTCCTATTTCAGCACTGCTTCAGTCTTACTGGGTTCTACTGACACACCCTCTCCAGAAATTACGTGACCCAAGAAATTTACTTCTTCTAACCAGAATTCACATTTCTCTAATTTCGCAAAGAGTTTCTTTTCTTTCAACACCTGAAGCACTAGCTGAAGATGCTGGCTATGTTCTTCTTCACTCTTAGTGTAGATTAGGATATCGTCTATGAATACCACTATGAATTGATCCAGATAAGGTCTAAAAATGCGATTCATGTAGTCCATAAAGATTGCCAGCGCATTCATGACCCCAAACAGCGTTACCCAAAATTCGTAGTGTCCATACCGAGTTCTAAAAGCTGTCTTCGGAATATCTTCTTCCTTAACTCCAATCTGATGATACTCTGACCTCAAGTCTATCTTCGAAAAAATCATAGCTCCTTTCAGCTGCTCTAACGGATCGAAAATTCTAGGCAACGGATACTTATTCTTAATAGTCGCCTTGTTTAGTTACCTGTAATCAATGCACAATCTCAGACTGCCATCTTTCTTCTTTACAAATAGCACAGGCGCTCCCCAAGGTGATACACTGGGTCGAATAAAGTGTTTTTCTAACAAATCTTCAAGCTGCTTCTTAAGTTCTTGTAATTCCACAGGAGACATCCTGTACGGAGTAATAGAAATCGGTCTTGCTTCTGGTCCCAGATCTATGAAAAATTCCACTTCTCTCTTCGGTGGAGGTTCAGAGATCTTAGAGGGAAAAACCTCTGGAAACTCACTGACTATCGGAATCCCAAGCAGTTCATGGTCCGTATTCGGACTGATTGCATACAGGAAGACACAACTCAGGTCCACCTCTCTCAACTCTTTATTGAGTCTGTGAGCACTGATAACACTATACTTTTGGTTCTCCAGAGGCTCTGCGAGAAACTCAAAAGTCTTATTGTAGCAATCTAGAAGGACTTGGTTCTTACTTAACCAATCCATACCCAAGATGACATCAATACTGTCCAAGGGTAGACAGACCAGATCTATTACAAAAGATCTGTTACTCATCTCAACAAAACAATTCAAACACACCGAGGAGGTAATTACTTTTCCTCCCGTAGGTGTCACTACCGCTAACTCATGTGGTAACTCAACAGTAGGGTATTGTAACTTCCCCACACATTCTATGGCTATAAAAGAATGACTTGCACCAGAATCAAACAATACAATCAAAGGTATATTGTTGATATAACATGTACCTTGCATCAGATCAAGAGTGGATGTTGCTTCAGCACCGCTTAAAGGGAAAACCCTTTCTGGTGCCTGCTGAGGTTGTACAATCCCTTTCCCTTTTCCTTTTAAGCATTGCTTTGCAATATGCCCCTTTTGTCCACACTAGAAGCAAGTAATGGAATTGAAGTAACATGATCCATTTTTATGGTATCGTCCACATTTCCCACACGGATCCGTCACCGACTTTTGTGGAAAAGGTCTGGGTCCCACCAGTGTAGGTTGTTTACCCCTCATAACAGCCTTTCCTCTGAGGTTTCTATCCACAATTGGAAATTCCCTCTTTCACTTCCACTGAACCCATCTTTCTCTATCTTCTTCCACTGTCTTCAGCCTCTTCTCCAGCAGACGACATTTGTTAATCAATGGAACAAATTCTCGGATCTCGAAACCCACCACAGCATTATGGATTTCCGGATTCAGCCCTGCTTCAAATTTGATTTCTTTCCACGATTCATTCGGATTATGTTTCATATAGTCTGAAAACTTTGACAATTCCTCAAATTTTGTAATGTACTGTTCCATGGTTTGGTTGTTTTGTATAAATTGAAGGAATTCAATCTCCTTCTCAGCTCTCACACTTCTGGGAAAATATTTATCCAAGAAAGTTTCCCAAAATACTTTCCAGGTAACCTCACGGCCTTGGTGACTTAGTAGGTCACTGGCTCCCCTCCACCAGTACTCAGCTTCCTCCTGTAGCATATAGGCCGCAAAATTAACCTTCTGCTCATCAGCACAATTCAAGATTTTGAATATTTTCTCCTGTTCAACTAGCCACCTTTCAGTAGTTACGGGTTCATATCCACCCACAAAAGTCAAAGGTCGAGTCTTCAGGAATTCAGACCATCCATTTCCTTCTCTAGTTTCGTTTCCATCTCTCTGACGGTTCCTCTCATTCCTTGAGTTTCCTCCAATTCCTTCTGTGGTAATATGCTGGAGATGCTGCAAAATTTGATTTGTTGCAGTGGCCTGAGCTTGCATAGCTGCAGCTATGTTGTTTAAAGTAGCATCCGAGCTGCCTGTCGGATTCTTTCTTAGTGGTGCCATCACTTAATGTATTAGTGAAGCAAAATATCAGTTTTTTATCGAGGTGATCAATCTCAACAGTGATTTAAGAAACTTACAGTAAGCACCACACCACTCAAGTATACAGTTAGGAAACACTAGTAAATAGCTCTTCATGTTGCGCAATGCTCATCGCATGCCATAGCTATAAAAACACACATTTTCACTCATTGCTTCTCTTTTATTCTCATTTGCTTCTCTTTTATTCTCATGTGGTTGGGTGGCCTCATCGGCTTACTCAGGCTAGTAGGGTGTCCCTTACTCGGTACCGTCACAGCCATACAACCCCCCGATATTCATCAATGTCCACTTAAGTTAAGTGCAATGCATATGCACCAATCAACTTATCGTAAACTTTACGCTTGTCAATCAATAACAAATGGAATGAAAAAACATCATTTTCATGCTCAATGAGTTATATAAATATACATCACAACTCTTACCATGAGCATATTTCAAATCATATGTTCAATAGGTATTTCCATCTATATCACTCTTTCAAAATATCTCAAATCAATATTCAATGTAAGCTCTTTGAAATCAAGTAAATAAAATAATGTTTTGGTGATATAAAACCATCACTTTAGAAGTATTTCTCTTGGTCAACTGGTTTCTAAAATCCCTTCAACAAACAAGGTTCTTTTTCCTATAGAAAACAGTGAAAAATAAGGTTTTCCAGCCCTAAACACGCCCTTGAAACTCAGAACACGGCTAGACCGTGTTCTGTGACCTTCCCTCACTAATCAGACCATAACTCTCTCATTTCAACTCCGATTAAGGTGATTTCGGTGTCTATATAAAGCTAAGACAATTACCTACAACTTTTTTGTTAACTATAGTTTCCAATTCCTTACTGATTATTCCCAGAAAGTCGAACACTAAATCACTCATATTTACAAATTCTGGATTCCAGACTCTTCGTGTTCTGTGACCTTCCCTCACTAATCAGAACAAAACTCTCTCATTTCAACTCCGATTAAGGTGATTTTGGTGTCTATGTAAAGCTAAGCCAATTTCCTACAACTTATAGGTTTATTTTATTTTCCAATTCCTTACAGAGTAGTCCCAAAAATTCAAACACTAAAGGTACCGATATTTACAAATTCTGGATTCCAGACTCTTCGTGTTCTGTGACCTCTGCTTACTTCTTGGGTCATATCTCCCTCACTAATCAGAACATAACTCTCTCATTTCAACTCCGATTAAGGTGATTTTGGTGTCTATGTAAAGCTAAGCCAATTTCCTACAACTTATAGGTTTATTTTATTTTCCAATTCCTTACAGAGTAGTCCCAAAAATTCAAACACTAAAGGTACCGATATTTACAAATTCTGGATTCCAGACTCTTCGTGTTCTGTGACCTCTGCTTACTTCTTGGGTCATATCTCCCTCATATTGACTCCAAATTAGGTGTTCTCAGAGCCTATAAATTAATGAGACACATAGCTACAATTCTGATGTTGATACTTTCTTTAAAATTGTTACTGATTTTGCCAATAAATTAGAAATAACCAGAACATAAAAATTCACATAATATACGGCCCACATGTTGCACAATTTCACATTTAATCATTTGTAAAACATATAAATTGTATCAAAATTTGTGGAGAGTAGGTATTAGGCCTACCTTAACAAGCTTCCTAAACTTTGAATACCAATTTCTCACCACTAAAACCTACATCCATACCTTGATTTAGGATCCATTGAAGAGAAGATGATTATAGAAGAATTTGGATCAAGAAAACCTACCTTGATTTTCTCCTCTTGCACTTTCTCTCTCTTCGTCCTCTATCTTCTTCTTGTTCTCTCCTTTCTGAATTTTTTCTAATCACTCCCCCTCCCTTTTTATAGTCAAGACCATCATCATTACTCAAGTGTTTTAAAAATTCTTCTAGCCTACCACTCAAGTGTTTTAAAAATACTTCTAGCCTACCACTCAAGTGTTTTAGAAACACTTCTAGCCTACCACTCAAGTGTTTTAGAAATATTTCCAGCGTACCATTCAAGTGTTTTAGAAACACTTCGAAGCTACTTGGTTGGAATTACCAAAATGCCATTCTACCAAAAATCGTATAAATACTAAAAATCATATAAATACCAAAATACCACTTTAAAGTATTTACACCATTACTAGTATATTGAAATTACATAACTGTCACTCTCTAAAAGCATTACAATACGACCCTTAAATTAAAGATTATGTAAATACCCATTAGTATTTTAGGGAAAAATCAGGGATGTTACAATTAAGGCTCTTCTTGAATTATGTGGGACAGATCTGGTAGATATTTTTGAAGCTGTGATACATGGAACACATCATGCAAATTTGTCAGATGCGGAGGAAGTGTAATATGATATGCTGAGGGAACTACCCTTCTGAGAATTTGGTAAGGGCCTAAGTACGTCGAGCTCAGTTTCTTTACTTTCATTGCTCGGCCAATTCTGGTAGTCAGAGAAATTTTTAAGAATACATGTTGTTCCCCTTCTTGAAATTATAACTGCCTCCTTATCTTATCAAAATAGCTTTTTTTCGACTCTGAGCCGTCCGCATCTTATCCCGAATCATCTGTATTTGCTCAGACGTGTGTTGCACTAACTCGGGCCCCAATAAATTTTTCTCCCCCACTTCATCCCAACATAAAGGCGATTTACATTTTCTTCCATACAAAGCTTCATAAGGTGCCATCCCAATACTGGAATGATAACTATTATTATATGCAAACTCTGCCAGGGGTAAATATTTATTCCATCCTTTTCCTTGCTTTAGCGCACAAGCTCTTAGCATATCTTATAAGGTCTGTATAGTCCTCTCTGTTTGTCCATCCGTTTGAGGATGATATGCAGTACTAAAACATAGACGGGTGCCAAAAGCCTCTTGTAATGCTCTCCAAAATTTGGAAGTGAATCTAGGATCTCGATATAAAATTATGCTATGAGGAATTCCATATAACCGGAAAACTTCCTTCATATACAGTTGGGCTAATTTATTTAAGGAGTAGTTAATCCTGATGGGTAGGAAGTATGCAGATTTTGTCAATCTGTCCACTATTACCCATATTGCGTCATTGCTTGCTTGAGTCTTAGGTGTCCCTACAATAAAATCCATAGAAATGCCATCCCATTTCCACTCAGGGATTTCTAATGGTTGTAACATCCCAGAAGGTTTTTGGTGTTCAATCTTCACCTTTTGACAAGTCAGATATTTCATTACATACTTAGTAATGTCTCGCTTCATTCCTGGCCACCAGTACAAATTTTTCAAATCTTGATACATCTTTGTAGATCCCGGATGGATTGTATACTTACTTTGATGTGCTTCATCTAGAATTTTAACTTTCAAATTCCCTCCTTGTGGTACACATGTTCTACCCCGGTACATAATGACTCCATCTTTTGATACTGCAAAATCAGGCTGGTCTCTTCGATCTTGTAAAAGCTGATCCTGTGACTGCACCTCCTTAATTTCCATCTTTAAGTCACATTCAACTTTTAATTCGCTAATAATCAGACTTCCAGGGACAGTCACCACTGACAACTTCAAATTTTGGGAACTCTTCAATCAACTTCATCTCCCAAATTAGCATATGACTGACATGCAACGACTTCTGACTCAATGCATCAGCTACTATGTTTGCCTTTCCAGGGTGATACTTTAATTCAAACTTATAATCACTAATGAATTCCATCCACCTTCTTTGCCTCATATTGAGCTCTTTTTGGTCAAAAAGATACTTTAAACTCTTGTGGTCGCTATATATCTCAAATACAGCTCCATACAAGTAGTGTCGCCATATCTTTAAGGCAAAAACTATTGCAGCTAACTCCAAGTCATGAGTTGGATAGTTCTCTTCATGTGATTTCAACTGTCGAGAAGCATATTCAACCACTCTGCTTTCTTGCATTAATACACACCCTATGCCTCTTTTGGAAGCATCTGTATAGACTTCAAATCGTCCAGAAGGATCGGGAATGACTAAAACAGGAGGAGAAGTCAATCTGACTTTAAGCTCTTGAAAATTATTCTCACATTCTTCGGTCCACTTAAAGAGACTTCTTTTTCTGGTTAATCAGGTCAAAGGTAGGGCTATTTGAGAAAACTCCTGTATGAATCTTCTATAATATCCTGCTAATCCCAGGAAACTTCTGATCTCAATCATAGTTTTTGGTCTCTCCCATTCCAACACTGCTTCAGTCTTACTGGGATCTATTGACACACCCTCTCCAGAAATTATGTGACCCAAAAACTTTACTTCTTCTAACCAGAATTCAAATTTCTTTAATTTCGTAAAGTGTTTCTTTTCTTTCAACACCTGAAGCATAAGTCGAAGATGCTGGCTATGTTCTTCTTCACTCTTAAAGTAGATTAGGATATCGTCTATGAATACCACTACGAATTGATCCAGATAAGATCTAAAAATGCGATTCATGTAGTCCATAAAGATCGCCAGCGCATTATCGACCAAAGCCGATTACAATTCTGGAAAGGGATGTGAAACAGCTAAGGAACAAAACGATTCCGCTGGTGAAGATAGCTTGGAAAGGTTTAACAGCAGAAGAAGCCACGTGGGAAAGAGAGGATGTCATGAGACAAAAATACCTGCAACTATTTGAAGACAGATAGGTTTGGAATTTTGGGGACAAAATTCCTTTTTAGGGGGGAGAACTATAACATCCTTGATTTTTCCCTAAAATACTAATGGGTATTTACGTAATCTTTAATGTAAGGGTTGTATTGTAATGCTTTTAGAGACTAAAAATTATGTAATTTCAATAGACTAGTAATGTTGTAAATACTTTAAAGTGGTATTTTGGTATTTATACGATTTTTAGTATTTATATGATTTTTGGTAGAATGGCATTTTGGTAATTCCAACCAAGTCGCTTGGAAGTGTTTCTAAAACTCTTGAATGGTAGGCTAGAAATGTTTCTAAAACACTTGAGTGGTAGGCTAGAAGTGTTTCTAAAACACTTGAATGGTAGGCTAGAAGTATTTCTAAAACACTTGAGTGGTAGGCTAGAAGGATTTCTAAAACACTTGAGTGGTAGGCTAGAAGAATTTTTAAAACACTTGAGTGGTAGGCTAGAAGGATTTTTAAAACACTTGAGTTGTAGGCTAGAAGTATTTCTAAAACACTTGAATGATGATGATGGTTTTGACTATCAAAGGGGAGGGGGAGTGATAAAAAAATTTAGAAAGGAGAGAACAAGAAGAAGAGAGAGAAAGAAGAGAGAGAAAGTGCAAGAGGAGAAAAACAAGGTAGGTTTTCTTGATCCAAATTCTTCTATAATAATCTTTTCTTCATTGAATCCTAAATCAAGGTATGGATGTAGGTTTTGGTGGTGAGAAATTGGTATACAAAGTTTAGGAAGCTTGTTAAGGTAGGTTTAATACCTACTCTTCACAAATTTTGATGCAATTTCTATGTTTTACAAGTGATTAATTGTGAAATTGTGCAACATGTGGGCTGTATATTATGTTGATTGTTCTGTTCTGGTTATTTCGAATTTCTGGGCAAAATCAGTAACAATTTTAAAGAAAGTATCAACATCAAAATTGTAGCTATGTGTCTCATGAATTATAGGCTCTGAGAACATCTAATTTGGAGTCAATATGAGGGAGATATGACCCAAGAAGTAAGCAAAGGTCACAGAACACGAAGAGTCTGGAATCCAGAATTTGTAAATAGGAGTACCTTTAGTGTTTGAATTTCTGGGACTACTCTGTAAGGAATTGGAAAATATGGTAAACATGTAAGTTGTAGGTAATTTTCTCAGGTTTACATAGACACCAAAATCACCTTAATCGGAGTTGAAATGAGAGAGTTACGGTCTGATTAGTAAAGAAAGGTCACAGAACACGAAGAGTCTGGAATCCAGAATTTGTAAATATGAGTGCTTTAGTGTTCAAATTTTTGGGAATCATCAGTAAGCTATTGGAATATATAGTTAACATAAAAGTTGTAGGTAATTGTCTTAGCTTTACATAGACACCGAAATCACCTTAATCGGAGTTGAAATGAGAGAGTTATGGTCTGATTAGTGAGGGAAGGTCAGAGAACACGGTCCAGCCGTGTTTAGGGCTGGAAAACCTTATGTTTCATTGTTTTCTATAGGAAAAAGAACCTTGTTTATTGAAGGGATTTTAGAAACCAATTGGCCAAGAGAAATACTTCTAAAGTGATGGTTTTATACCACCAAAACATTATTTTATTTAGTTGATTTCAAAGGGCTTACGTTGAATATTGATTTGAGATATTTTGAAAGAGTGATATAGATGGAAATACCTTTTGAAAATATGATTTGAACTCTGCTCATGGTAAGAGTTGTTATGTATATTTATATAACTCATTGAGCTTGAAAATGATGTTTTTACATTGCATTTGTTATAGAATTGACAAGCGTAAAGCTTGCGATGAGTTGCTTGGTGCATATGCATTGCACTTGACTTGAGTGGACATCGATGAATATCGGTGGATTGTATGGCTGTGATGGTACCGGGTAGGGGACGCCCTACTAGCCTGAGTGAGCCAATGAGGCCACCCAACCACATGAGAATAAAAGAGAAGCAAATGAGAATAAAAGAGAAGCAATGAGTGAAAATGTGTGTTGTTATAGCCATGGCATGCGATGAGCATTGCACAATATGAAGAGCTATGTTTTTATGCATTGAGTGTGCCAGATCGCCGAGTGAGGCAGGTGTATTAAAAGTTATGATTTTATCATAAAAGCTTTATATTTTCTGTAGTTTAAACAGCTGAACATAATATCTATTTTTACACATTTTATTATAAAAGATTGAGTCTACTGGGAACCCTGTTCTCACTATTTTGTGGTGTTATGTTCAGATAAAAGGAAGTGAGATGCTTCCATGGATGGCATTGCGGGTAAAGATCCCGATGTCAGCACCACCTCCTCACCCTTTGTGTTTCAAGGGTGGTGTGCTGTATGGGGACTTTTGTAGTTGTATTGTAATTATGACTTGTATAATTATGACTTGTATTTTATCATAAATACTTATGTGAGATTTATAATATACATATATGGGTATTTATGCATAATGCATATATATATATATATATATATATATATATATATATATATATATATATATATATATATATATATATATATATATCAATATATTGTTATGAGAAATGTGATGAAAAGGAAAAAAAATGGTGTTACATGCCCGGGTCTTGTCCCTTAGAGAGAAAGGGAACAATCTCAGTCTAATGGCATTAGAAGATACTCCATTTAGATTCAAAGTATCACAATATTCCAAAAATACTGATAAGTGGAGATTATGGTCTTTAGTAGTTGACCCTCCAAATTGATTCTACTGAACCATCTGCAAAAGAGAAGGTTTCAGCTCAAAGTTTTTGGCCTCAACAATTGGTTTGACAATACTGGGATTTAGGCCATGAGCATCCAGGGCGGTGA
Source organism: Gleditsia sinensis (assembly GCA_037074535.1). Lineage (NCBI taxonomy): Eukaryota > Viridiplantae > Streptophyta > Magnoliopsida > Fabales > Fabaceae > Gleditsia > Gleditsia sinensis. The sequence continues at coordinate 27,987,688 of CM073472.1, forward strand.
AATCCTTAAGAGAACGGTTATCTCTCTCTGCCATGGTAGGTGCAGAATGTTCTTGCTGCTGTCTTCTTCTTCTCCTTCGTAGTGTGCGTTCAATCTCCAAATCAAATTCAGCGACGAACTCACGTTCTCTTCAAATAAAAAAGAAACACACCTATAAAGGAATGAAAGAGGCAAAAATCAGCAAGATAAAATTATGCTGAATTTTTTTTTAAAAAAGTGATATAGTCTAGCTATTTCGCAATATATCTAATATTGATGATTGTTCCTTGGCAACGGTGCCAAAATCTTATTGTGTATGTTTTATAAATAACTGCAAGTGCATGGCGTAGTTGTAACTAGTCCGACGAGTACGGGTCGTATCCCACAGAGAACAATTATCAACTACTAAAATTATACGAAATATGCTATCTAAATTGATGTAATGCGATAGAAAGTTTGTCACAATTAAGTAATTAAGTAATTCAATTAATAAAAGCCTAGGGTTAGGATTCAACACACTTATGATATTCAACATTCAAAATGTACCTCTAAATGCAATTATTTAGGTAATTGGGGATGGTTTAACCTCAATTAATTAGCAACCTCTTTCAAGCATTACTAATCATACCTAGGTTAATCCAATTGCCTACTTTCGCTTGTGGTTCTTAGTTCAACCTAGGTCCATTAAGTTCTATGCCAACCATGGAATATAATTAATCGATTTTCTCTTGCCCACTAATTGATTTATTCCTAGAGAACCTTAAATTACTTTCGTGATTAAGATATCCCTAATTAACTATTAGGTTCTGGTTTTAACTTTCACCTTTCAGTTCATCAATTAAATACCTAAGACGTGATAAATTTTTGGCCAGGCATTTTACCAACTCTTATTCATGCACATAATAGTTAATCCTAATTAATCTAGAAGTAATCACAATTAAGGTTCCAACATTCAACTCAACAATTTAATATCATCATACCATAAGTGGGTTTACCAAAACCCTAGATCAATATCTACTCACACATCATAGAAACATAAACCAAAATTATATTCATTAAGTAAATCATTCAAGTTCAATACAATTCAAGAGAAGGAGTAGAAGTAGAAGTAGAGAACTAAAGTAGAAAGATGAAACCTGATTTGTAGAATGTAAATATGAAATACAATGCTTCAATTGCTATAAATCCTACTCTAGAACATGAATTCAACAACGAATCTAGTAAAAACCTAATTTAAGAGTGTTTTCTGAGCCTAAAAACGGAGTCTAGAATATTTGTATGAGTCTACATGCTCTTGGTTGCGCTTCCTCTTATATTTATAACAACTTGGCTACTCAAAACCCTAAAAATTACGTGGCGTACAAACATGAAGCACGGCCATGGTTCGGGCTGAAAATATGAGAAATTCTCCACTTCTCGCACAGAGCACGGCCTGGCCGTGCTTCATGCATACCAAGCATACCCTTGTCGTGCTTCAAGCTGACAGGCTCAGAATTTGCCAATTTCTTTAGGGTTGCCTTCTTGATCCCTCCTTAGCATATTCTAAGTCTATATGGCTCCTCTCATGAGTGTTTTCCCTTCTTCTTGGCCTCTTTTGCTCACCTACAAGCATAAAACAAACCAAAGCAGTATCCAGATCAAAACATAACCAAAAATAGGGAAATAATCACAAGTTTACTATGAATTAGAGGATAAAATTAACCATTAAGTACTTAAAATTTTCCTTTATCAGTGGCTCATATTAAACACATAAAGAGAATAAGGTTAAGATATCACTAGAAATGTTCTTTTTCTTTGTAGTCATTGATGAAGCATTGATGTTTTGATTATTGTAGAAAATTTGTAAGTGATAGGTGTCATTGTAAAATAAAGAGTGTGAAAATGCAAATCAATTAGTTGTTGAAGAGGGACAATCAAATATTTATCTTATTTTTTTCAATATTCTTACCAGTCAACTATTGGTATTATTAAGTCAACTAGTTATTTCAGAATTTTTTAAGTTGGACTGGTTTATTTTACACTTGATTGATTACATCTGTTTTGAAGCAACCAACTGCATCCTACCAGTTAACTACATGCTCTTTGTTCTTCGTAAAATCTTATAAGGTCAGAAATAATTCTTTTCCATATACTATTCTTCCACCGAATAACAGTAGCTTTCAATTAGATTTTGGCACATATTTTCAAAACTTGTAGCCACTTATTTTTGCCGAAATAACAGCTAAATTATGTTTACAACTTTTCAAGAAATACGACCACCAAATTTCATTGTCTTTCAATGCTTTGTCCAAACTTCTAACTTTCTATTTTGGCATGTTCTGTATTATGCTTTTCATCTGTTCTACTGTATTCTCCCTCATTAATGTTTGGTATTAAATGCAATGTTGTTTTTCCTTATTACAAGGAATGTTAATTTCTTTTCTTTGAAATTCAGTTATTATGGTGTCCAAATGGTTAATAGGTTAAAGTAATGGAGAATATTTTGAGAACCATGTCCAAAAATAATGTAAAGCAATCAAGGTACTTGTGTTAAGGGTTTATGCTATGCTAAGTTGAGTCTAGTATCTAGGATGTAAATTATGCTGAGATTGAAAATTCATGTGTGAATAATTGTTGAAAAAGGAGATTTCAGAAAAAGCCATAGATTGTGATTATGGATAACCCTAAGGAAATAAGGATAAACTAAGATATGAAAGAATTGTACTAGTATAATGGTAAAAAGAAGATATAAGTGATATTTTCTTCGTTGTTTAGTGTGTCAGCAAGTAAAAATTAAATATATTGTTTCAGGAGAGTTATTCAAAAAGCCTTAGGAACTTAGTGAGATTATAATATAGTTGATAATAAATCTAAATGATGTGTTTACGCATTAGAAGTTATACTTCAGGTATCTTTATATAATTTTGGTAAAAGTTGGAAGAAATTATTTGTCCTTAGCTAAACTTACCCATATCAGTAGTTATTAGGTCAATATACAAATGGCACCATTTTAGGGTTCACATGAAAAACATCGTAGGTCTCTTAATAGGTGGATGAGTTGAGTAAAGTTAAGCTTTTGGAATATAATTTGAAATAATATACAATAGATAGAATATGACTAACCTAAATTGATGATGCTAGTTTGGAGAGCATGCTTCAAGCACATGTCTTCAAGTTTGGTGGGAGATTCCTTAGTAGAGTTTTCCTATAATAAAGTGATATTGGATGACTTAAATCCTAATGTAAGAGGTGTTACAAACTTTCTGTTAAATAATTCAGTAGGGTAAGACTTATTGTAAGATGTCGTTGATAAAGTGAAATTGATTAGAAAAGAATACAAGTAACTCAATACAAGCCAAAATGTCTATAAGGACCAGGAATGTTGAGCACAAAAAATTATCAGTTGGTAATCAAATATTCTTGAAGGACTCACCCATAAAAGTGGTAATGATGTTTGGAAAGAAAGAAAAAAATTAAGCTATAGTTTATAAGCTGTTTTGAAATCTTGAACAAAGTAGCCATAATAATATACCGCCTAGTCTTGCCATCAAGATTAAGTGATATTGATACAGTCTTTCTTGCACAAATACTAAGAAAGTACCTATCAGATTCTTCTCAGGTTATCATATTCCAAGAAATTCAATTGGACAAGAATTTGGCTTAATTATGAGGAAAACCCGATGTCTATTGTTGATCGACAAGTGAAAAACTTCTTAGAAAGTAAAGATGATATACAAAATAGATATCCCCAATTGCTTGAGTAGTGAGATTAATAACTATAATTTATCCATTGACTTCATTCCCTACTTGTGATAGGATGATTTAAAATTTGGTGACCAAATTTCTTAACGGGAAAGAAAGTAACACCCCTAAGATTTAATAATTTTCATTTATGTATGGATTAATAAAAGAAATAAAGGAGTAGGGATCTAATTGAAAGGTTTTAAGGATGAAAATGAAAATTTATTAATATTTTTGGGGTCAAATTGTAATTTTCTAAAAGTTTAGGGGTCAAAATGTAAATAATGAAATTTGCAAGGACATCCTCCAACAATTAGCAAATTGATATTTGATCCCTCCATCATTTTTTTAAAAAATCTTCTGTAGGTTTATCGAGAGATCACTATTCAGTCTCCCTCCTCCATCTTTTCTCTTTAGATATGGAGTACTTTCGAGCATCCGATTTCAAAACTAAGGGTACTACTGGATTTAGGATGGAGAGTACTATGATATGGGCTGAACAATTTTTTAAATCAGCTGAAGAATTACTGCAAATCAAAACTAGAAAATCATAGAAAATTGTAAGTTCTGAAACTCCTATTTAGAGACCTCAAATTAAAAATCTAACACCGTAGATAGGTTTAAGAGATAGATAAACTATAGGATTTAAAGTTTGTGAGTCATTTGACAATTTTTGGTGTCATGAACAGTAAATCCGACTGCCGTAAATAGTGATTTTGGTAGGTGTGAACAGTACTCCGACTGACATAAATAGTGATTTCGATCGATGTGAACAATATTTTCACCCATAAACAGTGACCATCGGTTAACTGGCATTGACCAAACTCTTGGAGTCATTTCCTAGGTTTTTGGACCCTCTAAACTCATTTTTGAGGTCTATTTGGTCAAATTTGAATTAGAAAAGTGCATTTTGGGACTTTTCAACATAAAGCCTTACCATGTGAGTGAATATAGTTTACTATAATGCCTTTTCAAATCCTTCTTATTCTCATGCATTTTAAAATAAGTTTTTAATTGTGAATAGCATAAATTGAGTTTCATTTTTACTTGATTTATGTATTTCTAGATCTTTGAAGAATGATTTCTATTTTTTATAATTTTACAAAAACTTAATTCTCTTCTAGCATAATCATTTTTTACATTGATTCATATTCTTAGAAGCTATAGGATATGCAGAATAGGCCTTTAGTAAGTTCTTCCTAAATTTATGATGAAAATGTGGTGTTAGGTTACATTTTATTAAATCTTATAATTGTATTATCTCTCACATTGTTTCATATGATTTATGTTATAAATTATACTTCATTGTTTCATGGATATGGCAAAATTGAATTTGTATTTGAGTTTGGAATGTGTCATTGATATCGAATATCATGGTTTGTCTGGGCTGGAATGAAAATGTTGTATTTCTGATTTTGAAAATAAATTTCTATGCCGAAACTCTGTCTGAGAAATGTCTTGGAATGGAGGGATATATTTTGTCTTAAAAAGAATTTTAACCTCATGCTTTTCAATTTTTCTTTCAGTTTACACTTTTTATTTACAAAACTTATTTATTTTGGAGGAATCATTGACAGAAACATTGTTAGCTAGCAGTAGAGATAGCTAGTCTTGGTGCACCATGTAGCCCTAGCTAGCAAGGGAGTTGCTAGCCCCTTTTGTGAAAGGGCACATGAGGATTGGATTGTGGATAAGTATGGAGTTGAGGTATGTATCCTCCAATAGTTAGTGGCATTTGGCCTGGTTACCTATGATGAGAATGTAGTTATTTATCCATCATATTGTTGTGTGCTTGGGACAGTCATCATATGGAAAGGTTAGAGAGTTGAGATGAGCTCTTCCTAACCTTATGATATGAATGATGAGAATGTGGTGATTTACTCGTCCTATTGTTGTTTGCTTGGGATAGTCATCATATAGAAATGTTAGGGAATTAAGGGGAGCTTTTCCCAACCTTATGATATGAATGATGAGAATGTGGTTGTTTACTCTTCCCATTGTTATGTGCTTGGAATAAGATATATATGAGGTGATTTTCCCTTACTAGGCTTTGTGCTTGGGTATAAAAAAATTATAATAATGGTTCTTCTTTGAGTCATCCTCTAAACATTTTTTATACATAAAGAGTTATTTTCCTATTTTCTTATTTGACTTTAAAATTATTGTTTATTATATTAAATCTTAAGATTTCAGAACTTCTCTTAACCAAATTTAGCCACTTTAAATCTTTAGTTTGTTGTTATATACATTGATTTAGATAATGTTATATTCTGGCATAATTTCTATTTGGGAAAAAAATCGTGCGTATGGTATGTTTTGTTTCAGTTATAGTAGGCTATATCTGCTCACTGAGTTGTCAAACTCACTACATGATATTTCTATATTTTTCATATAAAGATACAAAGTATAAACCTTTAGATAAGTGATAAGTTAGACGACATATTCTCTAGGTGAGCCTACTTTGTTTTCAGGGCTCGTAAATTTTGGTGTATATTTTACTTGTACTCTAAAGTATGCTCTGAACGCCACAGGCAAGATCATTGCTTCTGTTGTTACTCTGATATTTATAAACTTTATCTGTATATTGTGTTTACATGAGAGAACCTATATGTATATGTTTCCATAATGAATGCTTGTATTATACCTATTATAGTAAAGATCAGTCCGTAAAGTATGTGTTTTATGTGCCTTTAAAGTAGGAGCGTGACACATACCATAGCACAACGTAAGTTTCTAAGTGAGCTGTTAGTACTGCCGTGGCGCTCACTTTTGCAAAAGTTAAATTTGGCTGCAAAAAAGTTTTATTTTGACCTATAACGAAGCCTGATGGGTCAAGAACTGACTTATAAGCAATCCTACTTCATTTAGGACTCTTCAATCTATAAATAAAAGGGAAACCAAGCAGCAAAAGGCATCCTATCATCCAATTACCAAGAGTTTTCTCAATTATCTCTTCTTATCTTCTTTTTTGAGGTTTTTCTTATGGCCTTGTGTGGCTAAGTTTCTTTTGTTGGTTGAGGAAGATTGAAACCTCAGAGATCTTTTATTCAATGTAAGATTTTGATTGGTGTTTAATGGTTCAATTTTAATTGAGTATTGATTATTCATTTGCCCTTTTTCTCCATGATTACTCATAAAATTATTAGGAGGCCTACTAGCATATTGTTTTTTTCAATCTATTGCTAAATCATATTTTGAACAAAGTTTTCATCACTTTGATTTAAGAGGCAAATAGAATTAATAATTGTATAATTATGAATTATTACACTATGGTGAATGATTAACTAGATTAAATACAATCGATGTATCTGTGTTGTTTAACTCTATCAATTTCTCTAATTCTTCATGAAGTTAAAAAGTTGGATTTTACAAATTTGTAAAGGTTACTTGTTAATTTGGGTTGGTTAAGTCGATAGTCATTAATTAACTAAACCTAAGGAGGAACATGGATAACATCCCAATGGTAGATACTCAATATAGGATTGATTATATTGTCAATGACCAATATGATTTCTTTATGGTGGATATCAATAAAACTAACTCTTTCATCATTAATCACTCTCTTATTTTTTTTATTTGTGATCATTCTCTTTTTACCTTGTTAATTTACTTACAACACTCAAACCCCTTCATTTTATTTTACAAAAGGTGATATTAGTCTTTGTGGGATTGACCCTTGCTCCTACTGCTATATTGAGATAATATATTTATTATATTTAGTGTACTCATGATAGTATCCACTGAATTTTGGCATCATTGCTTGGGATTTGCGTCCATTATCTTTTGTGATTTTTAATTTTATTTATGCATATTACTTGTTTTACTAACTCTCAAGATTTACAGTACAATCCAGACATTGAAAAATCTGTATACAGGCATAGAAGAGAAATTCAATAGGACATTGATAAGGAGAAGGAGAAAGTAATCTTGACTAAGCGCCTTACTTTGAAGGAGCTAGCAGTTCTCGATTTGCACCAACAACCCTTATACATTACTTTTTCTAATATTGATGAAAAGATTACTTTTGAATTGAAATTTGGATTGATTCATCTCTTACCCAATTTTTATAGTCTTATAAGTGAAGACTCACACAAGCGCTTAAAAGAATTTCATGTGGTGTGTACCAGAATGAAGCCCCCTAAAGTAACTAAATAATAAATTAAACTCAAGTTTTTTCCTTTTTCTTTGAGACTCAGCAAAAGATTGGTTGTAATATTTACCATTTGGAATTATCACTTCATGGAATGAGATAAAAAATTACTGTTAGAAAGATATTTCCCTACATCTAGAGCCGTAAATATAAGAAAGGAAATATGCAGAATTATGCAATTACATGGAAAGATTTAAAAAATTTAATGCAAGCTACCCACATCATCAAATTATTAAGCAACTACTAATTCAATAATTTTATGAGGGTCTTTTATAGGGTGATAACTTATGATTAATGCAGCTAGTGAAGGTGCACTAGCAACAAGACTCCTGAAACAACCAGAATCTTGATATTAAATATGTCTGCTAACTCCCAACAATTTGACATTAGGCATAATCTCCTAGTTAGGCACACCCATGAGGTAAGTACTTCTTTCTTTGAGTAATAGAGGTTTAAACTTACTTATCTTATCTACTAATTTGTTACAAGTAAACCCCAACTATTTAAAGTCAATGAAATTTATTCAATAGCAGGACACCTAACTAACATGTTCCCAATACTTTAGGAAGAATCTACAGAATAAATCAATGCAGTAGGTAGTTTTCTTTGGCAGCCAAAAAGTCATGATCCCTACTCTAATACTTATAATTTTGGATTGAGAGATCATCCTAATTTCAAGTATAGGAATGTACAAAATAAGCCTACAAATTTTTTTTTTACAAATTTTCAACATAACCAGTAGGCTTATTATCTTAGTAAAACTATAGTTTAGGATTCTCAAGTAGGTAACTATTTAGAAGAAATGGTTAAATCTCTTGTTGATTCCACTATTCAAATGAAACAAGAATAAGATAATTTCAGCAGGAGCAAGGGCGATCATTCAAAGCCAACTAGCAACTGTAGTTAGTCAATTAGAGGCTCAGAATTCAGGTAAGTTGTCTTCTTAAACTACAGTAAATCCAAGGGAAAATGTAAGTGCCATCATGTTAAGAAGTGATAAAGAGGTTGAGATTTTAGTATAGAGGTACATGCACCATCAGAGTAAGAGAAGAAAAAAAAATGATGCAACCATGGAGGGTAAGCATAAAAAAGGTAAGTTTTCACCCCTATTAGAATATGAACCGGTACTACCATTTCCTGAAGCTCTTAAAGAAAATAAGATGACAAAGAAAACTTCTAACTTATATGAAAAATTTAGAATGTGTGAGGTAAATCTTCCTTTTTTGTATCCTATCAAACATGTGTCGCGTTATTCTTAAGGGAATTATGTGTAATATCTCATAATTTTTAAATAATAATATTTTGCTATAAACAAATATATTTTTACTTTTTTCACAATGATTATGTTTTGCTAAAAGTAAATATAATTTTAATTAAAGTAATTTTTGTTTTGTTTAAAATAATTAAATCTGCCTCTAATAAATTTTTGTTTTATTTTTATAAATATTCTTTCTTTTATTATGCATAAAGATATTTATTTTAAGATTTGTTTTATTAAAAGTTTTATAAAGAAAAGTCATGATTTAAGTGTGCAACTAAATTTTTGTAATAATATAATTTTTTAGAAATTTTTGAGATATTTTATGATGAAAAATAATATTTATATGTATATAATAAAACAAATTAATAATAATTTTTAAATATTTAATTATTAAAATAATAATAATAAATAAATAAAAGAAAGAAAGGGGGAGGGAGATGAAGTGTGAATCTGTGAAATCCCGTAATTGATGAATAGTATGAATAATAACCTTCATATTTTTTTTTCTAGATTTGGAGTACCTACTGATTTCTAATCTCAAAACTAAGGGTATCACTGGATTTAGGATAGAGAGTACTACGATTTTGGCTAAACGATTTTTCAAATCAACGGCAGAATTGCCGTAGATCGGAAGTAGAAAATCTTAAAAAAATGTAAACTCTGAAACTCTTATTTAGAGACTTCAAATTAGAAATCTAATATTGTAGATGGATTCAAGAGATAGATAAACTATAGGATATAAAGTTTCAGTCATCTGACAATTTTTGCTGTCATGAACAGTAACTATGGCCGGCATGAATAGTATTTTTGCAATGAATAGTATTTTTTTATCGTGAATAGTACCCATCAGTTGACTAGTTTGACCAAGCTCCCAAAGGCTAAATTTCGCAATTTTGGAGTCATTTCATAGGTTTTTGGACCCTTCGGACTCGTTTTTGAGATTCATTTGATCAGATTTGGTTTGAAAAAATACATTTGGGGCTGTCCAACCTAGAGCCCTGACTTGTGAGTAGATAATTCTTTCTATGACTTACCCCATGCTCTCCTTGAACTTAAAATGTATAATTGGTTCTGTTTACAAATTATTTATACTATCATAAGTTTTTGAAATGTGTTAAAATATATGTTTTACTTACGAACTAGCACATAGTTCAAGAAGAGTATGGCTTTACAAATAAATTTTGAAACTCATTGAATATGTGGTTCTAAATGTATTTATCATTATTTGGTAAAGTGAATATTATGTGCATAAGGCATTGATTTGTAAAACTATGAAGTTGCTGATTATGATTGAATGACAAGCGTAAAGCTTATGGCGAGTTGTTTGATAATTATACATTGCATTTGATGAATATGCATTTATATATATGTATTTATATGTATAGATGAATATCGATGGGTTGTATGACTTGTGACGACACCGAGTAGGGGTCACCCTATTAGCTTAAGTGAGCTAAGGGAGGGCCACTCCAACCAAGTGACAGTGGTAATGTGAGGAGGCAAATGAGTGATGAACTCACATTCCTTTATCACTATTGTGACTGTAATCGATCGATCACTATGCGTATAGCAAATAAGTGAATTGAGTGTATTGAGAGCTGTAACATGCTTGAACATTATGTAAAAAGAATAGATTTTAAGTGCATATATAGTATGTTAATTATGCATCAACAAAAGTTATAACTTTATCTCAAAAGCTTAATATTTTACTATTGTTTATATAACTGAGCATAACAATATTTGTTTAATGATTATACCGTGCTGAATATGGTTTTGGATATCTGAACATCCTTTTATTTAAGAATATTTGAAATACGGGTCCCATATGGATGTACTTCTGAACTGTATTTTTTATGTGACAAATTTTAAAACATGAGTACATCCATATGCTGACCTAAGAGGTTATAGGAGGTATTATCTGCTCACTGAATTGTCAAATTCATTACATGATATTTCCATATTTTTTAGATAAGAATACAGAGTCTAATCCTACAAATAGGTGACTAGTTAGATGATATATTCTCTAGGTGAGTCTACATTACTTTCAAGGCTCACAGTTTTTGAATTATACTATGTTTGTATTCTAAAGTGTGCTCTGAACGCCACAAGTAGGATCCCTACTTCTGTTGTTACTTTGACATTTATAACATGGTATGTATAATGTATATACATAAGAGAACCTATATGTATCTATTTTCATGACAAATAATAGTGTTATGTATGTTATGGAAAATATTTGATTGTGAAAAAAAAAATGTTAGTTTCACGTGTTCGTAAATTGGGGGAGTTACATTATGCACTCAAAAAAGGAAGCAAAAATTGAAACAAGCTGAGGAAGTAAAAGTAAAGGAGCATGTTTATGCAATTATTCAAAGAAAACTCTCTACAAAGTGAAAGGACCCATGTATGTTTTCTATTCCCTATGCTATAGGTAATGCTGAATATGAAAATGCTATGCTATATCTAGGAGCATCTATTAATTTCATTCCATACTCTATTTATGCATTTTTAGCACTAGGACCTCTGAAATAAACTAGTTCTAGTGATCAAACCACTCCAATTTTACTAAGGAGACATTCAAAGCCATAATAGATATTCATGGTGGCACACTAACAATGGAATTTGAAGGCAAAATTATAATGTTTAGTAATTGTAATACCATGAAAAATCTTATTGCCTATGCTATTAATATGATTGACTTTATAACACAAGATGTTAAGCTTTCAAAGAAAAAGGCTAAGAAAATAGCCTTGAGTATTGACTTATAGGGAAAGATTAGAGCATTAAAAGTAACTCCAGAAGTTCAACAAATAGGTAAGGATCCCCTACTTTATTACTAAATTCTAATGAAACACTTGCATCTTTTGTTTTACAGGATCCTGGATCAAGTCTGAAATCTCTTTCCAATCACCTAAAGTACTTGGAAATTGAAGAGACACCACCAATCATAGTTGTGAAAAATTTAGGTGTTCAAAAAGAGAAGGCATTAATAAATATTTTTAGGAACAAGGAAATTCCATTGCAAGAATAATTGCAAACCTTAAAAGCATAAACCAATTATAGAACTGCATTAAGCTCTATCCGTAAAGATAAGAAAAATCTCCTTTAGTTTAGACCCCTTGTTATTACTAATGTGTTTTCTTATAATACAATAGAACTTCAAGGATTGAGTTATTTCTATAAATTCCAAATTAAGGTGGACATCAAAGATCCTCCCTGAATGAAAAAGGGGAGGTTTAAGTTGGGCCAACAAATTTAAATAAAAGCACTTATTGGGAGGCAACCCAACATAATCTTTTGTATTATCTCAAAAAGAAAAAAAAGAGAGAAGAAGAATGGTGAAAATAATAAAAATTTTGGGTCTAGTAATGCAACACTCTCATCCCACCCAAGCAATAAAAAGAAATTTAGGGAAGTTCACTTAACTTATATCTCTTCATATCTCCCTCTATATTTTCATCTTTATTTTACATTGAGGACAATGTAAATTTTAAATGTAGGGGAGAAAGTATATTTGTCTTAAAGATTGTGACCCTATTTGAGCATCAATTTTCTAATTTTCACTATCATTGCACTTTTATTGAATTTAGCAAGTATAGTGAGTTCAATTTATATTTTGTTTTGTTTGGTTAGGCCAAGCCAATAACCAATTATATGAGTACCCAAAATTTTTTCAACTCTTAAAAAAATATAGAAAATTCATGATTGTGTACAACTTTAACTCTTTTACAATTTATTTTTTACTTTAGAACCCTGAAAACTGTTTTGCACAAAACTTTGGGCATTTAATCTATCTTCTATTTAAAGAAGGTTTTTGTAACTCCAAATTATTTTATGATCTCTATAGAATTCTAGAACTTATTTGAATGCTACTTGAAGCAAAATTCTATGCTAACACTATTATTTAGGAGATAATATAGGCAATATTTAACAGATTGAGCCTTTTAAGCCTAATCTAAGGCGATTACATATCCTTAGTTCCTCTATTTGAGATTAATTGACCTTTTATTCTTTATCCAAAAAAAGTCCTAAAGCCAATTTTAATGACAAAATATCCTTATTTGTTACCCTATTCACTAACTCCATGATTACTTTTCTTAATATTTGTTTTGTAGAGTTTTATTGACCAATGGGTGGAATGGTGGAGCAAAGGAAACAAACCAAAAATTCAAAGTGAAAAAGAAAAGAACAATTCAAAAGAAAGGACAGAAGCCTATGCAGTGGTTGAAAAACAAAAATAAAGAACCAAGGAAAATAATGAATTAAATTCATTTGATGCAAGAAAATGAGTGTGGGGAAAATTTCTCAAGCTTGAAAAATCTCAAGATATCAATTTTAACGATGTGGTGCTGGGTGATCAAGCATAAATTTATATCTTCTATCATATCCTATATACCTTGGCCATATTATAAGCTGAATAAAGTCCTATTGATCCTAAAGATAGTTTTAACCTACATTAATGGAGAGCAGCATGAAAAATAAGCTTATGGAGGTCCTAAATTAAATATAGATCCACACTTAATATTTGGGATGCATGAACTCATTCAACCAAAGAAAATTAACTTACCCAAGGACACACACACACACACCCAGGGTTCAAGAGAATAAATTATGGATTGCATTTGAGTTAATTTTGTTCATGGTCATGAAATTTTTCTTGAGCATATCTTCATGTTATGAGACAAAATCTTGGTAAGCATAACACTTACTACATCTATTGATTTTTGTTTTTATCTTTACAAATTATTTTGTTTGAGGACAAGCAAAATGTTGAGTTTGGGAGTATTTGATCTATACAAAATTAAGCATGATTTTAATACCTTTTAACTTAATTTTTGTTTGATTTAAGTAAAATATGATTAGAAATTAGTTTATTTTTTTGTTTTGTGCTATAGGATCAAAGCAATAAGAAAAGAAAAGAAAAATAAGAAATTCATGAAAAAAATGCTAAACTTAATGAGTCCAAACTGTTTAGCAAAAATCACACCATAAATCCCATATGCAAACTCTAATTAAAGATATTTAAGTGCCTATGGAAGCTCAAACAATTATTTACAACTTTCTTGTTTACAATTTTGGCAAATTCTGGACAAATCAGAGTGCTACGGTGCTCAAAATTTAGAATTCTGGTTTAACAAGGTGAATTCTTACCTTTCACCACTAATTGGGGAGTATCTCACTCATATGAGCTCTAATTAAGGTAATTCTAGTGTCTACAGAAAGCTAAGGGACATAGCTATGACTTTTATGTTGACCACTATTGTAGATTCTAGATAAATCAGAGCATTGACTCCAACAATTCAGTGTCGTGGCATAACATAAGTTTTTGAGTGAGCTATTTGTATCGCGATGGTGTTAACAGCTGCAAAAGGTAAATTTGGCCTCAAAAAAGTTTTTTTTTTTACCCAGAATGAAGTCCGATAGGCTAAGACTTGACCTAGAACCAATTTTACTTCATTTAGGTCTCTCAATATATAAATAAAAGAGAAAATAAGCAATAAAAGACATCATATCATCTAATTACCAAGAATTCTCTCAATTCTCTCTTCTTCTCTTCTTTTTTATGTTTTTCTTATGACCTTGTGTGGTTAAGTTTCTTTTGTTGATTGAGGAAGATTGAAAACTCTTGGATTGATTATACAATGTAAGCTTTCGATTGGTGTTTAATGGTTCAATTTTAATTGAGTATTGGTTATTCACCTGCTTTTCTTCTCCATGATTGCTCATTTAAATTGTTAGAAGGCCTTCTAGTATATTATTTGTTTCAATCTATTGTTGAATCATATATCGAGCAAAGTTTTCATCACTGTGATTTAAGTGGAAAATAGGATTAATAATGGTATGATTATAAATTATTACCTTATGGTGAATGATTAACTAGATTAAATATAGCTAATGTGTCCATGTTATTTAGTTCTATCAATTTTTTTAATTCTTCATGCAATTAATAAGTTGAATTTTATCAATTGGTTAAGGTTGCTTGTTAATTAGAGTTAGTTAAGGTAGTCGTCATTAATTAACTAAGCCTAACGAGGAATATGGATAACATCCAAATGGTAGATACTCAATATAGAATTGATTATATTGTCAATGATCAATGTGATTCTTTAATAGTGGATATCAACCAAAACTAACTCTTTCATCATTTATCATTCTCTTATTTATTATTTGTGATTATTCTCTTTTTACTTTGTTAATTTATTTACAACACTCAACTCCCTTCATTTTATTTCACAAAAGGTAATACTAATATCTGTGGATCGATCCTTACTCTTACTACTACAAGTAGAATTGAGGTAAGGTATTTATTATATTTGGTGTATATGTGACAATATCCATCATCTTCTATCTAATTGATCTCTTTAGTGTAACTTCTACTTAAGATTGTTGAGGCATCTCTGCATAAATTTAAGGTAATTCCTCAAATTGAATAGGTGGTAACTTTAGTGTGTTAATAATTTGTTAGTTTTCTGGATTTGTATCTTGAATAATGTTAGAAATCAATTCTTGAACATCTTCCGTTGCAACAATAGGAACATTAACACATTTCTCTTCAAAATTGACTTTCATAATTTGGTCACTCCCACTAAACTCAACATCCTCAATAAACTTGGCATTGTTCGTTCTGAAAAATGATATGTTTGAGGGATCATAAAACTTAAAGCCCCTTGACTTCTCAGAGTATCTAACAAAGTAAGACCTTACAATTCTTGATTCTAACTTTTTCTCATTACGCCTATAAGGCTTAGCCTAAGCTAGATAGCTACAAATATGCAAATGCTTAATACTAAGCTTCTTGCTTGTTCATAACTCATGTGGTTTTCATTGCAACTTGATACAAAGTATAAATTGTAGTTTTAATGGTTTCATCCTAAAGTGATTCTGATAAAGAGATATGACTCATCACACTTTTTGCTATATCTTTTAGGGTTCGTTTTTGTCTTTCAATTAAACAATTTTGATTTGGAGTCCCTAACATGGTGTATCGAGAGACGGTTCCACCTTTCATCAAATATTGAGCAAATGGTCATAAACATTGTTCACCCAATCCATTATATCTACCATAGTATTTACCACTATTTTAAGATTTGATGGCTTTCATTTTCTTGCCTAGTTGATTTTTAACTTCAGCTTTGAAAATCTTAAACATATACAAGGAATGTGACTTCTCATGAATCAAATTTAGGTAACCTTATAGAGAATAGTCATCTATAAAAGTGATGTGATCTTAATTAAGCATGATGTTAATACCTTTAAACTTAATTTTTGTTTGATTTAATTAAAATATAATTAAGAATTAGCTTAGTTTTGTGTTTTGTGTTGTAGGAACAAAGGAAGAAGAAAAGAGAAGAAAAAGATAAGAAATTCATGGAAAAATGCTATATTGCAGCGATTCCAGACCTTTCAATACTGTTTTGAGCATATCTCCCTCTTATAAACTCCAATCAATGTGATTCAAGTGGTACTAAAAAGATAACACAATCCTCTACAACTTTTATGTTGAACACTTGGTCAAATTTGAGATATTTCATAGCGTTACAGAGCTCAAAAATCAGAATCACAGTGCAGCAGGATGAATTCTAACCTTTGGTCACTAATTTTGGCATTTCTCCTTCAATTTAGATCAGATTAAGGTAATTCTAGCGGCTATGGAAAGAAGAGACATAGATCTACAACTTTGTGTTTGGTAGTTTGGCAAATTCTGGAGTTTTCAAGACACCGCGAGGCTTGTAAAAGAGTGCCGCCTCGCTGCATCATCGCTGATTCAGAGGGCCGCGGTGTTCCCAAGCGCGCCGCGGCGTTTGTTGCCCAGAAGTACCAGGCACCGTGGCGCCCGATGGCCAATGCCAGGGTGCCTGAGCGTCAGAATTCGAAATGCTGTGACACTGCACGGGCACCGCAGTGCCCCATCATAAGCTTTCCATAGCGCCGCGGCGCTCGCCGCTACACTAGATTACTGAATTCGCGATTTTTAGGTCTTCTTGACTCTAATTAAAGCCCGATGGGCCGGGATTTGACATAGAAACACTCCTACTCCGATTAGGAGGAGATAATCTATAAAAAGGGAGGAAAGCAAGCAAAAAAGTCATTCAATCATTCATCCAAGTTTTTAGTTACATTATTCAATTCTTCTTTTGATTTTCTTATGGCCCTGCGTGGCTAGTTCTTTTTAGTTAATTGAGGTAGATTGAAACTTCAAGGGATCTTCATGCATTATGAGATGTGGATTTGATTTTATTATTTCAATTTGAATTGAGTATTGATTATTTATCTGCTCTTCTTCTGAATGATTATTCATATGATTGCTAGGAGGCCTACTAGTATATTATCTGTCTTAATCTACCACTGAATTATGTTTTAAACAAAGTCTTCAATTTTGTAACTCATGAGGTAAATAGGTTTGAGGATTTTGGATTATGAATCATTGAACCTATGATGAATAATTAACTAAATTAGATATAACTGATGTGTTTATAGTTGTTTAGCTCTCTTAGTTTCTCTAGTTCTTCATGCGGTTAATAAGTTATGCTTTACGGATGTGCTAAAGGATTGCATGTGAATTAGGGTTTAATTGGTGCGATTGTTATTAATTTACTAGACTTAAGGAGGAACTGGGTTAGAAACTCAAATGATAGATATTCAATTACAGATTGATTATGTTGTCAATGATCAATGCAATCCCTTGACGGTGGATATCAATAGAAACCAACGCCTTTCTCATTAATTACTCTCTTAATTATTTTCATTATTGTTTACTTAATTTGCGATTCTCAATCCTCCTTTCTCAATCACATAAGGTAATACCAGTTTCTGTGGGATCGACCCTTACTCCCACTATTATAGGTTAGTTTTGAGGTAAGGTATTAATTTGGGTGTACCTGCGACAATACGCACCAAATTTTGGCACCGTTTTTGGGGACTATGTCTATTTACCTTTTGTGATTTTATTTTATTTTAGTTTTTCCTTTTTGTTCATAACTGTGAATATGGCAGCCAATTTTCAACAATTTAGCACTAGGCTGGGCTCTCCATTAAGACATGCTGGTGAGGTATGTAGTTCCTCCCTTGAACAGCAACTGGCAAATTTAACCTCTCTTTTTCGTCAACGTGTAGAAAATATGCAAAGAGAAAATTTCTATGAAAATCATTCAATCATGGAGTCCGTCTATTGGGTACCCAACTTTCTATGATGAGTCATTTAAGCAGGTAAATATGGTTAGTGGTTTCCCTGAACCACGACAAGTGAGGTATGATTCATATTCAAACATGTACAGTCTTGGATGGAAGGATCATCTCAACTTCAGGTATGGAAATGCATAAAATAGTTCTGCAGAACAAAATTTTTGCAAATTTTTAGCATACCCAACAGGCTTATTATCCTAGACAGTCTGTATATCAGGATTTTCAGGTAAGTAGTTCTTTAGAACAAATTGTTAAATCTATTGAACGTAATACTCATCAATTTCAACAAGAGGTAAGGGCCAGCATTCAAAGCTTAACCAATGAAATTGGGCAACTTGCAACATCAGTCAATCGATTAGAGGCTCAAAATTCAGAAATTGGAAGTCGAGCTTCAGCATCATTAGTGCAAAAAGAGGAAAATTCTGCACTTAATGAAAAGATGACTTAGAAGTTGATAATAGTAAGCCTACTAATAAAGAGGTTGTGGAATCTACCATGAATGCCAAATTTGAAGAGAACATTTTAGCAAGAGAGGAAGCACCAAAAGTACAACAAACAGGTAAGGATCTTTTTATTTTGTTACCAATTTCTAATAAAATGCCTATACCTTCTATTTTGCAGAATCTTGACCTAGGCTTAAAGAGCTTCCCTAGCCACTTAAAGGGCATATATAGCGGAGAACCACCCCTAATAATAACCTCAAATAAATATGCCCTACACAATAGCCTCCCTAGCCACTTAAAGAGCTTCCCTAGCCACTTAAGGCTGCCCCCTGCTTTGGAAAAAAACTCAAAAAGATGAAATTAAATTGGATGCCAAAAGCTACTCAAGACATTGGTTATTCCCAGGTAAGTTGAGTTCTCATTTAATTAAACTTTTGACTAATGATGACTTCCCTGCTCATGATACGGCTGAACCTCAAAATTCTGCAAATCCAATGGAAAGTCAATTCAAAGTGGACATTAAGGACCCTCCTTGAATGACATAAGGAGCTTTGAGTTGACCCAACGAAATTAAACAAAGGCACTTATTGAGTGACAACCCAACATAGTAAAAAAAGAAGAAGAAGTGGAAAGTAGAAAATTCAGGGTCCAGTAATGCAACACGCTCATTCTAACCCAAACAAATTCAGGGAAGTTCACTTAACTCATATGTTTTTCTATATCTTTCCTTAATTCTTATCTTTCTTTTACATTGAGAACAATGTAAATTTTGAGTGTGGGGGTGGACGTATATTTTTTTGAATCATTGTGACCCTATTATGAGCATCAATTTTCTGATTTTTCACTATTAATGCACTTTTATTGTGTTTTGCAAGTTGAGTGATTGTGTGAGTGTTCAATTTATGTTTTGGGATGCTAGGCACAACCAACAGCAAATGATATGACTGTCCAAATTTTTTTTTACTCTTGAAAAATATAGAAAATTCATGGTTATATGCAATTTTATCCCTTTTGTAATTTATTACTTTTGACTTTAGAATCCTGAAATATTTCTACACAATAACTTTGAGCATTCAATTTTATCTTTTACTTAGAAAAGGTTTATATAATTCAAAAATATTTCATGATCTCAACAGGATTCTAGAACTTATTTGAATGTTATTTAAGGCAAAATCCTAGGTTAATACTATTATTTAGGAGAAGATTTAGGCATTATTGGATAGATTGAGTCTTTCTAGCCTAACCTAAACAATGAAATATCCTTAGTTTCTCTATTTTGAGCTTAATGAACTTTGCCTTCTAAAAACCACAAATGAGCTGAAAGGAAAATTTTGTATGAATATTTTTATTTTTGATCCTATTCACTCACTCCATGATTTTTTTTGAATACTTGTTTTGTAGAGCTTTATTTTTTTAAAAAAGGTGGAAGGGTGGAGTAAGAAAAATAAAATAATTATAAAAAAAAATTATGCAAAGGAAATAGAAGAAAAATCCGAAGGATAGATTAAATTCAATTGAAACAAGAAAATAAGTGTGGGGAGAGAAATCACCCCAAATTTAGAAAAGCTCAAGAGATCAGATTTAATCATGTGGTGCTAGGTGATTGAACCTAAATTTGTATTTCTTATCTTACCTTATTTCCAGACCACATTACAAACTAAATAAAGTCCTATTGATCCTAGAGGTGGTTTTGGCCTACATTAGTGGAGAGTGGCATGAAGAATAAGCATATGAAAATCCTAAACTAATTAGAGATCTACAATCAAAATTTTGGGATATATAAACTCATTCGGGCAAAAGAAAATGTATTGACCCAAAAACACACAGACACTAAGGATTTAGAAGGATAAAATAATAGATTGCATTTGTGTTAATCTTGTGCATGATTATGACCTTCCAAAATTTTTCTAGAGTATATTTTTTATGTTATGAGGCAAACGTTTGGTAAGCCTAACACTCACTATATTATTGATTGTTTTTTTTTGTCTTTAGAGATTATTTTGCTTAAGGACAAGCAAAAGGTTGAGTATGGGGGTATTTGATGTGATCTTAATTAAGCATGATATTAATACCTTTAAACTTAATTTTTGTTTGATTTAAGTAAAATATAATTAGGAAATAGCTTATTTTTGTGTTTTGTGTTGTAGGAACAAAGGAAGAAGAAAAGAGAAGAAAAAGATAAGAAATTCATGGAAAAATGCTACATTGCAGCGATTCCAGACCTTGCAGCACTGTTTTGAGCATATCTCCCACTTATGAACTCCAATAAAAGTTATTCAAATGGCAGTGAAATTCTAACACAATCCTCTACAACCTTTATTTTGAACACGTGGTCAAATTCAGGAGATTTCATAGTGTTACAGAGCTTGAAAGTCAGAATCACAGTGCAGCAGGATGAATTCTGACCTTTGGTCACTAATTTTGGTATATCTCCTTCAATTTAGATAAGATTAAGGTAATTCCAGCGGCTATGGAAAGAAGAGACATAGTGATACAACTTTTGTGTTTGGCACTTTCAAAAATTCTAGATTTTTCTGGGTGCTGCGTCATCGCAGATTCAGAGGGTCGTGGTGCTTCCCAGCATGCTATGGCGTTTGTTGCCCAGAAGCACCAAGCACCGCGGCGCCCGATGCCCAACGCCAGGGCGCCCGAGCGTCAGAATCCAAAGTGCCGTGGCACTGCACAGGCACTGCGACACCTTGTTAGAAGCTTTTCGTAGCATCGCGGCGCCTGAGCAGTGCACTGCGGTGCTTGCCGCCGCACTAGATTGCTAAATTCGCAATTTTTAGGTCTTCTTGACTCTAATTAAAACCCGATGGGCCGGGATTTGACATAGAAACACTCTTACTCCAATTAGGAGGAGATAATCTATAAAAAGGGAGGAAAGCAAGCAGAAAAGTCATTCACTCATTCATCCAAGTTCTTAGTTACATTCTTCAATTCTTCTTTTGATTTTCTTATGGCCCTGCGTGACTAGTTCTTTTTAGTTAATTGAGGTAGATTGAAACTTCAAGGGATCTTCATGCATTATGAGATATGGATTTGATTTTATTATTTCAATTTGAATTGAGTATTGATTATTTATCTGCTCTTCTTCTGAATGATTATTCATATGATTGCTAGGAGGCCTACTAGTATATTATCTGTCTTAATCTACCACTGAATTATGTTTTGAACAAAGTCTTCAATTCTGTAACTCATGAGGTAAATAGGTTTGAGGATTTTGGATTATGAATCATTGAATCTATGATGAATAATTAACTAAATTAGATATAACCGATGTGTTTATATTTGTTTAGCTCTCTCAGTTTCTCTAGTTCTTCATGCGGTTAATAAGTTATGCTTTACCGATGTAGTAAATGATTGCTTGTTAATTAGGGTTTAATTGGTGTGATTGTCATTAATTTACTAGACTTAAGGAAGAATAGGGTTTGAAACCCAAATGATAGATATTCAATTACAGATTAATTATATTGTCAATGATCAATGCAATTCTTTGACGGTGGATATCAACTGAAACCAACGCCTTTCTCATTAATTACTCTCTTAATTATTTTCATTATTGTGTACTTTACCTAATTTGCGATTTTCAACCCCCTTTTCTCAATCATATAAGGTAATACCAGTCTCTGTGGGATCGACCCTTACTCCCACTACTACAAGTTAGTTTTGAGGCCAGGTATTAATTTGGGCATACCTGCGACAGTACACACCAGAAAGTGATAAAATATTGTTGTCCATTCCATGAGGATGTTAGGAATGAACCAAAAATGTTTGTATGTATCAATTTCTAGAGATCACTACTTCTATTGATACCTAGTTTTTTAACATTTGTTTGTTTTCCCTTAGTGCACTTAATGTAAACATCAAAATCTAACAAGTTAAGGCAACTGAGAACTCCTTCTGACATAAGCTTTTAAATTCTTTGTTTTGAAATGTGATCTAAATGCTTATGCCATAAGATTTGTAACATCTTAAACCTCTAATAAAGTTAGATAAATTTAACGATGAGTAGAAAATACATATGACAAGTGATTAAGATGCTTAGTTATATGACTATAAGGCAAGTATAAAATAGGTGACATAGTTAATATTGAATCATATAAATAAAATTCTTAGGATCATAATGGATGGAGAGAGGACGCAAATACCTTTTTTTAGACATGACTAATCTAGGATTAGTGATAAATTAAGACATATAGGAACAAGAATTAAAATATGTAATTGTTGACAATAAAGTCTTTATAAAATTTGTGATACCATTTCATAGTTAGAAGTAATATAAATAAAATACATATGGAGCATAAATGAGAGGAATATGATAAAAATATATTCCTTAGGATGCTACTAATTTAGGATTAGCAACATAATAAGGAAGAAGCATTATGGGATGCAATATATATATATATATATATATATATATATATATATATATATATATATATATATATATATATATATATATAGATATAGTTTCTCCACCTCTACCATGCACATTATAATATATATATATATTTACACATGAAAAGGAGAAGTTTTACGTGTGTGTGTGTGTGTATATATATATATATATATATATGCATTTTCTCTCATTTACACCATGCATATCCTGATATATATATCCACCCATGCATGCACGTGAACTTGAATCAAGCACCAACAGATTTAAAACCATGTGCAGCGGTGAGAATATAGCAGAGTTCACGCCCCCCATCTGCTCCATGATACCAGTAGGAACATGCCCCACAAGACAACATCTTCACACCACCCTTGCTCCCACATGCAAGTAGAAAAAAATCCCCCACAAGATAGTATATATATTCACGCCATTCTTGCTCCCTAAACCAAGCAGAAAAATACTCCCACAAGATAGCATTTTCACGCCACCCTTGCTCCCACATGCAAGCAGAAAACACGCCCCCACAAGATAGTATATGCACGCCCATCCTTGCTCCATAAAGCAAGCAGAAACTTGCCCTACACAGCAACAAATCACACCCCCAACTGCAGCAGAATCACACCATCATGCTACATGAGACAAGTAGAAACGTTTTTGCATGCAAGTGATGTGGCAGTATGTGTTTTCCTACGCCTCATGCATGCACTTTCACCCACTCCCATTGAGCATATTGTAATATGCATGCTCCTACATGGAGAGCAGCTGAAAAATCCACTCACCTACCCTGTAGAACTAGGGAATCCCTGCAACCATGGCAGCCACCTCCTTGCATTTAGAAATGGTGCAGCAGAAAAACACCTACCCTTGTCTCACGCCAGTAGGAGAAATGAGAGAGGGAAGTAACCAAAAACTCAAGAGGCAAGAGGAAGGAAGAGGGAGAGAGTTGCCAAGAAGAAGAAGAAAGCTTGAGAGAGAAGGAAGAGAGTGAAAGAATCAGAAAAAATGTAGAGAGTTTTCTTCCCTTACCATAAGGTAGTGAGAGTGAGAGTGAGTGCTGAGGTTTGAAGCCTTGCTCACCCCATATTTGGTGCAAGAAATGTGGCTGAGTTGCAAAGGAAACCAAGAGAAGAAGCAAGCTGCAAATTGAGAGCCGTAGGAGTAGTTTTACACAAGGTAAGTCTGGCTTCTTATAAAAATTTGGTTCAAAGTTTATTAGGTTAATTTTAGGCTCTGCATGAACGACATTTTGGCTACAATATGAAAATGTATTCAACATAGAAGTTGTAGCCCTATGTTTCATAGCATTTGGAATCACATCCATCGGACTTAAAATGAGAGAGTTATACTCCAGGGAGTGATGAGAGGTCAGAATCGGGTCTGGAATTCAGGCTGGTGAAGAATAGCTTCGTCTTCGAATTTTTGGTACTAATCCATAAGGAATATGAAGACATGGTTAACATGAAAGTTGTAAATATATTTCTCACGGTTACATAGCCACTGGAATCACACAATTTTGGGTCCATATGAGTGAGTTAAGGTCTGAGGAGTGAGTAAATGTCATAGAGCATAGAAGGGTTAGGTTGAGAAAATAGAAACCTTTTAGCACCTGAAACTATTGGCTTAGTAAATTTAGTAAATGGCCTTTAAATTCTCTAATTTTTGGTGAGAAAAGTATTAAAATGTTCATAATCAATTCTGAAAATTTTTGTGATTTTTTAAACCTACAACTAGGCCTTTTTGAATTAAAACAGTGTTGAGAACAATCTGTTGGACCGCTTAGACTGTTGATGGAAATACAAAATATTTAAGGGGTTAGATGTTGAATATTTTTCTGAACAATTTATGAAAGGTTATAGGAATCCTACTTAAGGATCCTACCAAAGTTTAGAAAATTTTGGGCAGGTTAAGGCATATAATAAATTGTAGAAATTAGGTAGGTCAGGAAATGAGTCAGAACAGATCATAACAGGAGACAGCTTTAAATCTTAGGTTATTCGAGAGGTCAAATGAATTATTTTTTATTTGAAATTTTTATGATGATTATATAACATATCTAGGATGCTCCATATAAAATATCATGAATTTGGAAGAAGTTTTACTAATTCAAATGAATGCAAAACATAATAGAAATGGAACTGAAACTAATATGCACTATTTTGGGTTATGGAGGTAGTTTTGGGGTTGAATGGAAGAGTTAAGGGCTGAGAGAATTAAGAAATAAAATAAATATGTAAAGGTACCTCCATAAAAAATTTTATAATTTTTAGAGGACTTTTGTGATATCTAATAATAACCCCAAATCTCAACAAAATCATAGTTTTGTTTTGAGGAGCAGAAGCTCTTAAACTAGAGATTTATGACTTTAGGTACTAATATACATGCATTAACCAAGAACTCTTATATGTTTTAGTTTGAGTTGCTGGTAGTAACCTTGGCAGCCTTGGAAAGAAAGTGATTGTACTAGAATTGAGGTAGCTAGCTTTTCCTTAAAACACTCTTTATATTTATGAACTTAAATTTATCAATTTCATTAGTTGCCTGACTTTTATGCTATGATGAATGATGATCTAAAGATATGTTATGTATGCATTCTCAGGAATTAAGGGGGTGCACAAAGAGTGCCAAGTAAGGCCCATTTCCCTCATGATTGGCCAATAATAGGAGATGCATAACCTTCTGCAAGTATGACCGTATGTGACTGCATTGGGTAGGTAGATCAAAATGTTATGGGTCCCTAGTGTGACCAAGATTATGAATGAATGTATGGTCAATGCTTATGTTTCAGTGAAATAAATTAAGATGTTTTAAGGAATGGAATGTGTACTATTTTTCTAAAAAATTTGCTAGCTATTGAGATTATCATCTTACTTTTTATGTCCACATAATCACATTCTAGATACTTTAGTAAGAAGTGAGCAACAGGGGTCTCAAGGTTGACTTATATGATCATGATTGTATTTTCTTTGGTTGTGTAACATTTACGTGGGATGACTTAGTTGAATGCCAAGTCCCTTTTAGATAGCTGATAATGTGATGTAATAGGAGTTATGGACTATATCCCTTTTCTTTATGGCATGAGATCCTTTATTTTGTAAGTAATACATATCATGCCTAGCTAGTTGAATATAAGGAAATGAGATTTGAAAATGCTTGGGATAACTTGAAGTACTTGTATGCTTTCCCAAGAATGATAACAAACAATATAAGTTAATAGGAAAATGTATGGGCTAGGTGGTCATTGCCAAGAATTTATAGATAATAAGGAACATTCTACAATTTAGATATATGAAAAATGACGCTAGTATTTAGGTGCTACAAGATTCATGAATTCTCATTTGTTAATTTGCATTTAATGCCAAAATTACTTGCATGCATACTTTCATTTTCATTTGAAATATTGATATCTAATTTATAAAGTTTATCAATTAGAGAACCAGTATCAATCACATTCAAATTTTGGAAAAGATTAAAAGTTCTATTACCAAATGAACAAAACTCTTCTAATTTGTCCAAAGATGAAACTAAAATTAAATTATGTTTAAATGAAGGTACAATAAAAGTGTCTTTCAAATCCAAAGATAAACTAGTTCCTAATTTAATCCTAAAAAAACCAATGACTTCAATATTAGCCTTGTTGTCATTCGTCACATAGATGTATGTTTCACCATCAGTTAGTAATTGGCATTAGCTCTTGGGACAACCCTACACAATGACACTTATGTGAGTAGTTACACTCGTATTTATCAACCAAGTTTCATTATACACTAAGGCTAAATTAACTTCTGAACAAATAAAGTTGAGAAGTATACCTTTTTTACATGCCATTTGGTGTGCCTAAGACAATCCTTCTTCACATGCCTAAAATTTTTACAAAAGAAGCTATCACCTTATCTTGTTTTTGTTGCTCCTTATGTTGTGAAGTCTCAGAGTCTACAATTTTCTTTTCCTTATCATTTCTTTCCTTTTCTTGTTGGTACCATTATTCTGAGATGTAAATGCCCAAGGAACTTCTTAGCATTATTCTCCTTAAGAATGGAAACCCTTACGGTATCTGAAATAGAAGGTTTCATAATCATCAGACTAATGCTATTTTATCACTCCCACTTTTCAAAAGTAACCTTTTAATTAGTAGAGCTTATGCTAGTCAAAGGAGCGACACAATCAATTTGTAGTGTATAGTCTAAATCCATGTACCCAAGGAATATCATAGCATACTCTTTCTATTTCTTGAAATTTGTGCCGTTGAGCACGATAATGTTGTTGATATTGGCAAAAATTAAAGATGCTAGAAAGCAAAGAACAAAAGCTCACAATTAATCACAACTCATGCATATATGAATCAAATAAAGTATAAACATATACATATACAAGTGGGCCCATAACAAGATACCTAGCACAACATTTCTATTTAATCTTCGAACAAAAATAACAACTTGTAAATGGTACTCTTGAAAACATATTTAATAAATATTGATACTAAATCCTACCAATAATATGTCTTTCTTTGGACCGACATATTGCATGCATGGATAATACCAAAAATATATCACATACTTACTACCAAAATTGTGACTAAATCTAGCCAAAACAATCTTCCTTTGGACCAATTATTTATGCATAGTCTTAATCACAAATTATGTGATTCTTCATTGTTATCCATATACTTCAAGATAAATAAATTTACAAAATAAAGGCCACTTTGGTCGCCTATTAGTTCAAGTTAAATTATAATGAAATATATTGATAAATGATGGGAAAGAAATTTGATTATTGGAATGTAGCTTAAATGGCATAAGACTTCTTTTGCATCTGAAAGGCATGGGGTTCAATTCCTCAAAGCTCCATGCAACAGTTTGAAGAGGTTTTGTGGAAAAATGACCTTTTTTGTTATTCCAAATGCTTGCTGCCACATCTCCAATCACAACCCATTGCAAAGCAAAAGAGACTTTCATGCAATATCACCATTTGGGTATTTTGTAAGATATGGTAGTTTTTCTTCTTTTTTTCCGTAAAATTGCAAAAACTCAAAACTATAACATAAATCTCGGCCACAATCAAGCATGAGAAAACCATCCATAAAAATTGATTCACACTTGTCTCTATGCTTTAGGTACTGCAATCTTTTATAATTATATGTGACTATCACTTGTCTTTGACCCATCACAAAAGACTTGTCACATTGGACTTTTACACATAAGGTGGTTTATACTAACTATTTTGATATTTTGAAAACTCATAAATTTAATCGATCACTTTATTGGATTCTTTATTAGATAGCATATCTATATACAATTAATTAACATGTGTAAGCTCACAAAATATTCTAACAAAATCATGATAGAAAAGCTTGGAACTTTCCCTTTCTTAAACAATTATATACTTAGGTTGATGCTTTAGCTATTTCAAAGATACCTATCTCCATTTTTTATATGAATGATTTTTTCTTATGGCCTAGAAATGCTTTAGAGAAGTATATTGCTAAGGAAAGTTTTCATCAAATTTTACCACTTCTCAAAGAGGTAGTTTTTCACATTCTCATGTTTTTAACTAGCAAATACTTTGGATAGCTAAACTCCTAACCTGATTTGTCGTATTTTTGTAAAAATTAAGGAATGATGTCTTCCTTTGGCAGACATCTTGCAGAAGCATCATTTGGAGGCAACAAATATCTGTCTTTGTTGTAACAATGAACAAGAAACCAAAAACCATCCTTTCTTCGAATGCTCTTTTGATAAGGCCCTATGGTTTGGGTGTGATCTCATAGTTCAGATTGAATATATTTATTTATCTTCCATTAATCACTGGTCGGATCAATGTTTCAATGTCAAAAGAGAATGGGTTGAGGAAATTTTATACCAAACTTTAGCAATTGATTTGATACTTTTTAATATTTGGTTATGCAAGAATCAAGTAATTCATGAAGGAATTCTACCTTGTGCTCAAAAGGCATTAGCTCATATCAAGGCTGCTTTGAAGGAATTATTGGAATTTCAAAACATGTTGACTTCTTTACCTTGCCATAATTGAAGATTTTTATTTAACGCACAAATTGAGAGATTCTCTTTTCAGAGAATAGCCAAATAATAATTTGTTTTTCTGGAGAAAAAGATTGTGGCAGGTCTAAGGATGTTATTTTTAGTGAAACTATTAAGATTGGATATAAAGTGAAGCATAGCTACTTAAGGAAGATAAGAAAATCTAAACATTATAACTCCTTAATCTTGAATCTCAGTTTTCCAGTTGGCTGCCTAAGTATTCATTTGAAGCACTAGATTCTCAAATGTTCACAAAAATCCTATGGACTAAGCTCCATTGAGCAGGATATTAAATTCTTATCTAGTAGATTTTCTAATTTTTATTGTACTTATTTCATTAAGGATATTGCAAATTAGCTTTACTTGTTTATGTTTGGATCTTTTTTATTAATATATTTTTGTTATTTTTCAAAAGAAAATTCAATTTGGTTTTGAGGCAAGGTAAAACAACTTTGGTTGCCAATATTTATTTCTTCAAAAATCATCCCTCCACTTTCCCCTTTCAAGCAAAGTATGTTATAATTTGGTTGAGATTTGAACTAATGAAAAAGTACTTGTGGGGAGGGACATCTTAAGTATTACGAACAATATTAGTCTCATAATTAAAGAGTGTAAAGATCATCATGACATAGTATTATAACTTGAATTTAACATCTCAATATAAATTAAAAACTCTAACCGATTCTAATTAACCATCACTTTGAGTTAAGAAACTAGAGGGCAATGTTGTTGTAGACTAGACATTGTCTATGATTTGTGTAACAACTCCATTTTTTTACATACATACATACATACATATATATATATATATATATATATATATATATATATATATATATATATATATATATATATATATATATTTGTAAAATCTTATGAAGTTATTACCTATTTACTACTAACTATGTATACCATTAACATTGATACAATTCTGAGTTCACATACACATCATTAGTTAAAAATGTCCGTACAAAAATCAAACACATATATGTTTACATCTTATTCATCCATATTAACCAATTCCGGGGATATGGGTACAGGTAGTTGCACCTTCACCGGGATCTTAGTCAACTCGACCCAATGTACGCTAAGAGAATATCATCATGTCTTATTCATCTTAATAAGCTACAACAAATACCTTAGGTCACATGAATGCACTTTATCTATGCACATGAAAATCATGCAATAATGTCAAATATGGCATGATAATTATTTTCAGAATATCATATGATGGCTATCAACTTATTTTCATAACAAGTTACCCCAGTCAGGGTGAGTACTTTTTACTCTCCAGTACGATATTTTCTCGCTTCGTCCGACATGTCACACTTTCTCTTTCTTTTCTCATTAGCTTAATCATAGCCGTAAGTAGGGCGTCCCCTACTGGTGCACCACACAAACCGCCATGTGACCGTACTCATCTATTTTCTTTTCACATTAATAGCCAAAAATATGATTTAAATAACAAGTATGCTCATTATACTAACATGTCATAATTTATCATCAAAGTATAATTATTACCAAAAATCATTGGTAATCATGCCATGAACATAATCATTTTCAAATATCACTTTATAAAATATTTTCATGTCAAAATTACACAATTAAGATGATAAGGATTTCATGCAATGACAATGGCTAGGGTATACCCTAGTCATTTATGATTTACATTTATAAGATTCTTCTTCGTTCTTAAATATTATTTTCATCTCTCACTAATCAGAGCATAACTCTATCATTTTAACTTTGATTTAGGTGATCTTGGTGTCAATCTAAAGCTAAGACAAACCTCTAAATCTCTTATGTTGAAAATGTTAGTGAAATCAAAAGGAATCTTGGAGTTATTACTCCTTCAAATTCAAAGTTATTTCTTCCCGGGTAGGTTCTGACCTCTACCTACTAATCTGATTATATCTCCCTCCTATGACTCTATATTGAGCGATTCTAGTGGCTAAATATTTTTGAGTCATATATCTATATATGAATGTCAACTAACCTTTCAAAATATGAAGATGGCTAAAATTTTCTAGATCCCTTTCCTCCTCTTTCTAGTGTCAAATTTTCAACTAACCTTTCAAAATATTTCCAAGTCCTCCATTGTTCATAATTTTAAGTTCTTCCAATCTAGAAAATTTTGGAGGAGAAATCAATAATAAAGTATTATATGTCGTTTATTATTTCTTAAAATTCCATATCAATCAATAAATTAAACTATTATAATTAATTATTTTAATGAAAGATAAATTTGTGAAGAATATATATTTTATGATTAACTATTTTCTTTTATTGAATTTTTGTACTGTATTACCTTGTTAATTTTAAACACTAAAAAAGGAAAGAAAAAAAATTATTTAATTATTCATTTCCCTCTCCTCTCTCCCCTCTCATTTTTAATCTCTTTCAATTTTTTTCTTTCCCTTCTCTTTCTAACTCGCAAACATAACCTCAGTAATAAGAATTTTTCTCATCATTTCCAAACATTATAAGATTTTGCATCTGATTAAATTATTTAGGTGAAAATTCAATGAAATAATTATGTTAATTGTGCTATGATGCTGATTTATATCTGCTTATTGAAATTTCAATGTGCCAGAAAAAATTTGCCCATCTTTCTTGGAGTTATAGATCGATATGACATTTGTGTTGGAAAAAAGAGAAAGCAAACATGAAAAAGCGAAAGAATAGTAGTCAAGTTAATTAAAGATCAACAGAAAAATTAACCATAGAAAATTAATCACTTTCTTCTTCTTTTTTTCCTTTTTTGGGTACAGAAAATTCTAGGGAACAGGAAGACTACTCTATTCCAAAGCCAGTACATGCCAAATGCCTCGGCAAAAATTTACATTGGTACTTATACGTACATAGTCTATTGAGAAAGAATTGTCAGCAGTAAAAATCGAACGCAATTATTATAAATGAAGCACTTGGATCCTTACTAGTTGATGAATCCTAGTTCGGCATATCTTCCTTTTTCTTTTTGCTTGTAGAACAATTGTATCCATAAAGTATTACGAAGAAAGGGGAGAAATGGCAGAAGAATGGTGTAAATTACATGGAAACTTGTTATATGTCAATTTAGTTATAGTTAGACTCATCATGAAGTTTCCTATGAGTTTCTCCATATCTTCTTTTCCGTTTAGGCCAAGTTCGCCTAGTTCTTGGATCTCTCCC
This sequence comes from Gleditsia sinensis, assembly GCA_037074535.1. Taxonomy (NCBI): domain Eukaryota; kingdom Viridiplantae; phylum Streptophyta; class Magnoliopsida; order Fabales; family Fabaceae; genus Gleditsia; species Gleditsia sinensis. Next base: position 28,020,029 of record CM073472.1, read on the forward strand.
TATCTTCTTTTCTTTTAGGTCAAGTGCTTTTTGCCTCTTTTATTTTTGTTTTGGGGTGCATTTTCAGGTCAAATTTTTTTTTTTCTAAGTCTTAATTGTGCGGTAATTCAGAGTGTCACCTGTCAATGTAGAGAATTTTCAAATTGGTCCCCTACTAAAATTTTTTTAGGCGTAATAAATTGTGTTTAGAAAATTGACTTTTGAAAAGGAGACCAGAAAGCATGGAATTGGAAAATTATTAAACAAAATATGCAAGCATTCATAAAAAAAACTCTTATTGCGTAAGGTGTACGTTTCTCTTCCATTTCAAATTCCCTTTATCTATTTTCTTTACTTATGATTAAATTTACAGATTAGTTTACCACAAAATATAAGTTTTTAGTTTCCCCAGATTTAACTTTTTTTGTATTATTAATTTTTTTACATATGATTAATTTTATATCTTTTAAATATAAAATTAATTTCATTCAAAATATTAAGAGTACTTCTTCTCTTAAATATTTTTTTTATAAGTTCGATCTCCTAACATTATAAAGATTTTCAATTGTTCAATTTAAATTTATTTATTATTTAAACCACAAAATTCTAAATAATTTTTTTTTTAATTTATAGTTTGATCCTTACAATTTGAAGTCCAAATTTTATTTTCTAAGTCTTAATTGTGCGGTAATTCAGATCAGTGCCACCTGTCAATTTTATATTGTCATTGTAGAGAATTTTCAAATTGGTCCCCTACTAAAAATTTTAAGGCGTAATAAATTTTTTATAAAAATTGATTTTTCAAAAGGAGAGCAGAAATCACGGAATTGGAAAATTATTAAACAAAATATGCAAGCATTCATAAAAAAGAAAAAAAAATCTTATTGCGTAAGGTATACGTGTCTCTTTCATTTCCATTCCCATTTATCTATTTTCTTTACTTATTCTTACATTTACAGATTAATTTATCACAAAATGTAGAATTTTAGTTGCCCAATATTTAATTTTTTTATATACAATTATTTTCATATATTTTAGATATAGAATTAATTTCATTAAAATATTAAGATTATTTCTTCTCACAAGTATTTTTTTTTATAAGTTTGACCTTCTAATGTTGTAAAAATTTATCAACCACTCAGTTTTAATTGACTTATTAGTTGAGTAACAAACTTCTAAGTAATTTTTTTTTTAAATTTTATAATTTGATCCTTACTGTACTTTTATTTTATCCTTATATTTTTACCCTTTATTAGGTTTGGTATTTTTCTATGTAAGTATCGTAATTGAATTGTTCAACCACAGTTGATTCAATATTAGAAAATAAAGTGGATTAAGAGGATCAAAGTTCATATATAGGCCTTCCATGATAATATTAATGGTACTTAAGATCTCACTAAAATGTTGACTTAGAATTAATTTGTGAACATCTTCTAAAAAATTATCCCCTTGTGAGATGTTTAATAAAGTGGTTTGAGGAACACTAGAAATTAACCATTCAAACTTCATCTCATTCATCTACGTTTTATCTGTGCCACCTCTTCTCTTCTAATTAGCTCTTCCTCTGGGAGTGCCCCCTCTCACCTATTTCTCTTTTTCTTTCTTTGCTTTTACAAATAAAGCTTCTTTAAAGATGTTGTAAAAAATAAATAAGAACGCAACGAGACAATGCAAGAGTAATAAGCAAAAGTGATATAAAGAGAATAGATCGCGTATTTACAATTGAGAAGAGACTTCTCCTGTCTTGGGTTCCAGGAGTTATGTCCCTTTTTTCATTGATCAATGAATATTCTTCCTTTTGAAAAAAAGAAAAACAAAAAAACAAAAATTGAGAAGGAATTCTTTTCCTTTTTTGTGCTTTCATCCTTATGAACTACATCTTTATTTATAGACTTCTGACTATCTATAGTTATTAAAAATGTAATAATCTAAATTAAAGGGAATTGATAAAGGAAGTTTCAAACTAATATAAAAGAGTTAAGAAAGGATTCAATGTCATTGAGAGTTTCGGTTGAATTTGTTCATAACCAAATCCAATTGTTCACAGTTAATCTAATGAAGGCCTTTCAATTTGTCTTTTATGTTTACAAATTTGAAAGGTTTTTCTTTTCTTCTAGTCTTTACAAAGTTCAAGTTTATGATTTTGTTTTGTTTTTCTTTGTTTATTCAAAGTTTTTAGTCAATCTCTTTCTTTCAGGAATCTTTTCTGTTAGTTCAAAGGTGGTTCACCTAAGAGGTGTAGTTGGATTGGATGATGGGAGATTTTAAAACTATTTGTGCCTTTTCAAATATTTTTTATGAAACTATCAAATAATAAGACTAAAAACTTCTTGAAAAAGGTGTGTTTTGCAAATAAAGTTTTTGAAAAGAAGTACACTCCAAAGTAATTAAGATGGGTTTTGGAGAGAAAATAGTTGTAAAACAAAATTTACAAAGATTTTGCAAGTTATACTTGAAAACCAGATTTAACCAAAGAAAAAATTTGAAGGAGTATAAACCAGTTTTCAGCTCACTCTAACTTTAAGGAGAAGTTTTGCAAGTCTGATATATAGAGATTCGGATCAATTGATTTACGTATACATCCTTTACCTTTTATAAATGTGGGAGATAATAGTATAAAGAAGCTGCAAGCTTTTACAATTTTAAAAACCTAGACAACCTAACAATCTACCATTGAGTTTCTTCTAACGTACCAACCCAGCAAAACTTAAGAGAAGGAAGACCGTTTACAACCTCAAACTAAGTAACCTTCAACACTCCTAGGTTTTCTCAAACTTCTAGAATTCAATCCACTAAGATTTTAGCTAGATCTTAGTAAAACTAAAAGAAGAATAAGGAAAATGCCCACTGAGAGCTTAAACATACTTCTACAAAGTCAATAAAACACTCAAAGCTCAGACACAATTCTCCAAAAGTAAACACTACAAGAAAAATGATTTTCAATGGCAACTTTTTGGTGGCGACCTAAAAAGTTGCCACTAAAAATCAATTTTAGTGGTGATCTTAAAAGGTTGTCACTAAAAGGGTAATTTTTAGTGACGAAATTAAATAATCGCCATTGAAATGATCCTTTTTATATGACAACCTTAAAAGGTCACCACTAAAAATAGCAGAAAGCTGTAGTAGTTTTCTTTTAAGTATATTTTTAGTGGCAACCTACTGGGGTCGCCACTGAATGTATTTAACAAAAAAATTTAAAGTGAAAAATGAACCCATGACTCCAAAACCCCATTTCCCCCAAACTTTCACATCCTTTTTTCTTTCCTTACCACACCCAAATCTCCCTCTCCTCTTTTGCCCCACCAGTGGCAAACTTTCACATTCCATTTTCTTTCCTTTCACACTAGTGTTTTTGTGCAATAAATCCCTCCAGCTGAGCAAACACATCAATGAATGATGGAGCATCATCAAAGCCCTTTGTGGGTCTGGAGTAAGGACAACATCACTTTGGCTGAGTGTTTATGGCTTGCGCTTGCTAAGTACATGGGGTTTTTGTAACAACTCCATATATATATATATATATATATATATATATATATATATATATATATATATATATATATATATATATTTGTAAAGTTCCATGAAGTCATTACCTTTTTACTTTTAACTACTTAACTCATAGTAACATTCAATTAATTTAACCAAGCATAATTAAGGTTTAAGGTCTATCATTAATACTAACACAATTATGGGTTCACATACATATCATTAATTGAAATATCTGTACAAAAGTCAAACACATATATGTCTACATCTTATTCATCCATGTTGACCAGTTAGGTATATGGGTGCGGGTGATTGCACTTTCACTGAGATTTTAGTCAACTTGACCACCAACACCTTTTTAATTACTGGGATGTGCCCAAAATAGAGTAACTCGATCCAACTTGCACTAAAAATTAGAGCCATAGAGAAAAATCTGCATATCTAGTTTTCTAAACATGATATAGAAATACAGTGAGAATTAAATCTTAGTAGGTTTAACAATAAATCATAATCATTATCAATATTGCTCATTATATCATGTTTATCTGTATAAACTACAACAAATGTCTTAGGTCACATGAATGCACTTTATCTATGCACATAAAAATCGTGCAGTAATGACATGTATGGCATGAATAACTATTTTTAGAATATCATATGATAGCTATCAACTTATTTTCATATCAAGCTACTTCAGTCAGGGTGAGTACTTTTTACTTTCCAATATAGGTTTTCTCTCTCCGTCTGACATGACATACTTTCTCTTTCTTTTCTCATTAGTATAATCGTTGCCGTGAGTAGGGTGTCCCTTACTGGTGTACCACATGGACCACCATGTGAGTCTCTTCTTTTTTTATTTTCTTTTCACATTAATAGCCAAAAATATGATTTCAACAACAAGTATGTTCATTATACTCACATGCCATAATTTATCATTAAAGCATAATCATTACCAAAAATTATTGGTAAAATGCAATCATGCCATGAACACAATCATTTTCAAATATCACTTTATAAAATATTTTCATGTCATAATTACACACTTAAGATGGTAAGGTGTTCATGCAATGGAAATTGCTAGGGCATACACTAGTCATTTATTATTTTCATTTATAAGATTCTTCTTCTTTCTTAAATATTATTTTCATCTCTCACTAATCAAAGCATAACTCTCTCATTTTAACTCTGATTTAGGTGATCTTAGTCTCCATTTAAAGTTAAGACAATCCTCTAAAATTCTTATGTTGAACATTTTAGTGAAAGCATAAGGAATCTTGGTGTTATTACTCTCTCAAATTCAATGTTATTTCTTCTCGAGTAGGTTCTGACATCTATTTACTAATCTAATCATATCTCCCTCCTATGGACTCTAAATTGAGTGATTCCAGTGATTAAAAATTCGAGAGTTATATATCTATATTTTGAATGTTAAACATTTCTTTTAATTCCCTACAAATATTTTTCATAAATTCAAACACAAAAACTTACCTAACAGATTTTTCCCTAGTTAACTAGTTTATGACCACTACTTATTAATCAGACTTTATCTCCCTCCTATGAACTTCAAATTGAGTTATTCCGGTGACTACAAATCTATGACATATGTTTACATTTTTCTTGTTAACCATTTCTTTTAATTCCTAACCAATTCTTCCCAAAGTTTAAAAAACAGAAGTTTCCTTGGTTACTTCGAAATACAATTTTCTAACCAAATCCTTCCTAAGATTTTAGTTTATTCTTTTATTATTTCCTCTTCTATTTTCTTCCTCATTTACATCTAACCATAAGATTACTCATTTCAATATTTTAATTGGATTCGTTACACTTAATTTAACATATTCGATAATCTACTTCTCAAGAAAATAGAAATCAAATAATGTATTATTAAAGGTGTTTCCCAATAGAAATTTCTCATGTTCTTCTTCTAATTGTTTAAGGGCATACTCATTTTATCAATTTAAATATATTTCATCAATTTTTTAACACATTCAAATATACATAACAGCAGCATAAAAGCCCTAAATTTTAGCCACACATAGCCATATCTATGCAAAACTTTCCATACCAACCAAGATCAACATGTAACATGATATAGCAACATCCATAACCAATAATCAAAGTAGCAAATATTTTAAATTTTATCAAAGTTCTAAAATCAAAATCCCATATAAATGTTACAAATTTCAAAACTTTTCTTCGAAAAGAGATATTGTTAAACATATATAAAGATCTCCCTCGCTCACTTATTGAATTATTTTTCTTTTTTTCTCTTGAAGGAAGTGACAAGATTCCTCCCTTCCATTAGCTTTTCCAATAGCTTGAATAAGAAAGGGAGGGTGAGTTTTGAACCCAAAGGATAAAGAGAAAAGATGGATTCAAGTGGAGATTAAGTTAACTTACCTTGAGGATTTAGTCCTCTAGACTTCTCCTTCTTCTTTCTTTCTTTCTTTCTTCTCCTCTCTTTCTCTCCTTTCCTCACTTTACCTTACTTCTATTTTTCATCTCCCTCTCTTGGACAAAATTATAATGTTATAAGAGTGATTTTTGCCTTTTGGGGAAAAACAAATCATGTTCTTGTCTTCCTTTCCCTTAGTCAAGATATGCATAGCAAAAGGAGAATTTTTTATTTAAAAATTATAATAAATTGTTCTCAAGACAATGGACAAGGTCGCCTAAATTTATGGATTCATTTCTTTTTTCTTTTTTCTCACTCAAGTATGACAGATTTTCCTTTCTAAGTCTCAAATTTCTAGCCCTTGAGTCTCCCTCACTTGGATGAAATTATTTGTGTAGGCTAGAGATACTTTGTCCTAATGCCATGTATTATTACCTACTATATCATCACATGGCTTACTCAAATTATGAGTGTAAGATATAGATATTTTATCCTAATGCCATGTATTATTACCTACTATTTCATCACATGGTTATTAGTTTTTTCTCTTGAATTGGGGCTCATTCTTGCTCATTTCCTTTGCTTTGGCTGAATTTTACCTCTCGTGGAGGGCTTGGTCACCTTTTCATGAATTTTGGGCTATCGATCGAACTTCTATATCCTAGTCCAAGTCTATGTTATATCTTTTGCTTGGACCATCCAATTAGCTTGCTAGAAACTCATTTGAAGTGGAAAAACTCTATGAAGTGTCCATAGGTGAAGACTCAATGTATGGGTAGAGATGTTAAACTTATGAACTATATCTTTTGAATTAGGAAAAATTAGCCTAATCGAATCTTCTTGAAATTTTAAGACCTTTACTTACTTCCAAAAATTTATCTTCTTTATCCAAGAATTTCGTCTCTCTTTAGGATGTTATTTCTAATTTTTTTCTATTAGGTTTTCTCTCTTTACCTATTCCTTTAATGTTAGAAATATTTTTTATACATACACATAAGTTAAAGAATTTCTAAGGCTTATATTTTCTTAGACATCCAAAAATTGCTTAATAAGTTTTATTTCCTTAATTAAATATTTAAGTACCTTTATTAATAAAAGAAACGAAATTAGGGATGTTACATTTCTCTCCCCTTAAAATAAATTTTGTCCTCAAAATTTTTGAAATTACCTAATAAGAATAATTGCAGATATTTCTTCCTCATAACTTCTTCTAGCTCCCAAGTTGATTCTTCCAGAGTCAAACCTTCCCATAACACCTTAACTAGGGGAATGCTTTTATTCCTCAATTGCTTCATGTTGGTATTTAATATAGATGCCGATACTAGCTGGTATGTCATGTTCTCCTTTATTTGGATTTGTTCATCTCGTATTACATGTGAGGAATATGAAAGATACTTTTGGAGTTATGATACATGGAAAACATTATGCAGGTTGGAAAAATTAGGTGGGAGAGCAACTTGATATGCTGACGCCCCCACTTTCCTCAAAATTTGGTAAGGTCCTAAAAATTGCGGACTTAGCTTTCTGGTCTTGAGAGACCTACTAACTCCAGTAGTTGAGAAAACCTTCAGAAATACTTGGTCTCCTTCCTCAAACTCCAGAGATCTATGTCTCTTATCATAGTAACTCTTCTGTCAACTCTGAGCTGTAGTATTTTGTCTCTTATCATCCTGATTTGCTCAGTGATTTTTTGAACTAGGTCAGTATCAAGCAAGTTCTTTTCTCCTACCTCAAACCATCATAGTAGAGATCATCACTTCCTACCATATATAGCTTTGTAGGGGGCCATCTTAATACTAGAGTGATAGCTATAATTATAAGTAAACTCCATTAAAGGTAGGTACTTATCACATCCTTTACCTTGCTCTATCACACAGGCCCTCAACATATCTTTTAAGGTTTGAATGGTCCGTTCTGTCTACTCGTCAGTCTAAGGATGGTAGGCAATACTGAACCACAACTAGGTTCCAAAAGATTTCTGCAACGCTTTCCAAAACCTTGACGTCAACCTTAGATCTCTATCAAAAAAGATATTTAAGGAAATTTCATGCAGTCTAACTATTTCTTAGACATACAACTAGGTCAATTTGTCCAGTGAATAATTAATCTTTATAGGTAGAAAGCGAGTAGCTTTGGTTAATCTATCTACTATTATTCAGATAGAGTCATGTCCAACTAAAGTCTTAGGTAAGCCCACCAGAAAATTCATTGAAATACTATCCCATTTCCATTTAGGGATTTCAAGAGAGGTTGTAGAAATCCCGCTGACTTTTGATATTCTATCTTCACCTTTTAACAAATTAAAAATTTTGCCACAAACGCAATAATGCCATTTTTCATCCCTGGCCACCAGTACATCTTCTTTAATTCCTAATACATCTTAGTGGAACCAAGATGGACTGTGTACTTACTCTGATGTGCTTCCTGCAGAATCTTAGTCCTCAAATCTTGTTCTTAAGGGACACAAACCCTTCCTTGATATATGATTACTCCATCTTCCAAGACAAAAAAATTATCTTGATCTTTGTGATCCTATAGGTATTGGCCGTGAGCTCATAACCTCTTTAATCTGGGCTTTAAGGTCACACTCTATACTCAACCCATTGATGATTAGCTTCTTTGGTGTAAGAGTAAAGGCTAGTTTTAAATTTTAAAACTCCTCTAGCATCTGCATCTCATACACCATTGTTTGACCTATGTGTAGAGATTTATGACTCAAGGCATTAGCTACAAGATTCGCCTTTCCTAGATGATACTTTATCTCAAACTTATAGTCATTGAGAAATTCTACCCATCTTCGTTGCCTCATATTTAACTCCTTTTTATAAAAAAGGTATTTAAGACTCTTATGATCACAATATACTTTAAATGTTGCTCCGTATAAATAATTTTGCCAAATCTTTAAGGCAAACACTACTGCTGCCAATTCAAGATCATGGGTTGGATAATTTCTTTCACGGGGTCTCAATTGCCTAGAGGTGTAAGCAACTACTCTCTTGTCTTGCATTAGTCTACACTCCAGCCTTTTCTTTGAAGTGTCACTATACACTTCAAAATTTCTTGTGGGGTATGGAATAATTAAAACAAAAGGAGTGGTCAATCTTGTCTTAAGCTCCTAGAAACTAGCTTCACACTCATCAGTCCATTTGAAGGGACTTCCCTTCCTGGTCAATTTAGTCAGTGGCAAGGCTATATGAGAGAAGCCTTATATGAACCTCTTGTAGTATCCTACCAAACCCAGGAAACTTCTAACTTCTGTAACCATCTTTGGTCTCTTCCACTAAATTACTGCTTTCGTCTTGCTAGGGTGTATGGCTACCCCTCTATTGGAGATGACATGTCTGAGAAACTTCACCTCTGATAGATAAAATCCACACTTATCTAATTTCACATACAAATTTTTCTTTTTCAGCACTTGCAGCACTATTCAGAGATGTTGTTTATATTCTTTCTCACTCTTAGAGTATATCAAGATGTCATCAATGAAAACTACCACAAATTGATCTAGGTAGGGTCAAAAAATGCGATTCATGTAATCCATGAAAATTACAGGTATATTTGTCAACCTGAAGGGTATTACCAGAAACTCATAGTGCCCATACCTAGTCATGAAGGCTATTTTTGGTACATCTTATTCTTTGATGCTAATCTGATGGTATCCCGACCTCAAGTTAATTTTAGAAAAGATGAAGGCTCCCTTCAGTTGATCCAATAAGTTATCTATCATAGGGAGAGAGTACTTATTTTTGACAGTTACCTTATTCAGTTGTCTATAGTCTATGCATAGTCTCATGCTTCTGTCTTTCCTCTTAACAAACAATACATAAGCTCCCTAAGGTGATATACTCGGTCTAATGAATTGCTTGTCTAACAATTCCTCCAATTGTTTCTTGGGTTCCTATAGTTCCTTCAAGGCCATTCTATAAGGTGCAATAGAGATAGGACCTATCCCGGATAGGATATCAATAAAGAACTCTATCTCTCTCTCATGAAGTAAGTAAGGAATATCTGATAGAAATATTTCAGAAAACTCATTAGCTATTGGGATTTCATTAAGCTTCAGTTTGACTTCTAGGTTTGATAAATACAAGAGAATGTAACCAAGTACTCCAGTCTTCAACTCTTGATTGACTTGATTGACATTTAGCATCAATAACTACATATCCTCTTGTGGAGTAAGAGATAGAAATTCAATGGTCTTGGTGTAACAATTTATCAAGACTCGATTACTAAACATCCAGTCTAATCCTAGAATGACATCAATACCTCTTAAAGGTAGACAGATGAGATCTACAAAAAAGGTTTTCTCCTGAATGGTGACCTGACAGTCTTTACATACAGAGGAAGTTAAGACCCTTTCCCGTGTGGGGTTACTACAGATAGCTCATATGAGTTTTTAGAAATAGGATACTGAAACTTCATAATACAATCTTTCGATATAAATGAATAACTAGCACCAAAGTCAAACAACACCATAAGAGCAAATCTATAGATGTAGCACGTACCTTGAATCATTTTGGAGGATTGAGTTGCCTCTTGGCCGCTCAGGGTAAAAACCCTTCCTTTTACCTGAGGCCTTTGTTTCGACTGCTTCCCTACATTTTGTAGGTAGTTCTTTGCAAAATGACCATTCTATCTGTATTTAAAGCAGACATCTGGTCCCATGTAGCATGGCTAGTTACCATGCATACGTCCGTACTTAGTGCACTTGAATGTGGTGAGGTCTTGTTGGAAAGGTCGGAAACTCGTAGTCAATGGCCTTTTACCAACTCTATATCCTCTTCTCCTCACGTTTTTGCCAGGGTTGAAAAAATCTTTCTTCCTTTTCCACAAGTTTCGCCTTTGCTTTTCATCCTCCACTGTCTTTAAACTCTTCTCCAAAAGTCTAGATTTATTTATCAAGGGCACAAACTCCCTTATTTCCAAGGTTATCACTGCATTCTTGATTTCTGGGTTCAGTCTTACTTTAAACTTAACAACCTTCCATGCTTCAAGGTTAAACCTCAGGTAAGAGGAGAACTTTGACAACTCCTCAAACTTAGCGATATTTTGATCTACTGACATGTTACCCTGTATGAGTTAGAGAAATTCAATTTGCTTCTCGACCCGCACAGTACTTGGAAAGTACTTCTCCAAGAAAATGTCCTTAAACACCTACCAGGTGATCTGCCTCTTATGGTGTGTTAGCATTTCTTTAACCCCTCGTCACCAACACTCAACTTCATCCTTCATCATATATGTAGCAAAGATAACCTACTGTTCATTAGTGCAACTCATCACCTTAAAGATCATCTCCAATTCCCTTATCCATCTTTCAGCTACCGTTGGGTCATAACCACCTTAGAAAGAAGGCGGTCTAATTTTCAGGAACTCAAATAGGCCATTTCGTTTCCAGCTATCCAGTTGTTTGCATTATTTTCTTCATTCAGGTTGTTGCTATTATGAAGATGTTGCAGAATTTGATTGGTGGCTGTGACTTAGTCTCGAATTGTTGTAGCTAAGTTGTGTAGGGTTTCTTTCACATTGTTTGCTGGGTTCCTCCTCAGTGGTGCCATATCCTATTGTGGCAAAAATAGAGTTATGTTGTTATTGAGTTGATCAAGTTTAATAGTTAGTTCAAAAATATTTACAACAGTCATAACACCACCTCGGCATATAGATAGAAAATACAAGTAATTTCTTACCTACACAACATAACCACAAACATACTCAAGACAATATAAGATCGATTCAGATAACCATCCACCCACTAGCCATCTAAGATCGACCTGCTTTGATATCAATTATGTAACAACTCCATTTAAACATCCGTACAAAAGTCAAACACATATATGTCTACATCTTATTCATCCATGTTGACCATTTTTGGGGATATGGATGCGGGTGGTTGCATCTTCTGTAACAACTTATTTATTTATTTATTTATTTATTATTATACAATATAAAGTTCACATACACATCATTAATGAAAACGTACATACAATATTTCAAACACATAAATATCTACATCTTATTGATTATGGTTGACCAATTCTGGAGATTCGGGTGCGGGTGGTTGCACCTTTACCAGGATCTGTGCCAACTCGCCCACAAACATTTTATTTAGGATCCGCCCATCATAGAATAACTCGATCCAATGTGCACTAAAAGCCAAAGATATAGAAAATCTGGATAACTAATTTTTTGAACATGATATGAAAATATAGTGAGAATTAAATCCCAGAAAGTTCAACAATAAATCATCATCAAAATAGCTCATCACGTCATGTTCAGCTGTATAAACTACAAAAAATATCTTTGGTCACATGAATGCATTATATCTATGCACATAAGAATCATATAGTAATGATATGTATGACAGGATTAACTATTTTTAGAATATCATATGATGGCCATCAACTTATTCTCATTTCAAGCTACCCCAGTCAGGGTGAGTATCCTCTACTCTCCGATACGGGCTTTTCTCGCTCCGTCCGACATGGCCCACTTTCTCTTTCTTTTCTCATTAACATGATCATAATCATAATCATAACCGTTGGTAGGGTGTCCCCTACTGGTGCACCACACGGATTGCCATGTGACCGTGCTCATTTCTTTTCTTTTCACAATGATAGCCAAAAATATGCTTTCAATAACAAGTATGTACATCAAAATATAACTATTACCATAAATCATTGGTAATCATGCCATGAACATAACCATTTCAAATATCACTTTATAAAATATTTCCATATCAGAATTTCACACTTAAGATGGTAAGAAGTTCATAGAATGGCAATGGCTATGGAATATACTAGTCATTTATTATTTTTATTTATAAGATTCGTCTTCTTTTTTAAATATTAATTTCATCTCTTCATTTTCTTTATGCTTGGCCTTTAGTCAATTTCTTCTTATTTATATCATTTCTAACACATGTTCTTACAAATTTATAGAACATTTTTCTCCAATTTAATTTCTACTATTACCCTATAGTTAAAGAGGTTCATCTAGGGTAGAAAAATGTTGAAAATAGGCTTCACCAGCTTCCAACATGGTCTGGCCATATTCCAAGACATGGCCATGCTGTAAAAATACTTCAAATGTACTCAAAAACAGCCTCGAACACGGCTAGCCCGTGCTTGAAGCACCCAGAACATGGCCTAGTTGTGTTTTGTGACCTTTGCTCACTAATCAGAGCATAACACCCTCATTTTAACTCCGATTGAGGTGATCTTGGTGTCTATGGAAAGCTAAGACAATTATCTAAAACTATTCTGTTAATAATATTAGCAAAATAGTAATACATCTTGGTATTATTACTCCCTTAAGTTCAATAATAGTTCTTCTCGGGGAGGTTCTAATCTTTACTTACTAATCTGACTATATCTCCCACATAAGAATTCCAAATTAAGTGATTCCAGTGGCTAAACATCCGTGACACAAAAATATATAATTCATATGTTAACCATTTATTTTAATTCCTTATAGCATTTTCCCAGAATTTAAAACACCGAAACTATCCTAACATATTCTTCCCTGATTAACCCTTTTCTGACCTTTGTTTACTAATCGAAACATATCTACCTCATATGAACTCTATAATTCATATGTTAACCATTTATTTTGATTCCTTATAGATTGTTCCCAGAAATTAAAACACCAAAGCTTAAAATTCTGCCACCCATAGCCATACCCATGCAGAACTATCTACACCAACCTAAGTATTCAAACATACATCACATGCAAGATCAATATGTAACATGATATAGCAACATCCATGACCAATCATCAAAGTTCTAAGATCAAAATCTCATATAAATATTATCAGTTTCAAAAGTTTTCTTCAAAAAGAAATATTGTTAAACTTACCTAAGAATCTCCCTAGCTTACTTAGTGAGTTGGTTTTCTTGTTTCCTCTTGAAAAAAGTAGCAATATTCCTCCCTTCCCTTACCTTTTCTAGCAGCTTAGGTAAGAGAAGGAGGGTGAATTTTTGAACCTCAAGGATGAAGAAGAAAAATGGACTAAAGTGGAGATTAAGGTAACTTACCTTGAGTACTTAGCCTTCTAAACTTCTCCTTCTTCTTCCTTCCTTTCTTCTCCTCTCTTTCTCTCCTTTCCTCACTCTACCTTGCTTCTATTTCTCTCTCTTCCTCACTTGGAAGAAATTAAAATGTTGTAGGAGTGGGTTTTGCTTAAATAGACCACTAAATAATACACCTTTCATGATCATGGGTCTACCTTATCACAATTAGGATACACTTTGTTGAATTTTTGGAAAACAAACAACTTATGTTCTTCTCTTCTCTTCCTTAGTCAAGATATGCATAGGAAAAGGAGATTTGTATTTTGAAAATTATGACGATATGTTCTTAAGATAAGGGACAAGGTCCCTTTGATTTAGGGATTCATTTCCATTTTCTTTTGTCTTAAACAAATATGATAGGTTTTCCTTTTTAGGTGGCAAATTTCTAGCCCTTGAATCTCCATTATTTGGTTGATATTATTTGTGTGGGATAGGAATGTTTTGTCCTAATGCCATGTATTATCATATCACTTGCTAAAATTATGAGTGTAGGATATAGATGTTTTTGTCCTAAAGCCTTGTATTATCATGCCACTTTCCAAAATGATGAATGTAGAATCACACCACTTGCTAAATTTTTGTCTTAATGCCATGTAACCTAATCTTTATTATTATTACATTATTATATCATCACCTAATTTATTTTATTTTATTTTTCCTCTTGGATTTGGGCTTATTCCTTCCTATTATGGGCTTATTCCTACCCATTTTCTTTGCTTTGGATAAAATTCTACCTTTCTTGGAGGGCTTGGTCATATTTTCATAATTTTTGGGCTATTGGTCCAATTACTATATCCTAGTCTAAGTCTATGTTTTATTTCTTGCTTAGGTTATCCAATGGGCTTGCTAGAAACTTATGTGAAGTGGAAAAAATCTATATGAAGTGTCCATAGGTAAAAGCCCAATGTATGGGTAAAGATTTTAAACTTAGTAACTCTAGTTCTTGAATTAGGAAAAATTGCCCTAATTCAATGTTCTTGAAATTTTAAGACCTTTACTTGTTTCTGAAAATTTATCTTCCTTATCCAAGAATTTTGCATCTCTTTAGTATGTTATTTCTAATTTCTTTCCTATTAGGTTTTCCCTCTTTATTTGTTCTCTTAATGTTAGAAACATTTTCTATACATATACATAAGGTGAAGAATATCTAAGGATTATATTTCCTTAGATATCTAAAATATTGTCTAATAAATTTTATTTTCTTAATTAAATATTTTTGTACTTTTATCAATAAAAGAAACGAAATTAGGGATGTTACATCTTCACTGGGATCTTAGCCAACTCGACCACCAATACCTTATTAATTACTATGATATGCCCAAAATAGAGTAACTCAATCCAATGTGCACTCAAAGCAAAACCATAAAGAAAAATCTACATATCAAGTTTTCTGAATATGATATGAAAATATATTAGAATTAAATCCCAATAGGTTCCATACTAAATCATAATCATTATCAATATTGCTCATCATATCATGCTCATCTGTATAAGCTACAGCAAATATCTTAGGTCACATGAATGCACTTTATCTATGCATATAAAAATCGTGCAGTAATGACATGTATGCCATGAATAACTATTTTCATAATATCATATGATGGCTATCAACTTATTTTCATATCAAGCTACCTCGGTCAGGGTCAGTACTTTCTATTCTTCAGTACGGGTTTTTCTCGCTCCGCCTGACATGGCAGACTTTCTCTTTCTTTTCTCATTAGCATAATCATAACCGTTAGTAGGGTGTCCCTTACTGGTGCACCACACAGATCGCCATGTGACCGTGCTCGTCTTTTTTCTTTTCACATTAAAAGCCAAAAATATGATTTCAACAACAAGTATGTTCATTATACTCACATGCCATAATTTATCATTAAAGCATAATCATTACAAAAAATTATTGGTAAAATGCAATCATGCCATGAATATAATAATTTTCAAATATCACTTTATAAAATATTTTCATGTCAAAATTACACACTTAAGATGGTAAGGATTTCATGCAATGGTAATGGCTAAGGCATATACTAGTCATTTATTATTTTCATTTATAAGATTCTTCTTCTTTCTTAAATATTATTTTCATCTCTCACTAATTAGAGCATAACTCCTTTATTTTAACTTCGATTTAGGTGATTTTGGTGTCCATTTAATATTAAGACAATCCTCTAAAAATATTATGTTGAAAACTTTAGTGAAATTGTAAAGAATCTTTGTGTTATTACTCCCTTAAATTCAATGTTATTTCTTCCTGGGAAAGTTCTGACTTCTACTTACTAATCTGACTATATTTCCATCTTATAGACTCTAAATTGAGAGATTCTAATGACTAAAAATTTGTGAGTCATATATCTATATTTTTTATGTTAAACATTTTTTTTAATTCCCTACAAATGTTTCCCAAAAATTCAAACACAGAAGCTAACCTAACAGATTCTTCCCTGGTTAACTAGTTTCTGACTGTTGTTGACTAATCTGACCATATCTCCCTCATATGAACTCCAAATTGGGTGATTCTAATAGCTAGAAATCAATATGATATATATCTACATTTTTCATGTCAACCATTGCTTTTAATTCCTAACTGATTCTTCTCATAATTTAAAAAATAGAAGCTTCCTTGGTTACTACAAAATCCAGTTTTCTAACCAAATCCTTAGGTTTTAGTTCATTCTTTTATTACGTCCTCTTCTATTTTCTTCCTAATTTACATGTAACCATACGATTATTCAATTCAAAATTTTAATTAGATTCTTTACACTTAATTTAACATATTCCATCTACTTCTTAAGAAAACAGAAATCAAATCATGTTTTGTTGAGGGTGTTTCCCAACATATATTTCTCATGGTCTTCTTCTAATTTTTTAAGCCATAATCATTTTATCAATCTATCATATTCCATCAATTTTTCAACACATTCAAATATACATAATAGCATCATAAAAGCCCTAAATTTTAGCCACCCATAACCATATCTATGCAGAACTTTTCATACCAACCGAAGTATTCATAACGTCCATCACATGCAAGATCAACATGTAATATGATATAGTAACATCCATGGCCAATCATCAAAGTAGTAAATATTTTAAATTTCATCAAGTTTTAAGATCAAAATATCATATAAATGTTACAAATTTCAAAACTTTTCTTTGAAAAAAAATATTGTTAAACTTCCCTTAGCTTTTCCAGTAGCGTGAATAAGATAGGGAGGGCGAGTTTTGAACTCCAAGGATGAAGAGAAAAGATGGATTCAAGTAGATATTAAACTAACTTACCTTGAGTACTTAGTCCTTTAGACTTCTCCTTCTTCTTCCTTCCTTTCTTCCTCTTTCTTCCTCACTCTACCTTGCTTTAATTTTTTC
The DNA here is from genome assembly GCA_037074535.1 of Gleditsia sinensis. Lineage (NCBI taxonomy): Eukaryota > Viridiplantae > Streptophyta > Magnoliopsida > Fabales > Fabaceae > Gleditsia > Gleditsia sinensis. The sequence goes on from CM073472.1 coordinate 28,037,324, forward strand.
TCTCCCTCACTTGGACAAAATTATAATGTTATAAGAGTGGTTTTTGGTTAAACAAATTACCAAGTAATTCTTCTTTCATAATTATGGGTCTACCTTATCACAATTAGGATGTAGTTGGTTGCTTTTTGAGGGAATACAAATCATGTTCTTGTCTCCCTCTCCCTTAGTCAAGATATGCATAGCAAAAGGAAGATTTTTTATTCAAAAATTATGGTAAAATGTTCTTAAGACAAGGGACAAGGTCCCTTTAATTTGGGGATTCATTTCTTTTTTCTTTTGTCTCATTCAAGTATGATAGATTTGCATTTCTAAGTGGCAAATTTCTAGCCCTTGAGTCTCCCTTGCTTGACTAAAATTATTTATGTAGGATAGGGATGCTTTGTCCTATTGCCATGTATTATTACCTACTATATCATCCCATGGCTAGCTAAAATTATGAGTGTAAGATATAGATGTTTTATCCTAATGCCACACATCCCTAATTTTAGAGCACGTGAAACACTTACTTTACGATCATATATTTTCCATAACATGTATAATACACTCTTTTACATATATGTATTTCCATATATATACCAAACCTATAAACATCAAAGTACAGTAGAATCAGGGATCCTGCCTGTGGTGTTCAGAGCAACTCTAGAGTACAATTATATTATAATTTAAACACTGAGAGCCTAGAAACAATTTAGGCTCACCACAGAAGTACGACACATAGTCAATCAAGAAGCTGTAGGATCAAACTCTGGGTCTTTATCTAAAAAACATATTCACAACGTGTAGTGAGTTTTACAACTCAGTGAGCAGATAATACCTCATATGACCTCTCAGATCAACATATGGATGTACTCATATGAGACCCATATTTTCAAATATTCTCAGTTTAAATCAATTCAAATATATGTATTCAATTTAAACGATGATATGCATTTAAAACATTTTTTATAAAAATCTTAGGAGAATCCCATATCTAAACCATCATATCAGAGTTTAACCCCTTCTGTACGTTGGTGGTATAGGATTTGCCTAAACTCAGTATCCCATTGAGGTTTTCCATACTACCATTTAAGAGGACACGCGAAGAGACTCTATATGGGTATTTCTTAAGCACACAGCAAGGGAAGGCAAATCACATCTCATATAATTGGCATCTCACCTATATAGGAGGCATTCCGCTCTCCTTCACATGTCATCTCCCGTGTGTTGGCCTTCACACGAGGCTAGCAGCACCCCCTATTAGCTGAGGCAATCAAGGTGCGCACCAGGGCTAACATCACCTGCTGTTAGCAGACAGTGTTTCCAATAGGATTTTTCCATAAAACCATAATCTCATATATTCTGTATTAATCAAAACAAAGGTACTATTATAATACATCATTTTCATTCTCAGTATATTCCTCTGTCAAAACTTCCCAATAAGGGGAATCACATATACATGCCCATATCCGAGGCAAACATATCACTGTATAAATCAATATCATATGCACATATGCCATATAATCTAGTATAAAATTCTCAATATAATGCAGACTTCCAATCTCAATACAGATTCATCTGTTCACGCTGGCCGAAATCACTATTCACAATGAATAAAAAACTGTCAGATGGCCAAAAAAATCCATATCCTAAGGTTTATCTAGCTCCTGAATCCATCTACGATGTCAGATTTTTAATTGGAGGTCTTTAAGTAAGAGTTTCAGAGTTTACTTTTTCCTGAGATTTTCTACTTCAAATCTACGATGATTCAACAGTTGATTTGAAAAATTGATCAGTCAAAATCATAGTATTCTTCATCTTGAATCCAGTGGTACTCTTAATTTTGAGATCGAAAACCAATAGGCACTCTAGATCTAGAGAAAAAATTGAAGGATACTATTTATCACTATTTACTATTCATTCTTTTCCTCATTTCTATAGTTTCCGTCTCCCCTTTCTGGTTTCTTCTTTTATTTTTTTATAATAATAATAATTATTATTATTTAATAATAAAATATTTTATATTATTTTTATTTTATTCTATATATATTCATATAAATACCATTTTTCATCATAAAACATCTCAAAAATTTCTAAAAATTTACATTTTCATAAACTTTTATTTAAACTGTTAAATCATGACTTTTCTTGATAAAAATCTTAATAAAACAAATCACAAAATAAATATCTTTATGCATAATAAAAGAAATAATATTTCTAAAAATACAACAAAAATTTATTAGAGGCCAATATAATTATTTTAAACAAAAATATATTTACTTATAGCAAAACATGCATAGTCATTTAAAAAAATCATACTTTTTTATAATAAAATATTTAAAAATAAAATTTTGGGGATATTACACCATGTATTATTACCTTCTATTTCATTACATGGTTCTTATTTTCCCCTCTTAGATTTGGTCTCATTCTTGCTTATTTCCTTTGCTTTGGCTGAAATTCTACCTCTCATGGAGAGTTTGATCACTTTTTCATGAGTTTTGTGCTATCGATCCAACTTCTATATCCCAGTCCAAGTCTATGTTATATCTCTTACTTAGACTATTCAATTGGCTTGTTAGAAACTCATGTGAAGTGAAAAAACTCTATGAAGTGTCCAATGTTGAAGGCCCAATGTATGGGTGGAGATGTTAAACTTAGGAATTATAACTCTTGAATTAGGAAAAATTAACCTAATCCAATCTTCTTGAAATTTTAAGACCATTACTTACTTCCAAAAATTTATCTTCCTTACCCAAGAATTTTGCCACTCTTTAGGATGTTATTTCTAATTTTTCCTATTAGGTTTTCTCTCTTTACCTATTCCCTTAATGTTAGAAACATTTTTTTATGCATACACATAAGGTGAAGAATTTCCAAGGCTTATATTTTCTTAGATATCTAAAAATTGTTTAATAAGTTTTATTTCCTTAATTAAATATTTATGTACATTTATTAATAAAAGAAACAAAAATAGGGTTGTTACAGTTTCCTCGCAAGAGTTTGAATCTCTCATGCAACATTAGTACTTTTTTTGTTGATTTGAATATATTTTAAATCTCCAAAGTCCATGCCCATCTTTGTCCTAATTGCACACAACTCTAACCTCTTAAACGCTTGCGCATGGACTAGGCAATATGCCCTTAATCTTCCTCTCAAAATTAAAAGAAATTTGGCCTTTATTTAAGTTTGTAGAGGTTATGAAAGTTGCAGAATATTGGGGATGTAAAGTTGGGGTTCTTTAGATACCTCAGAGTTTTATAGAAAATAAAATGCTTTGCCCTTTTCACCTTGGGCTTCCTGATATCCAAAGGTTGGACTTCAATGGCAAGGTATGTACCAACATCATCAATAGTGATAAGATAATTGGATTGCTTTTCCCCTATATAATTGGACACAAAAATAATGGCTCAGGTCTTCCTGTTAGGAATGAATTTTTAAGTCTATCCTTTTCTTCTATCAAGACTCATAGTAGGAAATATCAATGTTTCATCCTTGTTGTCTCTTCTTGCAGAATACTCCCTGTAGGCCCATGTTCCTAATGCCTAGACAATTGTCAATAATATCAAGGTTAATCTTGTTCAATTTTATTTGAAATAATTAATGATGGTATATTTCTGTAAGTATATAAATTATAACCTACAAATATAGTGCACATAACGTATAATGTATTTCAACACCTTCATCTTTCCTCCTTCCACATGTGGGGCCATCAAAGAGAGAAAAATTATGGTGAAAACAAAAGTTGATTTTGCTAGACTAGAATAGAATTATCCAATTAATTAGTAGGTGTAACACCTACTTACTAGCGTCATTTTTCATATATCTATATCGTAGAATGTTCCTTATTATCTATAAATTTATGTCAATGACCACCTAGTCTATAAATTTACTTATTCACTTATATTTTTACTTATCTTTATTTCTATTATATATAATTTTTATATATTTTTATTTTATTTTATAAGCATACATGAGTTTTAGGCTATTCCAAACATTTTCAAATTTCATTTTCTTAAAGATAAGAGAATCAAACTAACTAGGCATGATACACATTTATATGCATACAAAGGCTGTCACGCTATAAAAGAAAAGTATACAGTTCAGATACACATTTACATGCACACAAAGGCTCTCACGCTATAAAAGAAAAGTATACAGTTCAGCACTTAATTTTCATCAAACTATGTGCTATCTAAAAGGGACTTGGTATTCTACTAAGCCATCCCACATATATTGCATTTCTAGAAAATATATAATCTATATCTATATTCAGATGAGTCCACCTTGGGAATCTTGTTGCTCACCTCTTGTTGAAGTACTTGGAATGTGATTGTATAGGTATAAAAAGATGAGATGACAATCTCAATAGCTAGCAAAAATTTTATAAAACAGTATACATTCCATTCCTTAAAAAATCTCAATTTATTTCACTAAAACATAAGCACTGACCATACATACATACATCATCTTGGTCACACTAGGGACCCACAATATGTTGTCTACTTACCTAATGCAGTCCCATATCTGCAAAGGGTTATGCATCTCCTATTATTGGCCAATACGTGGGGGAATTGGGGCTTACTTGGCACACTTTAAGCACCCCTTAATTCTTGAGAATACATACATAACATATCTTTAGACCATCATTCATCATAGCATAAAAGTTAGGCAACCAGTAAAATTGATAAATTCAAGTTTATAAACATAAAGAGTGTTTTAAGGAAGAGTTAGCTACCTTAATTCTAGCACAATCATTTCCTTTCCAAGACTACCAAGGTTATAACCAACTACTCAAACTAAAACATATAAAATACTTTGGTTAATGCATGCATATGAGCACCTAAAATCTTAAGTCTTTAGTTTAAGAGCTTCTGCACTTCTAAAAGATCTGTGATTCTGTTATGTTTTGAAATTATTACTAAATATAATAAAAGTTCTTTAAAAATTCTAAAATTTTTCATGGAGGTTCTTTTACATGTCTATTTTATTTCTTGGATCTCTCAACCCTTAAATCTTCCATTCACCCCAAGAAGTACCTCATTAACCCAGAACAGTGCATATTGATTTTGGTTCTATTTCTATTATGTTTTCCATTCCTTAGATGGGTGAAACTTCCTTAAAATTTGTGATATTTTATATATAGTATCTAGATATGTTATATAATCACCATAAAAATTTCAAGTAAATTATAATTCATTTGACCCCTCAAATAACCTAATTGTTATAGCTGCCCTCAGTTCTAGTATGTTCTGACTCACTTCCTGTCCCATAGAACTTCTATATTTTATTATATACCTTAAACTACCCAGAATTCCCTCAAATTTTGTGAGGAACTTATTTAGCATTCAGTTAACATGTAATAAAATTTTCATACAAAAATTAAATATCTAACCCCTTCATTGTTTAGTATTTCCATCAATAGCCTAAGCTGTCGAGCGGATTTTGCTCTGCATAGTTTTGATTACAAATGGCCTATTTTTTTATTCTAAAAAATCACGAAAAATTCCAGAACTGATTATCAATATTTCAAGAATTTTCTCACCAAAAATTAGAGAATTTAAAGGACATTTACTCAATTTACCAAGTCAAGTTTTTCAGGTGCAAAAAGGGTTCTGTGTTCTCAAGCCTAACCCTTCAGTGCTCTATGACCTTTACTCACTAATCAGACCATAACTCACTCATATGGAATCCAAACTGGGTGTTTCCAGTGGTCTCTTAACCATGAGACATATATCTACATTTTTCAAGTTAACTATTTCTTTATATTCCTTATAGATTAATCACAGAAATTAAAAATTGAAGCTATTATCACTATACAAAATTTCATACCCAATTCTGACCTCTCCTCACTCACTGGGGCATAACTCTCTCATATTAAATCCGGTTGATATGATTCCAAAGGCTATAGAAATGTACGACATAGGGCTACAACTTCTCTGCTGAACATGTTTTTAGATTTTATATAATTATTAGCCAAAAATTCGTCTATGCAGAACCTAAAGTTAGCATAATAAACTCTAAACCAGATTTTTTTACAAGAAGGCAAACTTACCTTGTGCAGAAATACTTCTATTGTGCCAAAGTTTCAGCTAGCTTCTTCTATTGGCTGCCCTTGCACACCCAACTCTATTCTTATAAGAAAAATGGTGGGTAAAGTTTTAATTTTTCAACACTCAAACTCCCATTCTCACTGCCACAAGGTGAAGGAAGGAAAGAAGAATTCTCTCAATTTCTAGGCATTTCCTCTCTCAAAATTTCTAGTTATTCTCTCTCTCTCTCTCCCTCTTTCTCTCTTCCTTTCTTTCTATCTTAGACTCCCTCTTGTCAATGGTATTTATAGAGCAAAGAAACAATTGATTAAAACAAAATAGGGAAGGTGCATGGTTTCTCTCCCTCTTGTCATGGTTTGTAAAAACAAAATTAGGAAGATGAATGGTTTCTTTTCCTCTTGTCATGGTTTGTAGAAACAAAATGAGGAAGGTGCATGGTTTCTTTCCCTCTTGTCATGGTTTGTATAAACAAAATGAGGAAGGTGCATGATTTCTCTCCCTCTTGTCATGGTTTATAAAAATAAAATGAGGAAAGTTCATGGTTTCTCTCCCTATTGTCATGGTTTGTAGAAACAAAATGAGGAAGGTGCATGGTGGTTGCAAGGTTCATCCTTTGGTGTTGCTACTTGGCAGCTACTTAGTTGTTGTATCTTGCCTTAATTTACTGCTAATCCTAGATTAGTGATGTCCTAAAAATGTATTTGTATCCTTCCCCCATCCATTATGATCCTAAGAATTTTATTTGTATGATACATGATTAATTATATGTCACCTTTTTTTTAATACCTTATTGTTCCATAACTAAGTATTTTAATTCTTGCTCATATGTATCTTTTACTTTTTCTTAGATTTATCTAACATTATTAGAGAGTCAGGATCTTACAGTAGGCACTGGTTTTAGAAATATATGTAGATTGCAAATCCATTAAATAAGAAAAACATGAAAGTCCAGGGCATCATTGTGGGACAATGATGTACTTAACTATTAAGGAGATAGGAAAAGGTGATTGTGTGCTAACATGTGTTGGAAAAATAGTAGCCAAGGCTAATTCTCGGAAGCCCAAATAGATTTCATAAAAGTTTGTTTTGGGTCCAAATGGCTAGATAAATTTTATTAAAAAAATTGGATAGTTAATATTTTTAGTTAGTCATTAGTTTAATTAAGTTAAAGTGTCCTTTAGTGTTTTTGTAATTCTTTTTTGCTTGTTTTGGTCCAATTATTTATTTCTTACATTTGTTATGTTATTAGAACTTTATGTGATCTTTGGTTTATTAAGTTGACTCTGATCCCTGATACCAATGAATTTTCAATTTGGGATTCCAAGTGTATATGGGGTTATTAAACTTTAGATTCAAAGCATAACTATTTCCTTGTAATTTTTGGCTATGATAAGAATTTAGATTTGATATAAGAATTGTGTTTCAAAGTTTATAGATTGAATTTTTTTTCTTTATTTTATTTCATATTCTTTCTTTCTTCCCTAATCTCTACTACATTACAACTTTAAACAATACAGTGTCTCCTATATGAATATAGCCCTTGACTTTCATCTGTTCTGGCCTTATAACTTGCATTGATTGGGTAACCATCAAAGTATCTTGAGTGGTAGTGTGGCAAAGAATGTTGATGCTGATGAACTGGGGAGATATTTGCCTCTTACAAGCAGGTGAGAATGATCAAATGGAGACTACTACTTTGAATTGAATTCATTGGTGGGTTCTAATTTCCTGGAATCTCTGTTAAAGTGATCATGATACATATAATGTTGCCATCATCATTTGATACATGGATTAGCTTTACATATTCATAATTACTGGAAACCATATTTTTGGACCTTTTCTTAACTAAAGGGAGATCTTATAAAGTAAACATGGAGTTTGTTTTCAAATTGCTTTGTTTATATAGTATGTAAGTTTTGTATTTTTCCATGACCCCATCATTACTTGAACCAATGATAATATAACTAGTCTCTTGATTGTAAGTTTCAAGTGGATCTAGAGCTTTAATTTTGATGGAAATGTGTTGCATGAAGATTTTGGCATCTCATTTCCTTATTATGAAAAGGGATGAGTATATATGTTGGAGACAATATGCTCTGGTTAAGCTTTCCAGTCATTTTTTCTTATCTGATGTTGCTTTGCGAAAGTAATTGGTTATTTGGAAGGAATTTTGTTTACATCACCTGAAGATATGAATTCCTGTTTAATTGAGGGAAAACACATATAAATTGATTTCTATCTCTTACAATTTGATAACACCCTAATCTTTTGGAGGTTTTTGACATTTAATAATTTTGTAAACAAAATTAGAATAAAAAAGATAATTGATATTTCTTTTACTTCATTTGCTATGTTATTGGTTCCTTTAGTTAAACTCATACATACCGTCTAAAAGTGGTGGATTATGAATATTTAATCTTTGTGAACAATAATGGATAAAGATTAATAAAAGGTTTCATGAATTAGGTTGTAAATGTCTTTGATTTGACCTTAAAGAAGGGAATTTGTGCCCAATTGTGTTGGATATTTCATAGGAATACAACACATGATATACCCACCCACTTGTAGTAATCAAGGTGGTGCTCCTTATGCCCATTATGGAGAGGAAATGGATAACAGAATGAGAAAGAAACTTCTACTAACTAGAGTTCAATCAACTCTCCTTATACAATCACTATTGATGATCCTAATTCCTATTATTCTCCTTATCTACCTTCAGTCCTTGAAGAACCTTCTTCTTCATTTTTTTAAGTGTAAGAATTAATGGTCTTTTGAGCTTAATTTATTAATCAAAGCACTATTTTTGGCTATTTTTCATTGAATAAATATATTATGCAGCTGCAAATGATGATCAATTACTAGCTATAAAGGGTCTACAAATTTTAGGATAAGCCTTCGCAGGAATGGAACTTTAGGCATGCGGATGAACCTTGTTTGTTGTTTGTGCTACTTTATTGCCTAAAACATTTTTCATGTTAGATAACTCTTGTAATCACTTGACTATGACTTTGTGTTCTTGTCTTGCTGGATTACTAGTGGATTTGGCATTTGGAAGATGGATTTGTTAATTATATTGATGGTGTTTTCTTACTCTTGTTTGAGATTATGTTTTCCTTTTGTTCCTTCCTAACATAAAGACCTTAGCCATTATTTTTGTGTACAAACATATAGGGCAAAGCAACCCAATTATTTTGTCACTATTGATGACGTTGATACATACCTTGTTATCTCATTTAATATGTTTCTTTTTTATTCTTATCAAGTAGGATATTAATGAGAGGATACTGTCGTGGGGTTATGCTAAATTCAGTGTGGAGAATATATCTGTGGATGTACAAAAACGGCTATAGTAGATTTTCATTGTATTAAGAATAAATACTTTTATTTATAACTAGTTATGTTATATTAAATATTTATATTTGAATTAATTGTATTTGAATATAATTTTAAATAATGATATTTTTTTATTAGAATTGTGACAAAATAAATAATTTGTCAATTATATATTTTTTTCTTTTATTATGTTTATAGTTAAATATACAAATATTAATAATAAAGAAATTAAATGAAATAAAAAAAATTACGCATTAGACTTTCAGTGTTGACTAAAATCGACACTCAAAGTGATTAAATATTCATTTCCTTAGTTTCAATGGCAATCATGAAAAGTCACCACTAAAAGTTATTTTCAATTGCAACTTTAAAAGTTGCCACCAAAAGTCTATAGTGGCGACTTTAAGACTTTTAGCGGCCACTTTAGTCACCACTAAAAGTCTATTTTATTCTAATGGAATAAAGCGCTCTATGTAATATCCTTAATTTCATTTCTTTTATTAATAAGGGTACATAAATATTTAGTTAAAGAAATAAAATTTATTAGACAATTTTTAGATATCTAAGAAAATATAATTTTTTAAAAATGTTCACCTTTTGTGTATGCATAGAAAAAGTTTCTAACATTAATGGAACAAGTAAAGAGATAAAACCTAATAAAAAAATTAGAAATAACATACTAAAGAGAGGCAAAATTCTTGGTTAAGGAAGATAAATTTTTAGGAAGTAAGTAAAGGTCTTAAAATTTCAAAAATATTGGATTAGGGTAATTTTTCCTAATTCAAGAGCTAGAATTCCTAAGTTTAACATCTTCACCCATACTTTAGGCTTTCACCTATGGACACTTTATATAGAGTTTTTCCACTTCACAAGAGTTTCTTTCAAGCCAATAGGATAGCCCAAGCAAGAAATAAAACACAGACTTGGACTAAGATATAGAAGTTGGACCGATAGCTCACAAACTATGAAAATGTGACCAAGTCTTCCATGAAAGATAGAATTTCATCCAAAGCAAATGAAATGTGTAAGAATGAGCCCAAATCCAAGAGGAAAAAAATAAGAATCATGTGAGAAAATAGTAGTGTAATAATAATCAAGATTAGGTCACATGGCATTAAGACAAAACATCTATATCCTACATTCATAATTTCAGCAAGTTGGTTATAATGCATGGCATTAGGACCAAACATCTATATCCTATATTTATAATTTCAACAAGTAGGTAATAATACATGACATTATGACAAAACATCCTTATCTTAGACAAATAATTTCAGCCAAGTAAGGGAGACTCAAGGATTGGAAATTTACCACCTAGAAAGGCAAACCTATCATACTTAAGTGAGACAAAAGAAAAATAAAAAGAATCCTTAAATTAAAGGGACATTGTCCCTTGTCTTAAGAATATTTTATCATAATTTTTAAAATACAAATATCCTTTTGCTATGCATATCTTGAATAAGGGAGAGGAAGACAAGAACATGAGTTGTCTTTCCCCAAAAAACTACCAAGTGCATCCTAATTATGATAAGGTAAACCCATGATTATGAGAGGTGAACAACTTGATAGTTTATTTAAGAAAAATCCACCCTTATAACACTATAATTTCATCCAAGTAAGAGAGAGGAAAATAGAAATAAGATAGAGTGAGGAAAGAAGAGAAAGAGAGAAAGGAAGAAGAAGGAGAAGTCTAGAGGACTAAGTACTCAAAATAAGTTAGCTTAACCTCCACTTAAATCCATCTTTTCTCTTCGTCCTTAGGGTTCAAAACTCACCCTCCTTCTTTTATTTAAGCTACTAGAAAAGCTAAGGGAAAAGAGGAATCTTGCTACTTCCTTCAGGAGGAAACAAGAAAAAGAATTCACTAAATGAGCTAAAGAGATTTTTAAGTAGGTTTAACAATATCTCTTTTTAAAGAAATTTTTTGAAATTTGTAATGTCACGTCCTTAATTTTAAGGCACGTGAAACCCAAATACTATGAACAGGTATTTCCATAAATATGCATAATTCAATTCTGTATCATGTAAACCAATACATATAGGTTCTCGTACATATACAATATACAGATTAACTCCATAAAAATCAGAGTAACGTCAGAAGCAGGGATCCTGCTTGTGGCATATAGAGCATACTCTAGAATACAAATACAATACAATACAAATAATGTGAGCCTTGGAAGCAACGTAGGCTCACCCAGAGAATAAACAATCTAGCTGATCACCTATCTGCAGGACCAGACTCTGTCTCGTTATTTGAAAAATATATCCACAACGTGTAGTGAGTTTTACAACTCAATAAGCAGATAAGACCTTCTATAACCTCTTAGGTTAGTATATGGATGACTTATACTTTAAAATTTATCATATAGAAAGTACAATTCAGAAGTACATCCATATGGAACCCGTATTTCAAATATTCTCTATTCAAAAATCTTAATCAGGTTTTTCAAACCGTATGCGGTACTGTATAAACAATGCTCATTTCAAGTTCATAATCATATTTAATACTGTAAAATCATTAATCAAATTATGTTATGCATCAAAACATTTCTCATAAAATATTCGAAGGATCCCTTATCAGAACCACCATATCAGAGTTTGACCTTTTTCGTACTTTGGTAGTATAAGATTTGCCTAAACTCAGCATCCCGCTGAGGTTTGCCCTATTACCATTCAAGAGGACACGCGAAGGGACTCTGTATTGGTCTTTCCCAAGCATACAGCAAGGGAAGGCAAATAACATCTCATATAACTGGCATCTCGCCCATATATAGGAGGCATTCTGCTCTCCTTCACATATAATCTCTCGTGTGTTGGCCTTCACACGAGGCTAGCACCACCTCCCCTGCTAGCTGAGGCAATCAAGGTGCACACCAGGGCTAACATCACTTGCTGTTAGCAGATAGTGTTTCCAATAGGATTCTTCCACAGAAAATACCATATGCACATATGCCATATAATCCAGTATAAAATTCTCAATATAATACAGACTTTGAGTCTCAGTATATTCATCTGTCAAAACTTTCCAATCAAGGGAATCATGTATACATACCCATATCCAAGGCAAACATATCACTGTATAAATCAATATCATGTGCATAACATATCTCATTTGCCATATAATGAAAAATTCATGTAAAAATTGCATGTTCAATGTATTTCAAAATTCATCTGTTATAAATTACCCATTCAGGGTTTATCACATATATATATGCCCTTTCTCCAAGGCAATCAAATAACTTTATAAAACAATGCGTCGTATACAATATATTTCATTTACCATACGATAAGAAATGCATTTAAAATCACATATTCAATGAATTCAAAAATCTCATTTTCAAAATCATACTCTTCTTGAACTATATTTCCGATAGTAATCAATTCCAGATACTTTAATCCTTTTCAGATACATATAAAAGTATAAATCACTTGTAGACATAATCAATTATACAATTAAAATTCAAGAAGAGTATAGGGCAAGTTATAGAAAGAGTTATCTACTCACAGGGTAGGGCTCCAGATTGGATAGCCCTAAAATGTTCTTTTCCAGTCTGAATTTGACCAAATAAGCTTCAAAAACGTGTCCGAAAGGTCCAAAAATCTAGGAAATGACTTCAGAATCTTGGTCAACGCTAGGGTATTGTTCACCGCCTAAAAATACTATTTACCGCCACTATTCACCGCCAGAAACACTATTCACCGTCACATAAAAAGTTACCAAATGACCGAAAAAAATACATATCCTAATGTTTATCTAGCTTCTGAATCCATCTACGGTGTTAGATTTTCAATTGGAGGTCTTTAAGTAAAAGTTTCATAATTTACCTTTTACAGAGATTTTCTACTTCAGATTTACGGCGATTCAACGGTGAATTTGAAAAATTGATCGGTCAAAACCATAGTATTCTTCATCCTGAATCCAGTAACACCTTTAGTTTTACGAATTCTATCTCTCTCTTGGGAGGTAAGCCTGGAATATCTAATGGAAATACTTCAAAAAACTCGTTAGCTATTGGGATTTCATCAAGCTTCGATTCGACTTCTAGGTTTGATAAATACAAGAGAATGTATCTAAGTACTCCATTCTTCAACTCCCTATTAACTTGATTGGCATTTAGCATCAATAAGTGGACCTCCTCTTTCGGAGTAGGAGGTAGAAATTCAACGGTCTTGTTACAACAATTCAGCAAGACTCGATTTCTAGACATCTAGTCTAACCCTAGAATGACCTCAATACCTCTTAAAGGTAAATAGACGAGGTCTACAGAAAACGTTTTCTCCTGGATGGTGACTTGATAGTCTTTACATACAGAGGAAGTTAATACCCGTTCCCCTGTAGGGGTTACTACGGATAGCTCATAGGGAGTTTCAGAAATAGGAAACTGAAACTTTCAAATATATTCTTCCGATATAAATGAATGACTAGCACCAGAGTCAAATAACACCATAAGAGCAAATCCACAGATATAGCATGTACCTTGAATCATTTCAGAAGATTGACCTACCTCTTGGCCGCTCAGGATGAAAACCCTTCCTTTCACCTGAGGTATCTGTTCTGGCTGCTTCCCTACATTCTGTGGGCAATTTCTCGCAAAATGTCCCTTCTGTCCGCAATTGAAGCTAACATCTTGTCCCATATAGCATGGCCGGTTACCATGCATGCGTCCGCACTTAGTGCACTTGACTGGGGCAAGGTCTTGTTGAAAAGGTCTAGGACCTGCAATCAATGGCCTCTTACCAGCTCCATATCCACTTCTTCTCACGTTCTTTCTAGGGTTGGGAAAATTTTTCTTCCTCTTCCATAGGTTTTGCCTTTGCTTCTCGTCCTCCACTGCCCTTAAACTCTTTTCCAGGAGTCTGCATTTATTTATCAGAGATACAAACTCCCTGATCTCCATAGCTATAACAGCATTCTTTATCTCCGGGTTTAGTCCCGCTTCGAACTTAACCGCCTTCCATGCTTCATCTGGGTTATATCGCAGATAAGAGAAGAACTTAGACAGCTCCTCAAACCTTGTGATATACTAGTCCACAGTCATGCTGCCTTGCCTGAGTTGGAGGAATTCGATCTCTTTCTCTGCCCGTACAGTACTTGGAAAGTACTTTTCAAAAAAGATGTCCTTGAACACTTGCCAGGTGATCTGTCTTCCCTGATGAGCTAAAAGTTCTCTAGCTTCACGCCACCAGTATTCTGCTTCATCCTTTAACATATATGCAGCAAAAATAACTTGCTGCTCTTCAGTATAGCCCATCACTTCAAAAAATTTCTCTAATTCCCTTATCCACCTTTCGGCTATCGTTGGATCATAGCTACCTTGGAAAAAAGGTGGTCTAGTCCTCAGGAACTAGGATATGCTATTATCTTTTCCAGCCATCCGGTTGTTAGCACCATTCTTACCATTTGGGTTATTAGCATTCTGGAGATATTGTAAAATTTGGTTGGTGGTCATGACTTGGTCTCGAATTGCCGTGGCCAGGTTGTGCAAGGTTTCCTCTGCATTGGTTGCTGGATTCCTCCTTGGTGGTGCCATTTCCTACTGTGGCAAAAACAAAGTTATGCTGCTATTGAGGTGATCAAGCCCAATAGTTAGTTCAAAAATATTTAATAGCAGTCATAACACCACCTCGGCATATAGATAGGAAACACTAGTAATTTCTTACCTATATGAATCACTGATCCCCTACACAGCACAACCACAACATACTCAAGACACTATAAGATCGATTCAGATAACCATCCACCCACTGGCCATCTAGGATCGACCTGCTCTGATACCAATTATGTAACAACTCCATTTATGTAAATGTAACAATTTTTTTTATATTTGTAAAATTCCATGAATTTATTACTACTTTAATTCTAACCACTTAACTCGTAATAATAATCACTTTAACCAAGCATAATTGTTATTAACAGTGATACAATACTGAGTTTCCATACACACCATTATTTTACAAACTACACACCATTATTTTACAAACATTTGTACAAAGATACATATTAGTTCTAATCATCTATGTCGACTACTTCTGAGGACACTGGTGCGAGTGGCACCTTCACCGGAATATCAGTCACATCTACTACAGATACATCTGATATAACTGGTAGTTGCCCAAGGTAGGGCACCTCGATCCAACGTACGAAAATAATAAGTGTCATTGAGAAAATCTGCATTATTCTTCTGTATAAACTACAGAAAATATCTTTGGTCACATGAATGCATTATATCTATGCACATAAAAATCATACAGTAATGATATGTATGACAAGATTAACTATTTTTAGAATATCATATGATGGCCATCAACTTATTCTCATTTCAAGCTACCCCGGTCAGGTTGAGTATCCTCTACTCTCCGGTACGGGCTTTTCTCGCTCCATCCGACATGGCACACTTTCTCTTTCTTTTCTCATAATCATAATCATAACCGTTGGTAGGGGGTCCCCTACTAGTGCACCACATGGATTGCCATGTGACCGTGCTCATTTCTTTTCTTTTCACAATGATAGCCAAAAATATGCTTTCAATATCAAGTATGTTCATCAAAATATAACTATTACCATAAATTATTGGTAATCATGCCATGAACATAACCATTTCAAATATCACTTTATAAAATATTTTCATGTCAGAATTTCACACTTAAGATGGTAAGAAGTTCATACAATGGCAATGGCTATGGCATATACTAGTCATTTATTATTTTCATTTATAAGATTCATCTTCTTTTTTAAATATTAATTTTATTTCTTTATTTTCTTGATGCAGGTTTTCATCATATCTAACCTTCTCTTTATGCTTGTCCTTTAGTCATTTTCTTCTAATTTATATCATTTCCAACACATGTTCTTATAAATTTATAGAGCATTGTTCTCCAATTTGATTTCTACTATTACCCTATAGTTAAAGAGGTTCATCTAGGGTAGAAAAATGTTGAAACTAGGCTTCACCAGCTTCCAACACGGTCTGTCCATGTTCCAGGACATGGACATGCTTTAAAAATACTTCAAATGTACTCAAAAACAGCCCCGAACACGGCTAACCCGTGCTTGAAGCACCCAGAACACGGCCTGGCCGTGTTTTGTGACCTTTGCTCACTAATCAGGGCATAACTTCCTCATTTTAACTCTTATTGAGGTGATCTTGGTGTCTAAAGAAAGCTAAGACAATTATCTAAAACTATTATGTTAAACATATCAGCCAAATATTAATAAATCTTGGTGCTATTACTCCCTTAAACTTAATATTATTTCTTCTCGGGTACATTCTAACCTTTACTTACTAATCTGACTATATCTCCCATATTTGAAATCCGAATTGAGTGATTTCAGTTGGTAAATATCTGCGAGACATATATCTACAATTCATATGTTAACCATTTATTTTAATTCCTTATAGATTGTTTCGATAAATTAAAACATCGAAGCTATCCTAACATATTCTTCCCTAATTAACCATTTTCTGACCTTTGTTTACTAATCGGACAATATCTACCTCATATGAACTCTAAATTGAATGATTCCAGTGGTTAAAACTCCGTGAGACATAAATCTATATTTGTTATGTTAACCAATTGTTTAGATTCCCTATAGAATATTCCCGAATATTAAAACACAGAAGCTAAAAATTCTGCCACCCATAGCCATACCCATGCAGAACTATCTACACCAACCTAAGTATTCAAACATACATCACATGCAAGATCAATATAAAACATGATATAGCAACATCCATGACCAATCATCAAAGTTCTAAGATCAAAATCTCATATAAATATTATAAGTTTCAAAAGTTTTCTTTAAAAAGAAATATTGTTAAACTTACCTAAGAATCTCCCTAGCTTACTTAGTGAATTGGTTTTCTTGTTTCCTCTTGAAAGAAGTAGCAAGATTCCTCCCTTCCCTTAGCTTTTCTAGCAACTTAGGTAAGAGAAGGAGGGTGAATTTTTGAACCTCAAGGATGAAGAAGACAAATGGACTAAAGTGGAGATTAAGGTAACTTACCTTGAGTACTTAGCCTTCTAAACTTCTCCTTCTTCTTCCTTCCTTTCTTCTCCTCTCTTTCTCTCCTTTCCTCACTCTACCTTGCTTCTATTTCTCTCTCTTCCTCACTTGGACGAAATTAAAATGTTGTAGGGGTGGGTTTTGCTTAAATAGACCACCAAATAATACACCTTTCATGATCATGGGTCTACCTTATCACAATTAGGATACACTTTGTTGAATTTTTGGAAAACAAACAACTTATGTTCTTGTTTTCCTCTTCCTTAGTCAAGATATGCATAGGAAAAGGAGATTTGTATTTTGAAAATTATGATGATATGTTCTTAAGATAAGGGACAAGGTCCCTTTGATTTAAGGATTCATTTCCATTTTCTTTTGTCTTAAACAAGTATGATAGGTTTGCCTTTTTAGGTGCCAAATTTCTAGCCCTTGAATCTCCATTATTTGGTTGATATTATTTGTGTGGGATAGGAATGTTTTGTCCTAATGCCATGTATTATCATACCACTTGCTAAAATTATGAGTGTAGGATATAGATGTTTTTGTCCAAAAGCCTTGTATTATTATGCCACTTGCTAAAATTATGAATGTAGAATCACACCACTTGCTAAATTTTTGTCTTAATGATATGTAACCTAATCTTTATTATTATTACATTATTATATCATCACCTAATTTATTTTATTTTATTTTTCCTCTTGGATTTGGGCTTATTCCTACCCATTTTCGGCTTATTCCTACCCATTTTCTTTGCTTTGGATAAAATTCTACCTTTCTTGGAGGGCTTGATCACATTTTCATAATTTTTGGGCTATAGGTCCAATTACTATATCCTAGTCCAAGTCTATGTTTTATTTCTTGCTTATGTTATCCAATGGGCTTGTTAGAAACTTATGTGAAGTGGAAAAACTCTATATGAAGTGTCCATAGGTAAAAGCCCAATGTATGGGTAAAGATTTTAAACTTAGTAACTCTAGTTCTTAAATTAGGAAAAATTACCCTAATCCAATGTTCTTGAAATTTTAAGATCTTTACTTGTTTCTAAAAATTTACCTTCCTTATCCATGAATTTTGCATCTCTTTAGTATGTTATTTCTAATTTTTTTTTCCTATTAGGTTTTCCCTCTTTATTTGTTCTCTTAATGTTAGAAACATTTTCTATGCATATACATAAGGTGAAGAATTTCTAAGGATTATATTTCCTTAGATATCTAAAATATTGTCTAATAAATTTTATTTCCTTAATTAAATATTTATGTACTTTTATCAATAAAAGAAACGAAATTAGGGATGTTACAAGATGCAGTTATTGATGCTTAATGCTAATCAAGTCAATAGGGAGTTGAACAATGGAGTACTTGGATACATTCTCTTGCACTTATCAAATCTAGAAGTTGAACCAAAACTTGATGAAATTCCAATAGTCAATGAGTTTCCTGAAGTATTTCCATCAAATATTCTAGGCTTACCTCCCAAGAGAGAAATAGAGTTTTCTATTGATCTCTTACCTGGAACATGGCCTATTTCTATTGCACCTTATAGAATGGCCTCGAAGGAACTACAGGAACTCAAGAAACAGTTGGAGGAATTCTTAGATAAGTAATTCATTAGACCAAGTGTATCACCTTGGGGAGCTCTTGTATTGTTTGTTAAGAAGAAAGACGGAAACTTGAAACTATGCATAGATTACAGACAGCTGAATAAGGTGATTATCAAAAATAAGTATCTTCTCCCTAGAATAGATGATTTATTAGATCAACTGAAAGGAGCCTCAATCTTTTCTAAAATTGACTTAAGATCGGGATACCATCAGATTAGGATCAAGGAGGAGAATGTATCAAAAATAGCCTTCAGGACTAGGTATGTGTACTATAAGTTTCTCGTAATGCCATTTGGGTTGAAAAATGCACCTGCAATTTTCATGGATTACATTAATCGCATTTTTTGACCCTACCTAGATCAATTTGTGGTAGTATTCATTGATTACATCTTGATATATTCTAAGAGTAAGAAAGAACATGAACAACATCTCCAAATCGTGCTACAAGTGCTGAAAGAGAAAAAGTTGTATGCCAAATTGGAGAAGTATGGATTTTGGCTGTCAAAGGTAAAATTTCTTGGACATTTCATTTCCAATAAAGGGGTAGTCGTAGATCCTAGCAAGATGGAAGCAGTGATTCAGTGGGAAAGACCAAAGACGGTTACAGAAGTAAGAAGTTTCTTGGGTTTGGTAGGATACTATAGGAGGTTTATACAAAACTTCTCTCGTATAGCCTTGCCATTGACTAAATTGACTAAGAAGGGAAGTCCTTTCAAATGGACTGATCAATGTGAAGCTAGTTTGCATGAGCTTAAAATAAAATTGACCACTCCTCCTATTTTAATTATTCCAGACCCCACAGAACATTTTGAAGTGTATAATAACGCTTCAAAGAAAGGGCTAGGGTGTGTGCTAATGCAAGACAAGAGGGTAGTTGCTTACGCTTCTAGGTAACTAAGACCCCATGAAGGAAATTATCCAACCTATGATCTTGAATTGGTAGCAGTGGTGTTTTCCTTAAAGATTTGGTGACACTATTTGTATGGTGCAACATTTGAAGTATACTGTGATCATAAGAATCTTAAGTACCTTTTTGATCAGAAAGAGTTAAATATGAGACAAAGAAGATGGGTAGAGTTTCTCAATGACTACAAGTTTGAGATAAAGTATCATCCAGGAAAGGAGAATGTTGTAGTTGATGCCTTGAGTTGAAAATCTCTACACATGGGTCAGATGATGGTGTATGAGATGCAGATGCTAGAGGAGTTTGGAAATTTGAAGTTGGCCACTACTCTTACTCCAAAGAAGCTAATCATTAATGGTTTAAGTATAGGGTGTGACCTTAGAGCCCGGATCAAAGAGGCTTAAGCTCACGACCAATACTTACAGGATCATAAAGATCAAGGTAATTTTTTTGTCATGGAAGATGGAGCAATCATGTATCAGGGAAGGATTTGTGTCCCTCAAGAACGAGAGTTGAGAACTAAGATCCTGTAGGAAGTGCATCAGAGTAAATACACAGTCCATCCTGGATGCACTAAAATGTACCAAGATTTAAAAATGATGTATTGGTGGCTAGGGATGAAAAAGGATATTGCTGAGTTTGTGGTGAAATGTCTCATTTGTCAGAAGTTGAAGGTAGAGCATCAAAAGCCAGCAGAATTTTTACAACCTATTGAGATCCCTAAATGGAAATGGGACAGTATTTCGATAGATTTTGTCGTGGGTTTACCCAAGACTTCTGTTGGACATGACTCTATTTGGGTAATAGTTGATAGATTAATCAAATCAGCTCACTTTTTGCCCATAAAAATTAACGATTCACTAGATAAATTAGTCCAATTATACATCCAGGAAATAGTTAGATTGCATGGAATTCCCTTAAATATCGTTTCTGATAGAGATCTGAGGTTCACGTCAAGGTTTTAGAAGGCGTTGTAGGAAGCTTTTGGTACCCAGTTGCAGTTCAGTACTGCCTACCATCCTCAGACTGACGGGCAGACAGAACGGACCATTCAAACCCTAGAAGATATGTTGAGGGCCTGTGTGATAAAGCAAGGTAAAGGATGGGATAAGTACCTACCTTTAGTGGAGTTTTCTTATAATAATAGCTCTCACTTTACTATTAAGATAGCCCCCTATGAAGCTTTACACGGTAGGAAGTGCCGATCTCCACTATGTGTGATTCCAGTGCTGATCTCCACAGTCATTGCCATTGCATGAATTTATTACCATGTTAAGTGTGAAATTTTGACATGGAAATATTTTATAAAGTGATATTTGAAATGGTTATGTTCATGACATGAATACCAATGATTTTTTATAATAATTATATTTTGATGAACATACTTGTTATTAAAATCATATTTTTGGCTATTATTGTGAAAAGAAAAGAAATGAGTAGGGTCACATGGCAATTCGTGTGGTGCACCAATAGGGGACGCCCTACCAACGGTTATGATTATATTAAAGAGAAAAGAAAGAGAAAGTGTGCCATGTCGGACAGAGAAAAAGAGCCCCGTACCGGAGAGTAGAAAATACTCACCCTGACTGGGGTAGCTTGATATGAGAATAAATTGATAGTCATCATATGATATTCTAAAAATAGTTAATTCTGTCATACATGTCATTGCTGTACAATTTTCATGTGCATAGATAAAGTGCATTCATGTGACCAAAGATATTTGTTGTAGTTTATACAGATGAACATGACGTGTTGAGCTATATTGATGATGATTTATTGTTGAACTTACTGGGATTTAATTCTCACTATATTTCCACGTCATGTTCAAAAAATTAGTTATGCAGATTTTTCTATGGCTCTGACTTTTAGTGCATGTTGGATCGAGTTACTCTATGATGGGTAGATCCCAGAAACAAATAAAATGTTTGTGGTCAAGTTGGCTCAGATCCCGGTGAAGGTGCAACCACCCGCACCTGTATCTCCGGAATTTGTCAACCAGAATAAATAAGCTATAGATATTTATGTGTTTGATAAGTTGTACGTACGTTTTGATTAATGACGTGTATGTGAACTTTATATTGTATAATAATAATAAATAAAAAGTTGTTACACATTCCACATATATACCAAGATTAATAAAATCCAAATCTGGAACAGTTTCATTCTTTACCAATCTCATTATTCTTTCATTGTATATGTGGCCCAAAGTTTATTGCACAATTAAGCTAAACTTTCATTAACTAAGCCATGTTTGGTACCAACTTTACGATGTAAGATCTAAAGAGTCTCAACAAAAAAGTTATTAAGCTTTAATTTGTATATACCATAACAAAAAATGGAAGGACCATTTTTTTTTTGGGCCTCTTAGAATTAATATGAAATCATATAATAATAAATAAGAAGTCAACAATACACAATGGCAAAACATAATATATTTCATTAACATCTTTTTCATAACTACATTAGTGATTAGCTTTATGTATAAGTGTAACTTCAGGTACTAAGCATATAATCAAAAAACAAAGTATCATTCTAGGTTATACCTAAAAAATGGATCAAGTTATATAATTGCATAAGTATGCTAGCTACACATCACCTTCTCTCTGCACTTCACCACAAGGGTACGAAGAGTGGAGGAGGTGGTGCTGGTGTTGGGATTTTGAAGACATTCACTACAATAATGTCATATATTATGGTGAATTGTCCCAACTATGGGATCTCTACAAGCTGGATCTCCAGAATTAGCGTTAGAAAAACTGTTGATATCTTAATCTTATATAAACATAACAGCCTAAATAAAATAGTGAGAATAGACGTCCCAAAAGGTTCAACATTAACATACATATATGATAAGCAAAATCATACAGGGTTATGTCGAACTGTATAAGCTACAAGAAAACATTAATCTTTTTATGATACATACATCGAATTGGTAATGCACAATTAATATATTATGCTTGTATGCTAGAAAATCACCATTATAATATGTAGAAAAACATTATACATGGTGGCTGATCGTCTGTAAATAATCTTTGTTAAGCAACAAGGTAATGTGAGCCATTCTCCCACCCGCTACTCATACACCATTGTATCATGAAGTCATTACTTCTTTACTTCTAATTAATTAACTCATAATAACATTCAATTAATTTAACCAAGCATAATCAAGATTTAAGGTCTACCATAACACTGCACACATCATTAATTAAAACGTTAGTACAAAAGTCAAACACATAAATATCTACATCTTATTCATCCATGTTGACCAATTTCAGATATTCGGGTGTAGGTGATTACACCTTCACTGGGATCTTAGCCAACTTGAACACAAAAACCTTGTTAATTTTTGGGATATGCCCAAAATAGAGTAAACTCAATCCAACGTGCACTAAAAGCCAGAGCCATAGAAAAATCTGCATAACTAATTTTTTAGATATGATATGGAAATACAATGAGAATTAAATCCTAGTAGATTTAGCAATAAATCATAATCATCATCAATATTGCTCATCACGTCATATTCATCTGTATAAGCTACATCAAATATCTTAGGTCATATGAATTCACTTTATCTATACACATGAAATCGTACAGTAATGATATGTATGGCATAAATAACTATTTTCAGAATATCATATGATGGCTATCAACTTATTTTTATATCAAGCTATCCTAGTCAGGGTGAGTACTTTCTACTCTCCGATACAGACTTTTCTCGCTCCATTCGACATGGCACACTTTCTTTTTCTTTTCTCAATTTCATAGTCATAGCCACGAGTAAGGTTTCCCCTACTAGTGCACCACACGGACCGTCATGTGACTGTGCTCGTCTCTTTTCTTTTCACATTAATAGCCAAAAATATGATTTCAATAACAAGTATGTTCATTATACTCATATGTCATAATTTATCATCAAAGTATAATCATTATCAAAAGTCATTGGTAATTATGTCATGAACATAATCATTTTCAAATATCACTTTTATAAAGTATTTCCATGTTAAAATTACACACTTGAAATGGTAAGGAGTTCATGCAATGGCAATGGCTAAAACATACACTAGTCATTTATTATTTTCATGTATAAGATTCTTCTTCTTTCTTAAATATTATTTTCATCTCTAACTAATCAAAGCATAACTCCCTTATTTTAACTCCAATTTAAGTGATCTTGGTGTCCATTTAAAGTTATGACAATCCTCTAAAAATCTTATATTGAATAGTTTAGTGAATTTGTAAGGAATCTTGGTGTTATTACTCCATCAAATTCAATGTTATTTCTTCCTGGGTTGGTTCTCACCTCTACTTACTAATCTGACCATATCTCCATCCTATGGACTTTAAATTGAGTGATTCTAGTGATTAAAAATTTGCGAGTCATATATCTATATGTTTTACGTTAACCATTTCTTTTAATTCCCTAAAAATTATTCCCATAAATTCAAACACAGAAGATAACCTAATAGATTCTTCCCTGGTTAACTAGTTTCTGACCACTGCTTACTAATCTAATTATATCTTCCTAATATGGATTCCAAATTGAATGATTCCAGTGACTAAAAATTTGTGAGACATATATATATATATATATATATATATATATATATATATATATATATATATATATATATATATATATATATATATA
Organism: Gleditsia sinensis; assembly: GCA_037074535.1. NCBI lineage: Eukaryota > Viridiplantae > Streptophyta > Magnoliopsida > Fabales > Fabaceae > Gleditsia > Gleditsia sinensis. Next base: position 28,061,843 of record CM073472.1, read on the forward strand.
TATATATATTATGTTAACCATTTCTTTTAGTTCCTTATAGATTTTTCTTAGAAATTCAAACATAGAAACTTACCTAATAGATTCTTTACTGGCTAACCATTTTTTGGCCACTGCTTACTAATCAGACCATATCTCCTTCATTTGAACTCCAAATGGGATGATTCCAATGGCTAAAAATTTGTGAGACATATATCTACATTTTTTTATGTTAACTATTTCTTTTATTTCCTAACCGATGCTTCCATGAATTTCAAAAACAGAAGCTTCCCTGGTTACTCCGAAATCTAATTTTCTTTCCTAAAGTTCTAGTTCATCCTTTTATTAAGTTCTCTTCCATTTCCTTCCAAATTTCCACCTAACCATAGAATTACTCATCTCAACATTTAATTATATTTCTTACTTAATTTAACATATTCCATAATCCACTTAAAAAAAAAAAAAGAATCAAATCATGTATCACTAAGGGTGTATCTCAACAGAAATTTCTCATGGTCTTCCCTTAGGTGTTTAAAGCCATACTTAATTTACCAATCTAACCATCTTCCATCCATTTTAACCACATCCCAATATGCATCACAATAGTACAAAAATCCCTAAAATTTTTCCACCCATAGCCATGCCTAATTAGAAAATTCCCATACCAATATATGTATTTAAACATCCATCACATGCAAGATCAACATATAACATGATATAGCAATATCCACAGCCAATCATCAAAGTATCAAATTTAATCAAAGTTCTAGGATCAAAATCCCATATAAATGTTACAAATTTCAAATATTTTCTTCAAAAAGAGATATTGTTAAACCTACCTAAAGATCTCCCTGGCTCACTTAGTGAATTCTTTTTCTTGTTTTCTCTTGAAGGAAGTGGCAAGATTCCTCCCTTTCCTTAAGTTTTCCAACAGCTTAAATAACAAAAGGAGGGTGAGTTTTGAACCCCAAGGATGAAGAGAAAAGATGGATTCAAGTGGAGATTAAGCTAACTTATCTTGAGTACTTAGTGAGCCAGGATACATATATATATATATATATGCATATATCTATGTATATGTATAGATATGTAACGTACCAAACTCTACTTATCCTTTTTGTTTGCAAGCACAACCTTGGCTTTCTTAGTCTTTGCTCCACCTAATTCTTCTTCTCCCACCAAAGTTTTTGCACTCATCACATTCAAACCAAGATTTGAGAAGCTTACACATGAGGGTGAGAGAGAATTAAGGGCTTAAATGCATAGAAATCACTTTAGTTTTCTTTCCTTAGCTTTTCTCTCTCTTCCTTCCTTTTCTTTTTCCTATTGGTTTCTCCTCCCCTTGGCCATGCACTAGCTCCTCCCTCTCCCCTTTTTTATTCGACTTCTTCATGAAGAATTTAGGAAACAATTAAAAAATAAAACTTGCTCATGAAACCACCTTTTCCACACTAACTTTACGCTCCAACAATGCCAAAATTACAAGTCTGCTATCCCTTTAAACTTTAACTAGTCATTTGCTAAGGATTTATTTGGCTATTGTAAATTCCAAAATGCTTTAATCTTTTCTTGAGAAAGGTACTAATGATCTTTAGAGCTACACTCTCTATATATTTTCATCTCGCTTCTTGATGCCCAACCCTAACCCTAAAATGATAAGAAATTACCATTTTACCTTTATGATTTTTCTTCACAAATCAAAATTCTTTTCTTTATCTTCTATAAGCATTTACTCAGGGAAATATAAAACCAACTTTTTTTTACTCTTCTTACTATGTTATTTAGTGAAAGATAGAAAATTGGGGGATGTTACATAAAATACCAAAACCAATAAAATGATTATGTTTGAACAAACTAAAACATCCATTCCTAAAATTAAAAGAGTATCCAATTGTATCAAGTTTAGAAAATAAAAACTAAATTTCTATAAATAAAATAATCATAAATGGTCTGGAAAAGATCTAAATGATGTCCATTATCTAAAATCAAATGATAGGTTTCAATGGCTTCAATTGGAACTATGACTCCATTCCCTATGAAGATAATTTTTTTATTTGGATTTATGCTTTAGGTTGTAAGGAATTCCTGCATCGTATTTGAAATATGAGTGGTACAACTAGAATCAATCCACCAAGTATTATAAGGAAATTTTGCCAACTTTGATTCAAAACATACTAAAACACTAGGCTCACCTTTCTTTTTGAACCATTCTTTTTGGAAATCTTTCTGGTAGTGCTTAGGTTTCTTATAGAAATGACACTTATCATTCTTTTGTTCCTTCTTGTGGATTAGGGTAAATGAATCATTAACCTTATGTTGTCCTGCTTGTCCTTTCCATTCTTCTTTATGGGTATTTTTAGCTCTTTGTTGACCCATGAGATTAATTGAATGAATCCCTTATTTCTTTAGTTTGCCTTCCTCTTGAATGAGCATATTGTGTAACTCATGCGCATTCCACTTATTCTTAACAGTATTATAACCCATTTGGAAGGTGGCATACTCAAAAGACAAAGAGTTCAAAATGAATTGCACAAGGAAGTTTTCATTCACCTACATTCCCATAGATTTCAGTTTAGCTGCTATACTTGTCATCTCACACTACTAGAAAAAACAAAATTAGAGATGAAATTTTTCTCTCTCTAATACTATTAGAGACGAAATTAGAGATGGAATTTAATTTGTCTCTAATCTTGTCGTTGCTAAAAGTTTAGAGATGAAAGTTTTTCATCTCTAAATATTAAAATTCCTGGCTCTAACATTACTACTTTGGTTACAAAGATGGAATTTTTTTGTCTCTAAATTGAGACAAAAAAATTATGTCTCTAACTATTTTTTCTATTTAACTCTTATTTTTTAATTATCCCAAACCAATAATTTTCCTATAAATGATTACATGACATTAAAAATATAAATTTCAAAAACAATCAAACAATTTTGCAATGGAAAGTATCAATTATATTAATACGTAACACAAAGTTGTCCATAACTAATATAAAATATAAAATGCCATCTTAATATTATAATCTATCAACAACATCAATAGTTTTTTCATTGTTATCTTCCTCTCCTTCTCCAGGTGTAAGTGACAACATTCAAATATTACTATCTATCATGAGATGCTTGAACATCCAATCCTATTCCTCAACCTTTTGCTTTAACATCAAATTTTTATCTTCATTTTGTTAAAGCCAAGTAGATAGAGCCTCAATTTTTGCATTCATAGCTATAACTTTTCTTCAGAGAATCCAACAAGAGTGAAAGAATTAAAAAAGGAACCAGCTGCTAATACATTATGAGCTTGAGATCTCAACCTATATATCCGTCATTTATTGTTCATGCCTCCAACAACATCCAAGTAAAACAAATTGTGTAAATGTTGGGTGGAGTATTGGCTAGAACCTTCATCGCTCTGAGATTGAGACTACCTCTCATCTAATTTTATTCGATACATTTCCTGAAAAAATATAGTCGTTAAACAAAGTTAATATTTCTAAAGATATAGAAATGAAACAGTGACTACATACAGCAATCCTTCCTTACTGCTTGTTGAATCACTCTAATGGCTTCCCCTTAGGCCGGTGAAGCCGCTCATATAACTCAAAACATGCTAACTCTTTGTTTATTTTCATCCTTTGAAAGAATAAAAAATTGAGTAATATAGGAGTAAAAACTTAATCACTATAATTTTGACAGAAATTACTCAACATTCTTTTGGTGTGTTCTCGTGCAGATATAGACCCTCCATTATGTACATTGAGTCCTTCTTTGGAAAGCCTATTTTGTTTGTTTTTTCTTGCTTTATCCTGCTAGCCTTCACTGTCCCATTTAGCTCTTAACTATTGTAGCATCTCTGGGAGAATTCAATCACCCTTGTCTTCACCACTACGCAATTTAAATAATACATTTTTTAGAACTGTTGATCCCCTGCTGTCGAAGGACCTTCTAATGTAGTACTCATCATTCTCCAGCCACTTGAAGTTTTCTTGAACAAATAAAGTAAGCAAATTAACATAACATTTGCACATTTTTAGAAACATATCAATAAATATGTGGGGGGGTGTGACATATTACCTTGGACTCATCAAACTACATTTTAATGGTATTGTTGTTTGCTTTTTCCCAACTAGACCAAGCACCTTCAAATTTTTTCTTAAAAATCGTTGTGATAACACCTCTTGTTGGGAAGTTAGGATAAAACTTAAAAATATAGCCACCAAGTTAAATATAATGACAAATGAAAAAAAAACACATATCACTTACTTGTTTCCAAGTGCTGATCTAATCCAAATTCGACCATCTATGTCCCTTGTTCCCTATAGAATATCATGTAATGTCAAAGAAGCTGCCTGAATGTTTAGACATGTTGATGAACTAGGGGATGAGGCATATATGGTATGTGAAGGTGGCATAGGGCCAACTGTGGTGTCAATTGAATGCCCTACTTGTGAATAAGGAGATAGGGTATAAGTATAAGAAGTTTGGGCATAAGGAGAGGATGAATGTGTATGTCCAATGTGGATGTGGTGAAGGTGAGCCGAGCTATCTACATGAGATATGTCTAGCTGTGTGGATGGTTGAGAGATAGCCCGTCCTTGGCCTCTACCTCTACCCTTTCCTCTACCTGTCATTTGAAGACAAAAGATAATGATAAATTTTTATTAAGTTTGATTACAATTTCATAATAAAAAATGCATATAATCACAATAGACAATAATAGAGAAATTCATAGCCATACTACTATAGATATATAACCTACTTCAAAAATACATAATATATAATCTACCTAATGCACTTAGTAAAATGAAGAAAGCTAACAATACCTAAACATCTTCTTCATCATTATCATTTTCTTCCTCTTCTTCTTCTTCCAATTCTCCTTTTTCCTCAATATCTTCTTTATCCACATCTTTTATTTCAACATCTATATATGTCTCTACTTCATGTAGGCTTAAAGAATGACCTTATATTTCATCCACAGGGCCATCGATCTCGATAAGACTGCCTGAGATTATCATTTGCAATTATTACAGGTGATTGCATTAATGATACTTCTTGGTATGGAGCATCACTTTCAAGCCTTTCAGTTTTTATTGTGGTTCATGCCTTGGTTTTAATCACTACTAACCAATCACGTTTTCCTTCAAGATATTGTGTATAGTATACTTACATTGCTTATTGTGCAAATATAAAGGGATCATAATTTTAGATCTCCTGACTGTTCTAATTTCAACAATTCCATAGTTATCTACCTTTGTTCTATGATTTGGGGTGGGATCAAAACAGTCACATTTGAATAGAACTAGCAGCTTTATGGGCCATCTTGTATAGTGTACTTCAATGATGTCTGTTAAAACCCCGTAATAATCATTTTATGTTGTTTTATTTGTACCACCTTGATAACATACACCAAAATTTGTTGTACCCATACCTTGGCCATGATCTCTTGTGTTAAATTTGTAACCATTTACATAATACATTGGCCATTTGTTGGCCTTTCTCTGAAAACCCATGCCAGACTCTTTAGAAGGGCATCTTCGACATTTTATTTAACAGCTAGTCATCAAAAATTTAAGTTAGTCATATCTAAGAAGAAAAATGTTAAAGATTAGGAGATATACAACATACATATTCTTTAAACCAAATAGGAAACAATGTGGAGGTTTGTCTTTCTAGTTCTAAGTCACCTACCCCATGTTCTTATAGCATATTAGTATAAGTACTACATTAAGAAAACATATAAGTGTGTAGTTTATAAATTCCTTTCTTTCAACATGAAAGATATGCATCTTCTAGAAGGACGGACATGATAATTAAAGATAGAGAGTGGCAATCTAATTGGACAACCTTTGCCTCCATCATCATTTCATAGTACTTTAGTCCTTCTACATGGAACATCAGGTGGATAATAGTAGGATGAAAATATAGAAGTCTCCTCTACCGGATAAACTTCACAAATGGAACCTTCAATTGCAATAGTGTTTGTCAACTTATCTTTCAATGTGCAAATAAACCAAACATACTTAATTGACACATTTAGTACAATGAATACAATGCCATAATTTATAAGACAAAAAAGATACATGACTACACCTTTCAAATGGATACATCCATCGATATTACACTGGACCTCCAACCTTTTCTTCGTATGGCAAATGGATTGGAAGGTGCTCCATCGAATTAAAGAAACTTAGAGAAAAAATTTGTTTTAGTTTACAAAGAATGATTGGAATGTTTTGCTCCATTTCACATAAAGTATCATCTCGTAGCAATGGCGAAGTCAATTCTTGAAAGAACTTATTGAACTTTGTGGGTGTGTTCCAAATAGGCTCTAGTAATGCTTTGAATGTAGTTGAGAGTAAATTGCATGAACACGTGAAAATCATGAATTTTCATACCAAACAACTTTACTTCTCTTATGTAAACATACCTTGACAAGGTAGAGGCATACTCGTCTGGTAGTTTCAATTTTTTGACCCATTCACACATAACTAATCTTTGCTGCTTAGTTAATGTGTATTTTACTTTAGGTTTAACAATTTTTCCATCTCCACCATCCTGTAGCTCTAATTCCTTCTGTCTACTAATCTCTGCTAAGGCCAATCTTGCATTAAAATTGTCTTTTTTTGTACCTTTAGTGTCCATAATTGTGTACAGGATATTCAAGAAGACATTTCTCTCAATATGTATGACATCTATATTGTATGGGAGAATATTTGTTTTCCAATATGGTAGTTCCCAGAATATGGTTTGCTTGGTTTAATTATGAATAACTCTATAACCTAGGAAATTTTCATATCTATGTTTAGTTATGCTAGGTATATGTCTTACTTTTTCCCACATTTCTTCACTTGTTAACCGAGGTGAAGGTAAGGATGTCTTATCATGTCTCTTTCAAAAAGTATTCTTATTCCTTCTATAACAATGATCATGTGGCAATAATTATCGGTGACAATAAAGAAAGGACGTTTTCCAACTATGTCAAAGGGTGAATGCTTTTGAATGCTCCATACAAATTAGGCAAGCAAATTTTCCCATTGTCATCCAACCCAAAAGTATACCATATGTAGGAAATTCATTAATGGTCCAAAGCAAGCAAGCTTTCATTAAAAAGTTTTGCTTTAGTGAGACATCATAGGTCACAACACTAGTGTTCTATAAAAGTTTGAGATCATCTATAAGTGATTGCAAATACACATCAATTCTATTCTTTAAATTGGAAAGGACGGGGATTATGATGGTCAAGAACAAAAACTCTCTTCTCATGTACATCTAAAGGGGGATATTGTAAAGGGTAACAATAACTGGCCAACAGGAATAAGTTTGACCTGTCTTATCAAATAGAACAAATACATCCACACACAAACCTAACCTCACATTTCGAAGGTCCATTGCAAATTCATGATACTTTTCATCAAATATTTTCCAAACCTCGCCATTAAATGGATGAGATAAAAAGCCTGTCACCCTCACGGTCTCCCAATGCCATCTCATTTGACTTGCAGTTTGCATTGAGGAATAAAGTCTTTGGAAGTAGGAAATACCACATTTTTTCACTAGAATTTCTCTTGCCTTTCCATTTTTAATGACCCTTTTGTAATGCTCTTCACCACAAAATTTACAATGACAAAGTTCCTTATCAAGAGGACTATGATAAATCATACTTCCATTTCGAGAACTGTGAATTTTTACATAACCTAATCCTAATTGCTCAACTGATTTCTTTGCACAATAGAGGTTTTTAGGCATTCAATTATCATCTGGTAATACATTTCTTATAAATTGTACCCATCGATTGAAATAATTCTCAAATATGTTGAAGTCTAACTTGATACCTAAAGCTTCCACTATAGTTGACAATTCAAAATAGTTTTCACAACCATCATACAAAGGAGCATATGTAGCTGCTAACATATTAAACGATTTTAGAGCTTCTAGGTTAGGATCCTCATCTCTCTGTTTGCCATGACCAAAACCATGTTGCTCTATATAATTACCAATAGATAGTCTAGCAACATCCATTACCATTTGTTCTCGATCATCATACAATGCCCAAAAATCACTACTTCCGCAATGAGTTTCTTAAAACCATTGGGGGAAAGAGAGATTTTAGTTCATCATGGTTGGTCCAATTATAGTAATTACTCATAAACTCCTTCATACAAAGTTGAGTTTTAACTTTATCAACTAAAAGATACTTCTGACACTTACATTTTCTATAAGGGTACCTTAACTTTCCTACTCTTTTAAAATGATCTTGACTACAAGCAAAATCTACAAACTCAACAACTTATGCTATAAACTCATCTATAACTGTTCTGTTATCAATACCCATCCTATTATCCATCAACTTACGATGTTCAAGAACTTCCATCTTGTGTCTAGGCACACGGATCAAAAATGGCATCTCAATTCAATATTTAATAAAGACATTATCAAAAAGGCACCCATACGTGAATTAGCTATGATTGCATTACAGTTTCAACTTTCCCTAAACAAAATCTTGTTTAATGAAAAAAATGCTCATAGAGTGAAAGGTGAATGTGTGCATGTTAATGAGGGCGTCAATGTGTGCATATATGCAAGCTTATAGAGTGAAGAGACAAGTTAGAAAATAAATGAAATTTAGACCATAATTTAATATTAGTAACAAATATATATAACTCTACAGCTTCTGGTTCAATTTATAATCAAATTATTTGCTTAAATATATTGTATATTTAATTATTTGCACTGACATATACTAACATCTAAACCTTCAAAAGTTGCCTAGGTTGGATTTGTTTATTCCAGTTATCACTTAATATCTAAGATCGATCAAAGTTTATCCACATCAAGTGAAATTCCAGAGTCCTATACCATAAAAGGAAAAAAATAGTATTCTCTTTAATGGTAACTTGTTAGGATTCTTAGAAATGTCAGTGTTATTATCTCCTATTCAAAAATCACTAGCAATTAGAGAGTTTTAACTTTAGAGTGAGTTTACAATTCTTTTGTAGAATGTTTGGGCTTCCAATTGTGAAAGTTATAATTGCAAGACTTTTGGCTATTTTTTATTTTTTTAAAATATTTGGATTAACATGGTGGAGTCTTATTTTAGATACCTTTATAATAAATACATTATTTGGATTTTAAAAAATCAATGTGATAATAGCATGGTATAAGGGCTTCTATAATTAATTAATTTATTTGAAGGTTCCTACTGAAGGTATTCTTGTTGCTTTGCTTTTATGAATCTTGAGTGGATTACAACTGCAGTTGATGAACTCAACCCTTCTGCTATCATGTTATGATTATTAGTTTTACATGATTTCATGTCCTTTTGATCTTATGATCTTGTTTGTAGGATAGATAGATAGATAGATATATATATATATATATATATATATATATATATATATATAAATTTCATACGATCATAAGTACATTCTTGTGATCCCACCTTGACAAAATGATTTAAGTTGTGTGCAATATCTTTTAGATGTATAATATGGGTCTGTTGGTTGGAAGGATCCTAATGTTCCTTTGATTTCTTCTATGGGACTGCATCTATTTTCAGCCACTTTATATTCTCTTTAGGCTTCTAATTGTTAGTGGGTTCAAACTTTAATAGTTCATAAGTCTTATGAGAAGTTTTAAACTTACAGATAATGGTTGCTTTTTCTAAGTAAAGAATTGGTTGGGAACTAAACACATCAAAGTTGCCCTCATCAATATTGCTTTGGTTATCAAATAATTGTTGGAACCTTGGCACATTAGAACTCCCCTTATTCCATAACTTAGTTTGGGTCAGGAATTTTGTTGTATCATGTTGATGGGACCTTAAGGCCAACTGATCGCTTTTTTCCTTGAAATAACTTAAGAGTTCTTTGATTATTATCAGTTTCCTTTTTTTGGTGTAAAATAATTTTTTTATAACAAGAATATAACAATTTACAAATCAAAACATGGACTTTTTTTGGATATAGAAATGCCTCCAGTATAACTGAGAACCTAAACATAGTGTATTCTGAACCATAATACAAATATGTTTTTTCTTGTTCTAGGTCCACTACCATGGCTTATGTTTAAACAATAGAGCTATTTATTTATATTGTAATGTTAGTTATTTACGAATTTTCCATTTATGAAATTAAAATGTTCTAATAATTTATAGCATAGCCACTTGTCATGTAGGATAAATAAAAAGCAAAAGCATTGAAAATATACACTACTGCAATCATAACAACCACTTTTGCTATAAAGGCAGCCATATTTGTGCTGTGATAACTGCATTTGCATCTCAGTGTCTAACAAGTGGGATTTATTTATGTACTTTTTGTATTAGGCCTCAATTTTTTCAATTGATGCTTGCTTTATTACTTAGGATTTGAAAAAACCCAACCTATAATTTGTTGGGTATAACCATGTTTAGAGTGACTAATTCTTAACTAAATTGAAAAATAAAGCCCCCTTACTATATTTAAGTAAACACACTAAATTGGTTTTATTAATTTCCCTAACATGCCCCTTTATGCCAAATCCCTTTGGGCTTGAATTGTTAACAAAGAATAGGCCATTATGCCAAATCCCTTTATTGTTATGTTCCATCTTTTCTCCTACTTGGTTGGAAGATAACCCTTCAAATTAAATTTGAATTTGTTACACTAACAGCCCCTTCAATGTATTTTTTGATGGTTCCTTTTATATTCTACAAGCCCCTCTTTCATTCTCTTAGTATTATAATTTGGAAGAATGGTTAGGAGTTGGTTAAGACCAACCTACAAAAGCAAGGAAATAAAATATGGAAAAGCTAGTTATCTCCAAATAATGAGGCCCAAAAAGAATCAAGGAGATATAAACTAAAATCACTATTCAACTCGCTATTCATTTAATCAAAATCCATAGATTTTAGCCCAAAAATCACGTTATATGGCCATAAAAATTCTCCTAGATATGTTATCCTTTCTCCTAAACAATAATTTATGGTCAAAAGCTTCTAAAAATATCAAAAACATGAAAAAAAAAATTCAAGAATTATAACTGGTGAACAATGCCTTCATTTTTTCTGCTTCAGGGTCCTTGTTTGCTACTATTAAGGCTAAGTTACTGCAGGGGTTCTTGTTTGCTCTATAAGAATATACTGATCATGTACCTTTCATTACTGCATTTGAGGCCTGAGCATCTTGTCCTGTCAAGACAAAAACTTGAGCTGGTTCTCGGCCTCGACCTTCTAATTCTTAACCCAAACCACCACTACTTGCTTGCCTTGAAGTTGCTCTGACTTGTTGTGCTGGTACAAATGCAGGGGGTGAAGTTGGCTATATTGATGCTTGACTTAAACTTCATAATCTTGGAAAATTCTTTACCATATGCCCTACTTGTCCACACCCAAATCATGCAACAATTTCTCTACAACAGTGTCTAGTGTGAGGCCTGCCACAAATGGGACATAATGGAATTGATCTTAAATTTTATTAACTAGTGGGTCTCATATATCTTTGAATCATTCTTTGCTTATTGATATTAATTGATGCCTAGCTGAAACTACCAGATCCTGCTTGAATCATACGTTGTGGATTCTAAAATCTTGGTCTTCTTATATTAGGATTATAACCCATCAAAATGTTGTTTTCTTGATATCTTTTTCTTCTCTTTGGACTTTCTATGTCTGCTAACTTTCGTGCTTCCATCATTATAGCACAATCTACTGTTGCTACATAAGTTGGGAAAAGATTAATCTGGGTACCCATTTAATTGAACAATGGATGTATTAGCCCTAAGACAAATCTCTTAATTCTATCCTTTTCAGTTGGGATCAGATATAGTGCATATCTAGACAACTAGGTAAAACGGATGTCATATTCAAAAATGGTAATATTAGGCATCTTTTTCAATTCTTCAAACTCTCTAGCCATCTTGTCTCTTTCACTTGCTGGTAGAAAATGATTCATGAATGATTTCTTAAATTTATCACACTCCATTGGTGGTAAGGTAACTGTTCTTTCCTGTATCAGAGTCTCATACTAGACTTGGGCTACATCTGATAGTTGAAAGGATAGTAGTTCAATAAACCTTTTAGTAGAACATTCCAAAGCTGTGAGGATTCATTCTACAGCATCAACGAATATCTATGGATCTTCGTGAATATCTGACCCCAAAAAAGTTGAGGACTTTAATTTTAAGAACTGCGGTAACGTCACCTCAATCCCTGTAAGTATACCATCTTGTTTAGCTGGTCTTTCTAGTTCTTGAGCTATAGGAGCATTTTCTAATGGCTAGCTATCCTTTCTGCCTTGTTCTGCTATAAATCTTGTCATTGTCTTTAAGCTCATGTGTATGCCAGTAATCATTTTGGCTATTCTATCATGTGGTTCCTAAGGGGGTTCTATTCTCTCCTCAGGGACTCTATCAGATACATAACTCTGTTCATCTTGTCCTGGGATTCTCCTACCCCATGCATGTCCCCTGCCTCTTCCTTTAAGCTGACCTTTACGGCGGCCTCTTTATATTGGAATTGCATATTGTGCTGACATTTCTGCAGAGGTTGCACGATCTGTAGCTCCTCTAGCAATCGCTTTAGTTCTTGGCGGCATAATAGACTACACAAAACAAAACACCTTTTAAGATACCATAATATTCAATCAACCTTATACTAGGAACTTTAGCAAACTTGGAATAGAAAGGAAGTTAACATCCTATAGAATCCCTCAACAGCACCTGAAGTATAAATATGTTAGACTCATATCCATATTAAGGGTCCTACTAAAGAATCCTTTGCTCCGATAGCCACAGGGAAACCTAATGCTCTTATACTAACTTGTCGCGCTCCTACTTTAAGGGCACATGAAACACATATATCACAAGCAGATATTTGCTATAATATACATAATATAATCCTTTATAATGGAAACAAATAGAAATAGGTTCTTCAATGAATACACAATGTACAGACCAAGATTATAAATATCAGAATAACAACAGAAGTAACGATCTTGCCTGTGGCATACAAAGCATACTCTAGAATACAAAACAGTACATTCCAAATAATGTGAGCCTTAGAAGCAACGTAGGCTCACCTAGAGAGTATGTCCCATAGCTGATCACTTATCTACAGGGCCATACTCTATATCTTTATTTAAAAAACATGTAAATATTGTGTAGTGAGTTTGAAAACTTAGTGAGCAGATAAAACCTCTCATGATCTCTCGGTTAGCAAATTGATGCACTTATATGATAAAATTGTCACATAGAAAATACAGTTCAGAAATGCATCCATACAAGACCCACATTTCAAATATTCTCAATTTAAAAGATAGTAAGATATCCAAAACTAGATCTAATACAATATGATCATGAAATAAATATAGTTATGCATAAGAATACTTCACGTGTAAATATTAGGAGGATCCTATACCGGAACCACCATATCAAAGTTCAAACCCTTTTCATAATTTTGCAATGTAGGATTCGCCTAAACTCAGCATCCGAGTTGAAGTTTTTCCCACCATCGTTCAAGAGGACATGAAATGGGACTCTAATATGGGTATTTCCCAAGAACAGCATTCTGCCTCTTTTATAGAATTCACATCACGTGTGTTGGCCGATACACACGTGGCTAGCAACACTCTTGCTAGTTGAGGTCTTAAGGTGCACTAGGGCTAGCATCACCTGTTGTTAGCAAACCGTGTTTCCAATGGGATTCTTCCACAGAAAAATAACTACATAAGTACAATATCATTCAAATCATAAGTTATAGTTTGATACAAAAATTTCATTATGAGTTTAGTCCTCTGTCAAAAATTTTTAGTCAGAGTTTAACACATAACCATGCCCTTTTTCCAAGACAACCTTATAGTTGTACAAATCAATACCACGTGCACATAAATATTTCTTTTCAAAATTATGAGAAATGCATTTAGAAACACATGTTTAATGGGTTTAAAAATTAATATGTAAAACTATACTCTTCTTGAACAATATGCTAATTAGTAAGAAATCTGATAACTTCGCCCATTTTAGAGATTTATAGTAGTATAAATAAAGCATATACAGAACCAATTATGCATTTAAAGTTCAAGAATAGCATAGAGTAAGTCATAGAAGGAATTATTTACTCATAAGGTTAGGGTTCCAAGTTTGACAGCTCCAAAATCTATGTTTCCAACCTAAATCTGGCCAAGTATACCACAAAAACGAGTTTGGAGGGTCCAAAACCCTAGTAAATGACTCCCGAATCGAAAAATTTGGCCTCCAGGAGCTTGGTCAATGCAATAGGGCTACCGTCACATAAGTTGAATGCACCACCTGCAGGGGCTAAACGTAGGCTTCATGCACCTAAAGGGAAGAAGCACGTGGCGGTGCGTGAAGAGTCTACAAAAGTTATCTGAGTCTAAAATTTGAGATCCCAAGATTTTTTCATCTCCTGAATCCATCTATGGTGTTAGTTTTTCATTTTGAGAACTCTAAATAGGAGTTTTGGAACTCACCTTTTTATGAGATTTTCACCTCCTTTTTTTGGCAAATTTTCGACCAATTTTCCAAAATCCAATCGAATAGATTCGTAGATCTCATTATTCTGAATCCATTGGCAGTGGTGGTGTTGAAATCTGAGGTCTCTAGAGAGAAGTTTTCGGGTTTTTAGAGAGAAAAAATAGGGGGGAGAGAGAGAGAAAGCTTCAAAATTTCCACGCCATTTTTGCTGTAAGTTCACTAAAATATCATGGGGGACCATTCTGTAAAAATTTAATTTTTGAGAGAGGCCTTTTGCAAATTTTTATTATTTACATTTTAACCCCTAAACTTTTAGAAAATTGCATTTTTGCCCTAAACTTAAGTTCTCATATTATCTTTATAATTCTTCAACCCATGTAATAAATAAACATATTTCAAGTAGTACTTATCTCCATTTATCATAATCCTCTCTTACATTCAAAATTTTTCTTTATTTTTGGGCTATTACAAATGTTTCCTGAATTTCTGATAATTCTAAAAATACTAAAAAGACGTTTTCAAAATTTTAATACAATTTTGTACATTGTAATAGTGATATTTTCACAATTATTTCAAATTATATATACAATGTTTTATTGTTTATATAGTTATAAAGTGGTAAAAATGAAAATAAAGTGAAAATACAATCATATAACTAAAAAATAGTGAAAATAAAAACACAAACCACACATATTTTCATAAATGTGAAAAGTAGAAAATGAAAATTATTTTTAGGAAATGAAAGTAGAAAACAAAAACATAAAACGTTTTCGCAAACCAAACGCACCCTTAAATTTCAAAGCTAAAGTGACATACTTTACAAATTCAAATACCCTAGATATATCAGTCACAATTGGACATTGAAGTGAGCCTAATTAAGCATATTTTTAATACATTTATACTTACTTTTTGTTTGATTCGAGTAAAGTATAATTAGGAATTAATTTAGTTTTATGTTTTGTGTTGTAGGAACAAAAAAAGAGGAAAAGAGGAGAAAAATAAAAGAAATTCATGAAAAATGATTAATTGCAGAGAATTATGACATTTATCACTAATCAGGCTATAGTTCTCTCATATAAATTTCATTTGAATGATTCAAGTGGCTATAGAACACTAAGACAAAAAGCTACAATTTTTTTGTTTAATGTTTCCACAAATTCTATAGATATGATATCATTAAAGCACTAGTTGCAATAGGAAGAGGAAAAAGTCCTGAAAATATTTTATTTTGGATCCAAAACGTAGCCCAATGGGCCAAAAACTAACAAACTAATTCTTTTTTGTTAGTTAAGGGAGACTAAAACCGCAAGGATTCTATGCATTGTGAAATTTAATTCAGGTTTGATTGTTTCAATTCTATTTGGGTATTAATCATTCATCTACTCTCTTTATAACTATTAGGAGGCCTACTAGTATATTGTTTGTTTAAATCTACTACTAAATTATACATCAACAAAGTTTTAATCCCTTTGATTTAAGAGGAAAATAGTATTAATGATTACATGATTATGAATTTTTATCCTATGATGACTAATTAACTAGAAATTTTATCTTTGATCAAAAGTGCAACAAACAAGTAAGTATCGTCCTATTTTGTTACCAATTTCTAATAAGTTATATCTACCTTTTATTTTACGGTATCTTGACCCAAGCTAAAAGAGCTTCCTTAGTCACTTAAAGAGCATATATAGTAAAAAACCACCCACAGTGATAACCTCAAATAAACATGCCTTACTCAAAGATAGAGGAAAGCTACCTCCTGCTTTAGCAATACATCAGTCTCATCCCTCCCTAAACAGTAAAAAGGAATTTAGGGAAGTTCACTTAACTCATATCTTCTCATATCTCCCTCCTTATTCTCATGTTTATTTTACATTGAGGGTAATGTAAAGTTTGAGTATGGAGGTGGAAGAACATTTGCCTTAATGATTTTGATCCTATTTGAACATCAATGTTTCGATTTTCACTATCATTACACCTTTATTACATTTAACAAGTTGAGTGATTGCTTGAGTATATTCAATTTATATTTTATTTTGTTAGGCCTAGCCAATAACCAATTATATGACTACTCAAAAAAAATTTCAACTCTTGAAAAATGTAGAAAACTCCTAGTTGTGTGCAATTTTAACTCATGCAATTTATTTTTGACTTTAGAATCTTGAAATTGTTTATATAGTTGTCTTTTACCTAGAAATTGTTTATATAGCTCAAAAATATTTTATGATCTCAATAGGATTTTAGAACTTATTTAAATACCACTTGAAGAAAAATCTTAGGCTAACACTATTATTTAGGAGATGATTTATGCATTATTTGATAGATTAAGACTTTCAAGGCTACTCTAATGTAATTATATATCTCTAGTTCATCTATTTAACCTTAGCTAAGTTTTTATTATATATCCACAAATTTGCCAACAGCCAATTTATGATAAATATTCTTATTTTTGAACCTATTCATCACTCCATGATTATTTTTCTAAAAATTTGTTTTGTAGGACTCTATTGACCAAAATGGTGGAAGGGTGGAGTAAAGAAGGAAAGCACATTAAGGGAAGAAATAAATTCAAAAGAAAGAAATAAAGCATATACGGTGGGTGAGAAAGAAGTGGAGAACAAAAAAGAAGAAGAAAAAGAGTAAAAGAAGGAGAAAGCAATTAAATTTAATCAAAGCAAGAAAATAAGAGTGAGAAAAAAGTTTTTCAAACTTGGAAAAGCTCAAGAGATCAGATATAGTCATATAGTATTAGGTGATTGAGCCTAAATTATATCCTTATTCCTATGTTACACCTTGGCCGCATTAAAAGTTTAATGAAAGTACTATTGATCCTAGAGGTAGTGTTTAGCCTTCATTAGTGAAAAGCGGCATAAAAGATAAGCCTATGGAACTTCTAAATCAATTAAATCTCCACACTAGAAATTTAGGGGATATAAACTCATCTTGGTGAGGAAAGTTAATTGATTCAAGGACACACATACTTAGTATTCAAAAGAATAAATTATGGATTGTATTTGAGTTAGTCTTGTGCATGGCTCAGATCTTTTTGAAAATCTTCTTGAGTATATTTTCATGTTATGAGGAAAACGTTTTGTACATCTAACACTCACTACATACATTGATTTTTTTTTGTCTTTAGGGATTCTTTTGCTTGAGAACAAGCAAAAGGTTAAGTGTGGAAATATTTGATATGTGCATAATTAAGCATGATTTTAATACTTTTATACTTTTTGTTTGATTTAAGTAAAGTATGATTGGTAATTAACTTGGTTTTATGTTTTGTGTAGTATGATCGAAGGAGGAAAAAAGAGATGAGAAAAAGAGAAGAAATTATTGAAAAATGTTGAATTGCAAAGAATTATGACATTTCGTCACTAATCAGTCCATAATTCTATCATATGAACTCCAATTAAGGTAATTCAAGTGGTTATGGAAAGTTAAGATGAAGAGCTATAATTTTGTGTCTGGCGTTTTTGCAAATTCTATAGATATCATAGCATTGCAGTGATTTACAGTAGCATCGTGGTATTGGCCATAGTGGGAACACAAAAAAGTTATTAAAAAAATACATTTTGGACCCAAAACGTAGCCGAATGGGCTAGAAACTGATCACAAGCAATTCTAGATCATTAGGGTTACCAAAATCTATAAATAAGAGGCCAAAGAGGTAGCAAAAGCCACTTCCTAATCAAGAGATCTCTCTCATCCTTTTATCTCTCTTAGGTTTTGTTATGGTCCAACGTGACTAATTCTTTTTGGTTGGTTGAGAAAGATTGAAACATCAAGGATTCTATGCATTGTAATATTTGAATAAGGTTTGATTGTTTAAATTCTATTTGGGTATTAATTATTCATCTGCTCTTCTTCATGATTGCTAGGAAGTCTATTAGTATATTATTTGTTTCAATTTAGTACTAAATTATACATCAATAAAGTTTTGATCCTTTTGATTTAAAAGGAAAATAGAATTAATGATTATAAATTTTTATCTTATGATAAATAATTAACTAGATTAAATACTACTAATGTGTCTATGTTGTTTAACTCTATCAATTTATCTAATTGTTCATACTATTAATAAGTTAAATTTTACCGATTAGCTAAGGTTGTTAGTTAATTAGAGTTAGTTGAAGTGATTATTATCAATTAACTAAACCTAAGGAGGAACATGAATAACATCTTAATGACCGATATACAATATAGAATTGATTATATTATTAATTTTTAATGTAATGTTTGATGGTGTATGTCAACCAAGATCAAAGTTCTCATCATTAATTGATTCTCATATTTACTTTTTTGCTATTGATTTTTTTTTATTCATAATTCTATTTTATCAACTTAATCTCCCCTTTTAGATTCACAATAGGTATAGCTAGTCTTTGTGGGGTCTAATCTTACTCCCACTACTATAAGTTAGTTTTAAGGTAAGGAATTTAATTTTTTTTGGTATACCTATGACAGTACTTATCAAACACAAATCAATATTTCCACTTATACAAACTTATCACAAGCAAAATCATAGTCAAAACATAACTATTGGTAATCACCATTCTAACACAATTAAACAAAATCTGATAAAAAGTTCTTAAGAAAGGAGGACAAGTCTTAAATTATAAGGGTTTACAAAATAAAAACTTTGGCCGTAAAAAACTAACATTAAAATAAAGTAGAATAAATTAAATTAACCAAATTTAACTAAATTGTTTGGAAGGATTCTATATTAGAACCATGCATAATTTCCAAAGCACAAAGTAAGGAAAAAGAGAAATCACAATTATATTCAATTATGTAACAGAAGGCAAGTGCCTAGCAAATTTGAAATATTTTTTCAAATTATATCAATAGCAATAATATTAAGAAGCATACTAGACACTCCTTTCAATGAACGTACGAGGCATTCTACCATTTCTATCAAATAACAAATCTTCTGTGAAGGTCAATATACAAGGCCATCATCACCCTTGCTAGTTGAAGTTTCAAAGTTATAGGACAATTTTACAATAGCAAATTTCATACGTTTCCCAACAAAGAAGACTAGCAACAACCTTGCAAGCTAGAATTCATGGTGCGCATTTACTACTACTATCAAACTGTGTTTTTAACAAGACTCCTCCCTAATCATATTAAGATTAGATATAAAAATTTATGCTAATTGAACAAATTCTGAAATTATATTTTCTTTCAAAATGTACTTAAATCATTTGTCCCATTATTCAGCAAAAGATTCTACTTCAAAATAAATTATTACAAAAAGTAATTCAAATCCAAATAACATAAATCAATTCATGAATGAACACTTTTTCACGTAATTTAATACCATTAAGTCAGCCCAAATAAAAAACCAAAACTTAACTACAAAACTATGAAAGAAAGATTCAAGCACTTACAATTTGATTAAAATTCAAAGAAATTTACAAAATTTGCTTGTCTTGCTTTCCAAAGCTCTACTACAAAAAAAACTAAAAACAATATTGTCATCACAATCTAATACAAAATATAGTTAAAAACCAATAATATAAAAACTCTAGTTCATCTATTATATTCACAAAACACTGAAAACATAATTTAGAAATTGAAATAAAAATGGAATAAGTCATATTCTAAGTTATCTACTCACCAAAACAAAGGATCCCAAGTTGTTTAGGTCTAAAACAGCCTTTTTCAATCAAATTTTGGAAAAATAGATCTTAAAAGTGAATTTGGAGGGTCTAAAAAAACTTAGGACATATCTCCATAATTTCAAAAATTAGAGTCCAAAAATAAGGTTGTTGCCAGTCAATGAAAATAGGGCATAGTACACGAGCTACCACTTGCCGAAAAACTCCTACGAGTTGGCCTCAAGCACTGCCAAGGAGGGTGACATGTGGGGTGCGTATCGTGTCTACGATGCTCATTTGATTGTAAAATTTTGGCTCCCAAGATTTGTTTACCTCCTGAGTCAAGCTATGGAGTTAGTTTTTTTATTTTGAGAACTTTGCAAAGAAATTAGATGATTCTCACAAAGCAATAATTATATAGAGACCTTGATCCATGATAATTTTGTTGAAGATAAATCCTTTGTAGATGAGGAATTTTGAGGAAACTAGGTTTCTCTCTATTCACCCCTTTAGATTTGATGTATGTTTTTTAATAGATAGAAAACTGTTAGATAATCAGTAGAGAAAGGACCAATTTCTTATATAGGATCACTTAATACACATGTACTATTAACATGTCTCATTAATATAAAAAAATATCTCTCTTATTGAGTAATAAAATTTTAGTACTTAATTATCATTAAATTATAATTATATTTAATAAATAAATATAATAAAAAATGTCAAAGGTACATGGGCCACTAATTAAAATATCTAACAAAGATACATGAGTTGCATGAGTTATTTTAGGGACCACTTTTTTAGTAATTAATCTGTGAAAAGTATATGTAGTTTTGGCTCGCCTTATCACAGATCTATCCTCTAGAGCTTGAATAGTCTTTTCCATAGTTATCTTTCAAAGTACAATTACTGTATGGAATTTTAGACTTAGGAGGCCATGTAGAAATTTGGAAACTTACACGTTAATTAGAGCATCTCCAGTAGGAGTGCTTACAGCGTTGCTTCCTACTAAGCAATGCATCTTACTCAATTTAAGCATTGGAGTGCTATAACTGGCACTCATATATAAGCATCATTGCTTCTATAAGCAACGATTGCTTAAAGCCAAAAATCATAAAAAATTGAAGAGGTGGTTAATCAAAAAATCAATAATCAGAAGATGGATCTAGTATTTTGAGAAGTAGGTGTTCAATCTGAAATCACAAACAAGAGGATGCTCAATCAGAAATCACAAATCAAAAAATCAACAATCAAAAAATTGAAGATGTGCTCAATTAGAAAATCACAAAATTCACAATGAACTCCAAAAAATGATGGATTGATGGATTACTATACCTCTTCATTGCTCCCAGTTAGAACATCCACAACTGAACCAAGCAAGACAGAATCGAAGAACGAGTCTCGCAATCATCATCTTCCTCCTCCTCCACAAACAGAATCAAAGAACTAGTCTCTCAATCAAGAACCAGTCTCGTAATCATTTGGTTTACGATGTGAGGGAGGAGGACTGGTTTGTTCACAAATTTTCTAGTGTGCACACAGAATCGAAGGCCACAATCATGAAGGGAATGGGAAACCCAGCCATTGTATTTATTTTCCATCACATTCTGAAATCACATAAGAAAATGACATTCTTCGATCACAGAAGAAAATCGAAGGGAAGGGATTGTGTGTGTTTTATTAAATAACCGCAAGCGCACGGCGTAGCTGTAGCTAATCCAGTGAATACGAGTCGTATCCCACAGAGAACAATGTCAATTACTAGAATTATACGAAACGAGCTATCTAAATCAATGTAATTCAATTAGAGAGTGTCACAATTAAATAAATAAAGATAATCAATTAAACAAAGCCTAGGGTTAGGGTTCACCACACTTATAATATTCAACAACTAATATATACCTCTAATTATAATTATCTAGGTTATTGAGGATGGTTTAGCCTTAATTAATTAGCAACCTCTTTCAAGCGTTACTAATCGTACTTAGGTTAATCCAATTAACTACTTTCGTGGTTCTTAGTTCAACGTAGGTCCATTAAGTTATATGCAAACCATGGAATACAATTAATCGGTTTTCCCTTGCCCATTAATTGATTCAATCCTAGAGAATTTTAAACTACTTTTGTGATTAAGATATCCCTAATTAATTATTAGGTTCCGGTATTAATCTTCACATTTCAATCCATCAATTAATATCCTAAGACGTAATAAAACGTTGGCCAGACATTCATCAACTCATATAGTCAATGCATAATAGTTAATCCTAATTAACCATGGATAACACAATTAGGGTTCTAATGATTCAATTAGCACAATGTATCATCACATCATAAGTGGGTTTGCCGAAACCCTAGATCAAATCTACTCAAGCATGATAGAAAGATAAATCAAAGGCATAATCATTAAGTAAATCATCAATATCCAATACAATGCAAAAGGAAGAAGTAGAAATAGAAGTAGAAGCAAAGATGGAAAGATAAAACTTGGATTGCTGAATGCAAAGATGAAATATAATGCTGAATCAATCTCAAATCTAAGTTAAAAACATGAAAGTAAGCACTAATCTTACTCTAAAACTAATCTAATGGTGTTTCCTAAGCTTAAAATTGAGTAAAAGAATGTCTCTCTACGTCTCGATGCCTTTGGCTGTGTTTCCCCTTCAATCTATATGACTTTGGCGACTCAAAACCCAAAAAAGACGATGTGTATGGACCCGAAGCACGGCCGTGCTTCATGATATGGCCTAGCCGTACTTCGGGCTAGTTTTTGGGGTTTTTCTGTACTTCTTTCCCAGA
The DNA here is from genome assembly GCA_037074535.1 of Gleditsia sinensis. Classification (NCBI taxonomy): domain Eukaryota; kingdom Viridiplantae; phylum Streptophyta; class Magnoliopsida; order Fabales; family Fabaceae; genus Gleditsia; species Gleditsia sinensis. Next base: position 28,084,684 of record CM073472.1, read on the forward strand.
GCACGGCCTAGTCGTGCTCCATGCCACCAAGCACGGCCTGGCCGTGTTGGGGGCTACCATGCTCCTTTCTTGCTAAATTTTGGTGTATTGCCTCCTTGCTTCCTCCTCATCTTGTTCCAAGTCCATATGACACTTCTCATGGGTGTTTTCCCTTGCTTCTTGGCCTCTTTTGCTCTCCTACAAATATAAAACAAACCAAAGCAGTATCTATAGCAAAGCATAACCAAAAGTAGGGAAATAACCACAAGTTTACTATGAATTAGAAGATAAAATATAGCCATTAAGTACTCAAAATTCTCCTTTATCAACTCCCCATGCTTAAACCTTTGCTTGTCCTCAAGAAAATAACATGTCATATCAAGAAGGGGGAAAGATGCAATCAGATTCCAGAAGATAGAAAAGTGCAATACAGGTAATTTGTCACTCAATCAATGTGAACACAATAGATATATGAATATACATTTACTAGATAGTCTCTGTTCTTCTAAAACTAAACCCAAATTCTTCTATTATATATCTACTTCTATTGTTACCATTGGTTGTATGCATCAAATTGATTTTTGTACACTCAAGTAGGCCACCTCATCCTTTAGATCTCCCTATGTTGCTTTACCCTTATTTCTATTATCACTCTTTTTTTTCATTCATACTCTTTTATTTCTTACTTTCTTTTTCTTTTTCATTCATTCATCATTTTTTTTATATAGAAACATGCAGTGAGTGCATTTTATGCTCCATCTCACTAGGGTAAAGGTATATAGGTACTCATACTAAGGCCTTTTTGGTGCCTTGAAGGGGTACTCAAAGTGAAAACTTTTTGGGGTGCACATTGCCTCATTTTTCACCTCTCCCTACCTTCACACTCTCATAGTGTTAAAATAAAAAATAGCATACAATTCACAGCACAATAGAGAGATATTTTTCAAAAAAAAATTAGAGGTTTAATCCTAGAAGAGAGAGACTAAAATTATAACTACCTATTTCATATCGTATTGTGCATCACATGTTCATGAGCTAAAATCAACCTATATTGCATCAATCTATCTCTGAAATAGTAAACTATGTGATTTTGCATTGCAACATTTGATATTCAGCCAATAATATCTAATCAGAGGAAATCACAAGCCTAAAGCTACTCCCCCATGCTTAAACTTGACATTGTCCTCAATGTCAATATAAATTAAAGTACAGGCAAAGGGAGAAGGAACTTATGTGCTCACTGGTCTTCTGAAAGAGGTGGTGGAGGGTTCTGTTTCTGGTGCTAAATGTATTTGGCTTGCATTAGCAACATGTAAAGCCAATGTCAAATTCTAACTTCAAATCAATGGCAAGATCAGCAAATTAGTAAGTAACAGTTATCAAAAAATCCATATGTAGATAAAACCATTCAAAAAACAATTAGAGAATTCAGTATAGATTCAGTCCCAATTCTGCATAAATTCCCAAAACCATGCTAATAAATCGACAGTTGTAGAATAAAATATACAATCAGATATATAAACCAATCTAGTTCAATCCTGAGGAATAATCCAGTCCAACCATCAGGGAAGTCCAATCCAGATAAAAGAAATTAGGCGCAAAGCAAAGGTTAAAATTATACCTGGAGGGAAGCTATAATGGTGATGCTAATAGAAGATGGCTCTTTTTCTCTTTTCCCTCTTTTTTTACCTGGAGCACGGTCGTGCTTGGCGTTGGAAATCCAAAAACTCTAGATTTGGCCCGTGTTAGCCAACACAGACAAGGGGTGCTTGGGCTGGGCTTGGGGCACGACCGTGTCTTGTGACACGGCCTGCCCATGCTGAGAGCTGGATTCCTCCAATTCTTTGAAAAATTCTTGCATTTTTCAACCTTGCTCAATTTCCCTTGATTTTCATTCTTTATTTCAACTTTGGGCAAATGGGAATAGACCTATAAATCATATGGAAACACTCATTAAACTATAACCTAAGAAATCAACTAAAATTAAAGATAAAAATTAAAACAAAAGGCAAGAAAACAAAACAAAAAAGAAACTTAAAAATTAAAAGGTAGGTTGCCTCCCACAAATTGCTTGTTTAAAGTCATTTGCTCAAATTCCTTTCCATGCTTTCCACTCAAGGAGGCTTTAAGAGAGTTTGAATAACTCTCCTTGCTATCCATTGTCTCTTAGTATGGTTCTTGAGTCTTTGTCCAATGGCCTTCAAAGATCTTTTTGGCTCATTCCTTTCTTCCTTTGCTTCATTCAAGCTTTGAGGAGTTGGTTTGGATTCAAGCTTTGTATCTTTCACTTCCTCCTCAATATCTTGATTTTCTTCCCCCTGTTTGACATAAACACAAGAACTTTCCACAGAGCATAACTCAAGTGGGTCAGAAAGAGAAAAATTCATGGCATTATCATTCACATTAGGTTCAGTTAAGCCCATCATGTAGCAAGATTCACCTAGAGATGGAGGGTGCATAGCATCATTCAAATTAAATTCTACTTTTTCATCCCCTACATTCAAAGAAAGCTTTTCATCTCTCATATTTATATTGGCACATGCCGTAGTTAGGAAATGCCTTCCAAGAATGATAGGTATTTTGTCATCTTCCTTTATCTTTAAAATAAAAAAATCAACCGGTATATAAAATTTGCCTACCTTTAGAGGAACATCCTGTAATATACTTACTGGATGCTTGATGGATCGGTCAGCCAAATGAAGAGAAAGGGTGGTAGGGTTCAAGTCACCTATTTAAAGCTTTTGGCAAACCGAAAAAGGCATGAGACTTACACTTGCTCCAAGGTCACATAGGGCTCTGTCTATTTTCATCTCACCAATAAAGCAAGGGATTGATAAGCTTCCGGGATCCTTAAGCTTTTAAGGAAGCTTATTCTGAATTAATGCACTTGATCCCTCTGTCAGTGCCACCACAGCATGCTCTTCAATTTTCCTCTTGTTTGAAAGGATCTATTTCAGGAACTTCGCATAGGATGGCATTTGGGAGATGGCTTCTAGAAATGGAATGTTAATATTCAAATTTTTTAGCACATCCATAAATCTCCCAAACTGCTTCTCTAACTTGGCCTTAACCAATCTTTGAGGAAAAATGATTGGTGGCTTGTATGGTTCAGGAGCCACATATTTTGCCTCTTCTTCCTTTTTTTTCCTCTTCTTCTGGTTCATCTTCTCTTCTCTTCTCAGATGCAGCCTGAGGTTCATTTTTTTTACCTTCCCACTTCTCTCAGATTCAGCCAATTGCTTACCACTTCTCAAAGTAATGGCATTGCAATGCTCTCTGGGGTTCTCAGTCTGGCCTGAAAGTCTGCCAAAGTTCCTGTTAGATAGACTTGCCTCATGTGCTATTTGAGTTTCCAGCATCTTGCTATGAGTAGCAAGTGAATCTACCTTGGAGGCTAAATCTTTTATAGCCTCATTCATGGAATAGTTCTGGGCTCTGAATTCATCATTCTGCTTACTCTGTGTAGTGATGAAATTCTCCATTAAAGCCTCCAAATTTGACTTTGGCTGAGGAGCTGGATTGAATGGCCTCTAATTCTGAAACCCAGGGGGTTGTCTAAAATTATTCTGAGGCTGCTGATTTACATTCGGCTTGTAAGAGAGATTCGGGTGGTTCTTCTAGCCTGGGTTATATGTGTTGCTGTAGGGATTGTTTCTTTGGTTGTTCACAAAATTTGTTTGCTCACAATCCTGAAGTGCAGAGTTTCTAAGCTGACATTCATTGGCCACATGACCAACACCTCCACAAATCTCACAAGATGAAGATGAAGAAGGAGAACTAACAGCATTGATGCTTAGCTTGTCTAATTTCTGAAATAAGGCATCAACTTAAGAAGTTAGATGATTGAGTGCATCTACTTCATACATCCCTGCTGGTTTTCTTGGCTACCTCTCACTAGACCATGAGTAATGGTTTTGAAACATATCTTCAATCAGCTCATATGCCTCATCAACTGTCTTATTCATCAAAGCTCCTTCGGCTGCAGCATCCACAAACATATGGGTGTTGTAAATCAGTCCATTATAGAACGTGTGGACTATCAGCCACTTCTCCAACCCATGGTATGGGCATATTCTGAGGAGCTCTTTGAATCGTTCCCAAGCTTCATATAGTGACTCCTCATCTTTCTAAGCAAAAGTAGTTATCTGATTCTTAAGATGAGTCATCTTACTCAGTGGGAAGTATTTGGCCAGGAAAGCTTGAGAAAGCTGCTGCCATGTGGTAATAAACCCTGATGGAAGAGAATGTAACCATGCACGAGCCTTGTCCATCAGAGAGAAAGGGAACAGTCTTAGTCTGATGGCATCAGAAGATACTCCATTCAGCTTCAGCGTGTCACAGTACTCCAAAAACACTGAAAGATGGAGATTTGGGTCTTCAGTAAGTGACCTTCCAAATTGATTCTGCTAAACCATCTGCAAAATAGAAGGTTTTAGCTCGAAGTTATTGGCCTCTACGGTTGGTCTGACAATACTGGGATTCAGGCCATGAGTATCTGGGGCGGTAAAATCATTCAATGAATGGTTATCTCTCTCTACCATGGTTGGTGCAGTGGGATCTTGCTGCTGTCTTCTTCTTCTTCTTCTCCATAGGGTGCGCTCAATCTCTGGGTCAAATTCAGCAAAGAGTTCGCGGCCTCTTCACATAAAAAAGCTACACACCTAAAAAGGAAGAAAAAGGAACAAAAATCAGCAAAAGAAAATTATGCAAAAAAATTAAAAGAAAGTGATCTAGTCTAGCTATTTCGCAGATATCTAATATTGACGATTGTTCCCCGGCAACGGCGCCAAAAACTTGTTATGTGTGTTTTAAGTTATATGCCAACCATGAAATACAATTAATCGGTTTTCCCTTGCCCATTAATTGATTCAATCCTAGAGAATTTTAAACTACTTTTGTGATTAAGATATCCCTAATTAATTATTAGGTTCCGGTATTAATCTTCACATTTCAATCCATCAATTAATATCCTAAGACGTAATAAAACGTTGGCCAGACATTCATCAACTCATATAGTCAATGCATAATAGCTAATCCTAATTAACCATGGATAACACAATTAGGGTTCCAATGATTCAATTAGCACAATGTATCATCACATCATAAGTGGGTTTGCCGAAACTCTAGATCAAATCTACTCAAGCATGATAGAAAGATAAATCAAAGGCATAATCATTAAGTAAATCATCAATATCCAATACAATGTAAAAGGAAGAAGTAGAAATAGAAGTAGAAACAAAGATGGAAAGATAAAACCTGGATTGCTGAATGCAAAGATGAAATATAATGCTAAATCAATCTCAAATCTAAGCTAAGAACATGAAAGTAAGCACTAATCCTACTCTAAAACTAATCTAATGGTGTTTCCTAAGCTTAAAATTGAGTAAAAGAAGGTCTCTCTACGTCTCGATGCCTTTGGATGCGTTTCTCCTTCAATCTATATGACTTTGGGGCTCAAAACCCTAAAAAAGACTATGTGTACAGACCCGAAGCATGGCCATGCTTCATGACACGGCCTGGCCATGCTTCAGGCTGGTTTCTGGGGTTTTTCGGCACTTCTTGCCTAGAGCACGGCCTGGTCGTGTTAGGGGCTGCCATGCTCCTTTCTTACCAAATTTTGGTGTGTTGCCTCCTTGCTTCCTCCTCATCTTGTTCCAAGTCCATATAGCACTTCTCATGAGTGTTTTTCCTTACTTCTTGGCCTCTTTTGCTCTCCTACAAACATAAAACAAACCAAAGTAGTATCCAGAGCAAAGAATAACCAAAAGCAGGGAAATAACCACAAGTTTACTATGAATTAGAGGATAAAATATAGCCATTAAGTACTCAAAATTCCCCTTTATCAGAAAGCTACAAAGAAACTGATGAATAAAATTGAAGGAAGAAACCTAGGAGAATGCTATAAAACAAAAGGGAAGGGAACGGGAAAGCTACAAACAAAACGAGGAAGAAAAGTGAAGGAAGAAACCCAGGAGAATGCTATAAAATGAAAGGGAAGGGGAAAGTTATAAAATGAAAGAGAAATATTGAAGCTTTCATAATGGCATCGTGAAAGCTAAAACCCAGTATGAATAATATTAAAATTAATAGGAAAAATAATAAGAAACTTTTAAGAATGGAATAACATTGAAATTGCTCCATTATATGTGTTACACACCCCATCATAACCATTGCACATACAAAGGATTTTACCGTTGTAATATGATCGTTGAAAATTTGTTCTATAAATTGTACAACTTCAAGTTTCTTCAACTCACAATTTCTTTTTTTTTTTTACAAATGGATCCAAATCAATTTAATTTAAATTATTTCTTAAAGTTTATGCAAAATTATCAACCTCCCACCAATGAAAGTTCTCAAATTCCTCCATTGTTTCCAAATCCACAAAGTATGTTTACTATGTTTCCATTCCAACTAACCAATCCTGCCATGCTTTATAGGCCTCTAATAGGTACTAGTGGTGTAGAGTCCACTAATCAAGAAATTGAAATACCAGTTGGGTTCATGTCCGAGTCTCAAATTCCACAATTTTTCACCTAAGTTGATTTGGAAAACATTGTGCTCGATGAAGGAGAAAGAAATGTAAGTCATAAAAAAGCTCAAGTCAGGTTCACAATGGAAGATGATTCACTTCTTATTCAAGCATAACTCAATATTTCAAAGGATATATTTGTTGGAGTCTACTAAAAAGCATATAGTTTTTGGTTAAGAATTAAAAATAATTATAACAACCATCGTGGTCGGTTACGAGAGAGGGAATTCGTTCAACTAAAATCTTGATGGCATCGGTTGAATAGTGCTGTTCAAAAGTTCATTAGGTGCTACAAAAAAATTTTTCATAGAAAAAAATGGAAGCTCAGAGAAGGACATTATGGCTAATGCATATACTATTTTTTTCAAGAAGAAGGTGAACAATTCAAATTTGAGCATGCGTAGCGACTACTGAAAGATGAACCTAAATGGACAGCAGAATCAAGTGAGAGTTCTTCAAAAAGAATAAAGATTTCTGCTTCTGAGGTGTACTCAACATCTTCTAATCTGAGGACTCCATTTGAATACACATACGACCCAACCTCACCTATTTTAGTTCACCCAATGAGAAGAAAGACAGCAAAAAGGAAGGGCAAAAAAAACCAGCTGAAACTTTTTCTGATAATATTGACTTTACTGCAATACAAGAGGCACATAGTCAAAGAATGACTATAATGGAAGAATTTGTACAAGTTAAGGATGAAGAGAACAAGTTAAAAGAAAAGAGTTGAAATTGAAGGAGTTAGAGATCCTCTTCAAGGATACATCTGGGATGACAGAAAGACAACGCCAAGATCACAAAATATTATGTAACATAATTAAAGAATCATATGAAATTAGTTAAGATAATGTTATGTACTTTATTTTAATTATATCATTTTATGTATTTTTCATTATTTGTAATTATTGTTATAAAAAATATTACTTGAAATAAATTTGTATTATTTTTAATATGTTTTAATTTTTTTTCACTTTTTTATTTTTTAAAAAATTAAAATACAAATGAGTTAATATTTTAAGTTGAAATAGAAATAAATATGAATGAAATATAAATATGTGGGATAACCTATGGGTCAAGCTTGGTGCTATATCAATAAATACGTTTAGGAAGAGAGGGAGAAGAGAAAACTTTGGTTGATTATTACTCCAAAAAAGCATGAGTTGCTGGAATAAAGGCGATGCTACGTTGGTGGATTCATTCTACAATTTGTTTTATATATATGAATAATGTAATAATCAAGTTTAAGATTTAGGTTTTCATTATCATTTTATCATGTTTTCTCTTTTCTTTTTCCATTCAAGTTGATTGAGGTTTGAATTTCAATTTGTAAGAACATACACATATTGACAAGGGAATGAAAATTATAATAGACCTTTTGAATTGATTGGATGGTATTAAAATGCAATATTTGTAACTATTGAAATGTCAAATTTAGTGTCTAATTTAGACAAATGGACATATAAATTAACGAGATATTATAATGTTTTTTTAGATTAGATAAGATGCTGCAATTGATAATATACAATAGGGTGGATAAGTGCAATTTCTTCAAAGATATGAGTACAAGATATATGAAAATTTAAAGATTTTGTGTTGTATATGTGCTAAAATACACAAAGATATGTATTTAATTATATATTTTATGTGCAAATATTTTATAAATAAATTTTTAAGTAATTGAAAAATTAAAATGCTTATATACTAAATGTTACCTAAGAGTTGATTTCAGGAAGCTTTCATGAGTTGACTACTACGAACTTGATTGCTTTTTAGTTGTAGAAGCATCAGGGGATGACTCTTTTGAAAAATATGAACATGCCTCGTTCAAGGAATTTTTAGTCGATGACTCTTCATAAGATTGGAGCCGACTTGTCTTAGCAAAATGAGCTTCTAAGTTTCCCCTTTTAAGAGTTTTCACTTTTGCTTCAGATTGCATGAAATTTATCCAACGTGGCTTAACCTTTCTCTACATGTAGTAGCCCACATCAGGTTATAGTATTGCCCAATATATATTCGTAAATGCACAGATATAAACTTTTATGCCATAATTGTTTTCTTCAAGCCTCTGCTTATTTGGTTGGAAAAATTTAAGAATTTTTTTTTTGATATTAACGAATTTTGTGTTTGTATTACAGGACACCAATCTAAAGCTTTCTTCAATTTTGTGAATAAAATTTATTTAAAAGAAAGAAAACTTCCAATTTTTTTCAACTCAGTTTTATCAGCTTATTAATTAGTACTATTATCATCCATCATGGGTTAATACCACCATAGTTGCACATCATAGTTGCATATCATAGTTGAACAGAGGCCTAAGTAAGAATTTTGAAGACGAGTTGAACATTTACTTGCGCTCAACTCAAAATTTTAGTGAGACAGATACATGAGCTTTTATAAATTAACTGGATTTGGGCTTTGAGCCAAACCCTAACTCAAACATTTCTATTTGAACCAAAATTAAAATTTTGAAAATGCACATGAAAACAAATATTTTTAATCAAATAAAATTTTTAAAAAGAAGACATTTAAACTTGATGTAACATTGTTATTTGGATCAAAATAAACAAAACTTTAAAACAAATCAGGCTGAAACATTTTTATTCATGTTGAGTTTGGACCTAAATTTTTTTTAAACGAGAGTTAGATGCCTGATTGGACTTGAATATTTACTATTTAATCCCAAACAATTTTTTTGACAATACGTTAAGAGTAGATTAATGATTAACTATAGGTTGACTCAGTAAAATATATACTTAAATAGTTTATTGAATGACTCAATTCCTTTAAACTATTAATGTGACTGATTGAACTTAATTGGTTTTAATATATATATATATATATATATATATATATATATATATATATATATATATATATATATATATATATATATATATGTATGTATATATATAGATATATATATATATATAAACTATTAATGTGACTGATTGAACTTAATTGGTTTTAATATATATATATATATATATATATATATATGTATATATATAGACATATACATATATACATATATAGATATACATATATACATATATATATATATAGATATATACATATATATATATATATATATATATATACATATATACATATATATATATATATATATATATATACACATATATATGTATATATATATATAGATATATATATATATATATATATATATATATATATATATAGATATATATATATATATATACATATATATATGTATATATATATATATATACATATATATGTGTATATATATATATATATATATCTATATATGTATATATATATATATATATATATATATATATATATATATATATCTATATATATATATATATATATATATGTATATATATATATATATATATATATGAACTAGTTACCATGTTTCAAAATGCTTCATCAAATTTAGTTTTAGATCGTACCATTATGATTAGGCAACTCATTCTGAATTCTTTGGAGAATCAGAGAAAAAACCAAAAGCAAAAAGCAAATATTTCTCTAGTTTTAAATTACATTGCCTATACTCCAAATTATAGTCAAATAAATGAAATAACAGCAGAAAGGATTAAATAAGTATTTATGGTTAAGGGAAGCTTAGCATTGCTACTGCCTTCAACTTTTGGAGTGTTACTCCTGCTACAACTTCTACCACTTTCTTGCCACATTACAACCCGTCTACATAAATGTATTTAGTGAGAGGGAAAAGCAAAATAAGTTTCATATTAGATATTAAATTCATTTGGAACGTTGAAAGAAAGGATTTTTTTTTGTTATGAAAAAAATGAGTCAACGAATAAAATTACAGTGATCCATCCTACACTATTGTTGTTTTGATTCCTCAAGTCAAGCATCCATCATGTACTAGCTGAGTCTGGGTCCTATATAAATTAAGCATCCATCATTTACTATAATCTGTATGTTATATTATAATTTAACACTTTCCAATTTGTAATTGATTTATAATAATGTTCTTTTATTCATTTCTAATTTCACTTCTTGAAAAAAATAGCTCTCAAAATGTAACTCAATGTAGCAGCAATCAAATTACAAATGTTAGTATGTGAAGAGTCAAAGTACTCATTGAAATTTCAATAATCACACAACTGATAGCTTTCTCAATATTTCATTAAAGTCATATATATATATATATTAATTCACATTGTCCATTATAAACTTCGCTAGGCATACAACAAGCTGGTATTGTGAGCAAGTGCTTAGCTCTTGGCATTGTGAGCCAATATTTCTCATTCATATCCAAGTCAATAGGATCCCAATCAAAGCAATGCACCAATTGAGCTATAACAAGTTTAATTGTGGTTAGACCCAAATGCATGCTTGGACTGTGAGAGTATAACACACTCCAGTTCATGTGATGTTAGTTAAGTCTATTGCATATAAAACTGATGTAAACACTTGAGACATTGACTGAGAAATATAGTTGAATGAAATGATTCTTTCTTCTTTCATCTTTTGCTCTCTTTCCATTCTTTAGCTTCAATATTCTTTCATGGTATTAGATCCTTCACAAGTTAGCCATAGATAACGTTTTGACCTCTAGTTCACTACAGAATTTTGTGGGTACCAAAATTGAGTTAGTATCATTCGCTCATCCTTTATCGATCAAGCTTGATAAAATAAATTATCTTCTCTGGAAACAATAAATCATTGCAGCCATCAGTTGCAAAAATTTCTTGATCCCAATTGATGCAGTTGTAGAAAGTGATGCAATTGCTAGAAAGTATTCTAAAGAATTTATCGACTAGGATGCACTAGACCAATTGATGCTTTCTCGGTTTCTTTCTTCCATGACTGAATCAATACTGACCAAAGTTGTAAGGTGTAAACCTTCCAGATAAGTATGGATCAGAATTAAAGCATTCTTTAATGCACAGACATGAGCGAAAGCAAGTCAGTTTAAAATGCAACTTCGCAATACCAAGAAAGGGTCCATGAATGTAAGCAAATACCTTCTCACGATTAAGAATGAAGTCAATTCTTTGATTAGCATAGGCTGTCCAATGCTAGGGAATTATCACATTGATGCTATATTAGAAGGTTTACCTGAAGAATATCTACCATTTGTTACATCTATAACTTCTAGAATTGATCTGTATACTTTAGCAGATATAAAGTCTCTGTTGTTAGCCCATGAAGCAAGATATGAACAAGTTATAAAGGTTAAACCATTGTCTGTAAATGTTGTACATACAAATTTCACAAGCAGAGTTGACTTAAAAAGTTTCAATCTAGTCAGAAATTAGAATTTCAGAGGCAGAGGTCAAAGGTATGGACATCACAATGGCCGAAGAGGCAGAGGCAGATTCTATTCAAATTTCCAAAATCATCAAAAATGATAGAAGTTCATTAGTGTGTCAAGTTTGTGGCAAAATAGGGCATCAAGCATTAAATTTCTATCATCGGTATGATCCTAACTTTCAAGCTCCTTCAAGATACAGTGCCAATTCTTCAAGACACAACTCCCAATTGACTGCTATGATAGCAACACTAGAAAATTTGGTTGATGCAGCCTGGTACCCTAATTCGGGTGCATCCAATCATGTGACTATGAATGAAAATAATCTAAGGCAGAAAGAACAATTTTGAGGCAGTGAAAAACTTCATATTGGCAATGGTAAAGGTCTTCTCATATCTCATATTGGTTATTTTTCCTTAAAATCACCCTTCACTCCCAATTCCTCTATTTCCCTACATAAAATTCTTCATATTCCTTCCATAGCCAAAAACCTTCTCACTGTTTCAAAATTCTACAAAGATAATAAGGTGTTCTTTGAATTTTATTCTGACTATTGCTTTGTCAATTCTCAGGATACCAAGAGAGTGCTTTTGACAGGGAAAGTCATTAATGTGCTATATACTTTTGACACCTTTGAACTTATACATTTCGGCCATCCTCACAATGCCATCCCTTCAGCACAAAGACAGCTTCCTTTAGCCTTTCAAGCAACCACCTCACTGTCCCCTGCCCCTTCCTAGAATGACAATAACTTAGATGATAATCCTTGTACGTTTAGCTTGTGGCATAGTAGATTTAGCGACTTTTTATGTAAAGTAGTTAATCAAGTCATGAAAATTTGTAATCTTAAAATATTTACCAATAAAAATGAGTTATAAAATTACAAATCTTGTTGTCTTGGAAAGCCCTATAGTTTCCTTTCCCTACTTCTTCCACTGTCTATACATAACCATTACAACTAATACATTCTGATATTTGGGGATTATCGCCTATCCCTTCTCCCAAAGGGCATCGCTATTTTACACACTTCATAGATGCAGCAACCAACTTTACTTATTTTTATCCACTTAGAAAAAAATATGATCTCCTTAAAAAATTTCAATAGGTTAAAATCATGATTGAATTACAATTCAACACCAAGATAAAATGTGTGCAATCCAATGGGGGTTGAGTATCAAGCCTTATCTAATTATCTTACCTCTCAAGACATTTTACATAGAATAAGTTAACCTTACACACCTCAACATAATGGAAAAGTAGAGAGAAAGAATAAACACATCATGAAAAATTAGCCTTACCATGCTAGCACTTGCAAAGCTTCCTCAAAATTTTTAGGTAGAAGCCTTTCACACTGTTGTCTTTCTTATTAGTAGACTCCCAACACCTAGCCTTTCTCATAAATCACCTTTTTGAATGCCTTTATCACACCAAACCTGATTACTCTTTTCTAAAGACCTTTGGCTATGAGTGCTATCTTTATATTTGACCCTATAACCAGCACAAACTCAATTTCAAGTCTTAACCCTATATTTTTATTGGCTATAGAAATCAACACAAAGGTTACCAGTGCCTAGACTCCACAGAGAGAGTCTATATCTCAAGGCATGTTGTGTTTCATGAAAATTTCTTCCCTTACTTTGCACTTTTCTCTTCAAATTCTTAGACACATCTCTACTATCCTTCAATCCTACTTCTCTTGTACCTAAGTCCACATATAACTTTTCCTTGTCTCATTTTAGTGTCTAAAACTTTCCATTCAATTTACAAAATACTCATAACATTGCTTCTGGTACACATTTTGATATTGTCAATACAAGACTTAATGTTCTTACTAATGATGAGATAAATAACAACACTCCTTTAATCTTTCCTGCTAACAATATCGATGACTCTGCTTTAGTCCCTCAGCCTCATATATTTATAGATAAGTATATTCCTACTCAACCACTGCCAATCACTGATTCTAATGTAGCACCTCCACCTTCTACAAATAAAAAGTAGTTTCTCTACACATCCTATGGTTACCATATCAAAAGATGGGATCTTTAAGCCCCGAGCATTCATAGCATTAGTACCTAATCAATAACGCAAAATTGTACAAGCAACCTTGAATAATCCTCTCTAGAAAAATGCCATGATGCATAATACAATGCCTTTATGAAAAAACATACATGGCAACTTGTTCTTTTACAAGAAATAGGCAACCTATAGGCTGCAAGTGAGTCTTAAGAATCAAAAGAAATGTATATGGCAGTATACAAAAGTTTAAAGCTAGGTTGGTGGCAAAGGGATTTAATTAGAGGGAAGGACTTGACTACAAAGAAACCTTCATCTTAGTTATGAAATCAGTAACCGTTCATACCATCCTAACCTTAGCTTTATAGAAGCATTGGCCTATAAAACAAATAGGCATTGATAATGCTTTTCTCAGTGGAAAAATTGATGAAGAAGTCTTCATGGTTCAACCTCTAGGATATCAAACACAAACAGACCCCCACCTAGTTTACAAGCTTCAACGATCCTTATATGGCCTTAAGCAAGCACCACGACCCTAGTTTTAGAACCTCATTACAACTCTTTTTCAACTAGGCTTCACTATAAGTAAATGTGACCATTCTCTTCTCATTTGTGTCACTCCACAGCATACCATCTTTTCACTCATATGTTTTGATAATATTGTTATCGCCAGCTCCTCCTCAGCTGCTATCTCACATCTCATCACTCAACTTCATCAGTTCTTCTCTTTAAAAAATTTGGGGGATTTTAATTTCCTTCTTGGAGTTCAACTTTAGAAATTGGCGGATGGATCACTTCATCTTTTGCAAACTAATTATGCTCATAAACTTTTGGAAAATCCCTGTATGTCTAAATGCAAAGGCTATAAAACACCAATGATATTTGCACTAAAGCTGTCAGCTCACCAAGGAACTCCCATTGATAATCCTTAGTTGTATCATTCTATTATAGGAAGACTGCAATACTTAACCATTACTAGACCCGAGCTAGCATTTTGTTGTGTCTATTTTACTAGTTACCGTAAGCGCACGGCGTAGCTGTATCTAATCCGGCGAGTACGGGTCGTATCCCACAGAGAACAATACCAATTACTAGAGTGATGTAAAATATGCTATCTAAATCGATGCAATTTGATGAAAAAGTGTCACAATTAAATAGATGAAAACAATCAATTAACCAAAGCCTAGGGTCAGGGTTCACCACACTTATGATACTCAATGACAAGCATGTACTTCTAATTGCATTAATCTAAATTAGTTAGGGGATGATTTAGCCTTAATTAACTAGAAACCTCTTTCAAGCATTACTAATCATACCTAGGTTAATCCAATTGCCTACTTTTGTGGTTCTTAGTTAACCTAGGTTCATTAAGTTATATGCCAACCGTGGAAGTCAAATAATTAGTTTTCTCTTGCCAACTAATTGATTCATTCCTAGAGAATCTTAAACTACTTTCGTGATGAAGATATCCCTAATTAACTATTAAGTTCAGGTTTTAATCTTCACATTTCAATTCATCAATTAAATACCTAAGACATGATAGATTGGTGATCAGGCATTCTACCAACTCATTCATACATATAATATTCAATCCTAATCAATCTAGAAGTGATCACAATTAGGGTTCCAACATTCAATCAAAGTATCATCATATCACAAGTGGGTTTATCGAAATCCTAGGTAAAAAACTACTCATGCATCATATAATCAGAAACCAAATTTATATTCATTGAGTAAACTATGATAGTTCAGTACAATCTAAAGAGAATGAATAGAGGTAGAAGTAGAGATAAAGAACTGTAGTAGAAAGATGTAACCTGGTGTGCAGAAAAGTAAAGCTGAAATACAACCTTCAATCTTGTAATATTCTACTCTAGAACATTAAATCCACAATGATTCCAATAAAAATCTAACCTATGAGTGTTTTCTAAGCCTAAAAATCGAGTCTAAAGTGTCTCCTTCAATCTGAATGAGTGCCTCTGCGTTTTCCCCCGCTTCTGTATCAAGTTAGCAGCCAAAAACCCTAAAAATCACGTGTAGTATGGACCCGAAGCACGACCGTGTTCCAGGACATGGCCTGGCCGTACTTGGGGCTGGTTTCTGGAGGTTCTCTATAGCATTTACCCAGAGCATGGCCTGGCCGTGTTGGGGGCTGCCAAACTGCTTTCTTGCCAATTTTCGGTGTGTTGCTTCCTTGTTTCCTCCTTAGCATATCCTAAGTTCTTTTGGCTCTTCCCATGATTGTTTTCTCTTGCTTCTTTACCTCTTTTGCTCTCCTACAAACACAAAACAAACCACAGCAATATCCAGAGCAAAGTATAACCAAAAGCAGAGAAATAACCACAAGTTACTATGAATTAGGGGATAAAATATAGCCATTAAGTACTCAAAATTCCCCTTTATCACATTTCCTGTTAATAAAGTTTGTTAATTCATGTCTCTATCTCTTGACACTCACTAGCAAGTAGTAAAACGCATCTTGCGTTATGTGCAAGCTACTATCAAACATGGATTGGCCTTCAAGAAGTCACCACATATAACTCTTCATGGTTATGCATATGCTGACTTAGGTAGTGATATTGATGATCGTAGATCCACCTCTGGTTCAACCATTTACTTAGGTGATAATATTATTTCTTGGTCTCTAAAAAGCATAATGTTGTTTCTCGATCAAGCACGAAAGTAGAATAAGAATCATTGCTCTCACTGTCTCAAAAATTTTATGGCTTAAGTCTCTTCTCTCAGAGCTTCAAATTCCACTGGTCTTCATTCCTAAGGTCTATTGTGATAACCTTAGTGCAGTAATGCTTACCGCAAATCCAATTTTTCATGCTCGTACCAAGTATATAGAGTTGGATATCCATTTTTTAAAGAGAAGGTTCAATCACGTGACATCTCAGTCAGTCACATTCCAGCTACAAATCCAGTAGAAAATATTATGAACAAGTCTATTTCTAGCTCGTTCTTCTCTAAGTTTTGTGCCAAGCTCAAAGTGGTAACCACTACTGACCTTGAGGAGGGATGTGAGAGTATAACACACTCTAGCTCAAGTAACGTTAGTTAAGTCTGTTGCATATAAAACTGATGTAAACACTTGATATACTGACTGAGAAATATAGTTGAATGAAATAATTATTTCATCTTTCATCTTTTGCTTTCTTATTATTCTTTAGCTTGAATGTTCTTCCAAGGACAACCTCTACGACTTACACCAAATGGTATGAGTTGAAAGTGTTTTCCTTGAAGGTCTAGGTTGTTATTCAGGAATCTTTAGATAAAATGCTTCAGCATTATCTGACCATGCCTTTGAATATCTCCCTATTGCCCATAAATTCACTAAAACCTTTAACCTTTTTTTTATGTATTAACCATCTATCGTAATATCTTCCCTTGATTCTTGAGGAATCAGAGGTCTAGTAGGATACAATCTTAAGGACTCCTTCCCTACTAAATCCAAGTAACTAAATTTGAATAAATCCATCTCCTCCACTATTCTCCTCATTCCTGCTACATTCTTAATCTCATCTTGGAGATTTTTCATCACCCTTAGATGCCTTAAGAGTTTTGATAAAGCCTATTCAACCATAATAGAAGATGTATCAAATACCACCCCAAATATTTGTAATATAATAGGCTTGATGTTATTTCGATCAATGACAAGTTCTTGTTCACCACAGAAATCCATAGGTTTGCTCATCAACAACATTAATATGTCTATGAAGCTTAATTTTACCATGCTCTTTGTCTACATTTGGACCTTGTTCATGCTCTGTAGTCATCTTCTCCAGTAGTTCATCCATTGATTTGCTACATTTCTTGTGTTAATCCCTAGCAACAACAATTTGGTTCAATAAGTAAGAGTTATTCATATTAGTGGGTTAATTAGGTTGGTTTTGAGCTAAAGCCTAATGGATTTTTAAATGTCAGTTCCAAACTTACTTAATTTGGACTTTCAATAAATGTCAATTAGTAGTCTAAATTTATAGTTAAAGCTAGAAGTTGACCAATATTTATTTTCATATAAACAACTTTGTTCAAAAGTGATTTTAACTTATTTTACAAATAAATAATAATTTTCACCTAAAAATGAAAAAAGTACTTTATTGTATATTTTTATAAGAGTAAACTAATAATTTAGTCATTGAATTTACATACTCACTCAGCTTTAGTCCCTGAATTTTTTTTAAGAATAAAGTTAGTCTTTAAAATATTAAACTTATTATATGTTAGCTTCTTTAGAAACTAATATGTAACGAATTTGATATTTTTTAAAAACTAAAAAAATATCTAATAAACAATGAATTAGTCATGCACCTTGGACGTGTGTCCCTAACACTTCTTTCCAGCCATCCACTC
This sequence comes from Gleditsia sinensis, assembly GCA_037074535.1. Lineage (NCBI taxonomy): Eukaryota > Viridiplantae > Streptophyta > Magnoliopsida > Fabales > Fabaceae > Gleditsia > Gleditsia sinensis. The sequence goes on from CM073472.1 coordinate 28,102,839, forward strand.
TCGTTGCGTCTAGCCACCATGCTTGCTGTAACTTTGTCATCATTGTCCACTTTTATCTTGCTAACCCATCGTGTTTCTATTCCTTCCGTCTGTAGTATTTTATTTGTAATAGGTTTTGTGCCTTTTTCCCTTCTCTAATTATGATTCTTAATAGGTAGTGGGTGTAGATTCTTGAAATTAAATCCAAGTTAAAGATGTATAGTGTAAACTACAATCTAGGTTGGTTGTTTAGGAGGTGAATGTAGTCTAGGCTTGCTTGCATTTTTGTGTGTAGGCAACTATTGATTTTGGGTTAAACAACATTTCTACTCTGTTTTGTCTCAATTTGTTGTTTGGTTACATGATTTCGAGAGTGATAAGTGAGGAAGATATATACATGTGCTTTTGCTATTTGGATTTATTCTAATCTATTGCTAGCTTATTTGTTTCAATTATGGGTTACTTCTACCTTTATTTATACTAGATAACATCTTTTTCTACAATTTTTTGTGATTTTGATATAGGCCATATAGTCTAATGACTACTAGCTAGATAGCACTATTTGGAAAGGTCCATACTTTTACATCCTGATACATCAGCGCTATGCAGGCATAATATGGACATGATTTGGCACCCAGTAAGCAACCTTTCCATGCAAGCATCTAGAAGGTTCTGGGATGATCTAGACTTTCTAGGCAATTCTTACACATTCTGGAAGTCTTTTGTATATAGTAGAATACTGTAGAATATAGTAGAAATACCTTATACATTCTAGGTTCTAGAATTCTCTAGAAATTTGTAAATAACTCTTGTAAATATTAATGGGCTAGAACTTTCTGAAGAAGCATTTTGAATCGTTGGATTAAATAGATCCTAGTCATACATTTAAGGGAAGGTAATATATATAAACCCCTTACCCCTAATTTGTAAACAATCTAAGAATCACAAAGCATTTGAGTGTTAAAGAGCTCTCAAGCATTCTCCAAATTTTCTTATTCTTTTTCTTGCTCACTTGTTAACTTTGGTCTCTTAGTCCTCTTTGAGAGGAGTATTGGGAAAGGCTGACTTAATTAGTAACAAGGGGAGTGTCTTAACTAAGTGTCACACAACTTATACTTAAGGGAAAATAGTAAGGTTGTGACAATATACTCTGTTTTTATTGGATTTTTTTTTCTTTTGTGTTTATGGATGAATTTTTTATTTTGAATCTTATTAATAAGTTAAGGAGCTATAAACCTATTTAATTTGGGTGTATATAATTTTACAAGAAGCATCAATCACTCACAGTGCTTGTAATTAATTTTAAACTCTAAAATGATACTGATTAATGAATAATTTTAGCAGTTTCATGATATTTCTTATTGTTCTTCTTTCTCCTTTTTTTTTCCCTTTTGAGTTAAATATATGGAATACTCAAATGATATTAAGATGATTAGAAGATAAGGCACGTAATTGATGGGAGATTTGGATTAATTGGTGGGATAAGAAGGACAGGGAGAGGTAGAAAAAATGAGATAGAAGGAAAGTCCAAGGGTTGGTGTTGGTGAGAAAGGTACTACTCATATACATGTATTTGATTAAATTTCATGCATTGGCGTCCTCAGGATTACTGATATACTACCCATTCCTACTTGACATTTTATTCCATAGTCCATAACCACAGAGAGTACAAAGCTTTAGTTTTTTGTGAAGAGAATCCATAACATGAATTTTTGTTGGAAGGAATAACGTAGACAACCTTTGGGGAGCAGAAGGCTTTGCCACAGCTCTTTGTGGATAGCAATGGTTTGGTAGGTAGTTTAAGGAGCCCCAGTCACTTTCACCAAGGAAATGGAGAAGTTATTCGCCAAAGATCAATTCTCCTTGTTGTGAGTGTTAGGTTTTTTTGGCTAATTTGTTGTATGTTTATATTGTGAGTCTATTAGGTCTAATTTGATATTTAGTCAAAATTACATTATTAAAATAAAGGGAGAGATTTTACTAGGAAACAAGGCATAGTAAGAATTTTGTTTAGCTATGTTTTAACTAGCATAATAAGGACTGAAGCTTTTGCAACATAATAAGAACTATCATTCCAACTTTTATCATGATTGGCTCTAATGAAGCTCTATTTTCCAACCTTGTGTTCACTCTTCTGTTAAATTTTATGGTCTAAATCATCTTAAGGTTTCAAAATAATATTTTATAATGCTTCGATCATAACAAATTTATTGAAAGCCAAGTGTGGTAATGTTTTTATGATAATATTTTTTAAGTGATTTGAAATTTAAATATGATAATTTTATTAAATCAAACTTTGATGATAAAGATTATAACATCATTCCTTGTACTTTTATGATATGTCATTTTTGAATAATTGCTAGATTAAAGGGATTAAAAAATCAAATAAAAAGATATTTTGAGTTATATTTGAAATATCTCACTTATTGCAAATATCTTTTTGAATATGCTAGATTAAAGGAAGAAATAATGAAGATGGGATGTAGAAAATCAAGCAAGTCCAAGGCAAGGCTCAAAACAAATTCCAAATGACTAAAAAATAATAGTTAGGAGCAAATTAAGGTGCCTTAAATATTTCAAATGTTGGGAAGCTCAAATGAGTGAAAATTGAAGCATTTAGAGAAAGTGTGTCAACTACAGTTGAAGTGAGCCGATTACAACTCAACATTTTCTTATAATTTTTCAATATTCAATGTAGAACCAAATCAATGTGATGACCTTGACTTTAGTTGCTTATGTTTTCTTCACTAAAGTGGCTATGTTGGGTTGTGGTTTCAATACCTAATTCTTAATTATTTTATGTTTAATTATCTCTAAATATGTAACAATCTCAATTTTGATGAAGGAAGAAATAAGGAGCTTTTGGGGTAAAATGAAGGCAAATTGAAGCAAGGAAGTTGAAAATTTTGGGAATTTCATATCTTTTTGACATTTTCTCACTATTTTGAGCATAACTCCCTCATACAAGCTCCGATTAAGGTGATTTAAGTGGATATAGAAAGCTCAGACAAAGCTTTTATGTTAAGGGTTTTAGTAAATTCTGCAAAAATCCTTATGTTGTGGCACAAAAATAGTAGCATTATCATGGCTGAATGCTATAGTGACATAAGGCAGCATCATGACTCAACATGCTAGAGTTGTGATGCAATGCTGTGTCACGATGTAGCATACTTGCAATGCAATGTAGACATCTTTTTAGAGGCTTCCACCCATGCGTATGCTCTTCATCTCTCTCTCCCCCTGTTGTGATTTTTCTTCCTCCAACTTTAATCTCTCATAACTTTCTCTATATACCTCAGTGAAGAGGTGCCTTAGATTCATCATGATGAGAACTACAAATCCTACCAATTAATTTTTTAATAAAGTCACTGGAATTTTGTCGAAAAATTGTGAATAGTATCCCTTAAAGGTGAGTTTCCATAAGACACTTTAATTCCAAACTTTTGGCTCCAGATAACTAGAAGAGTAAATGTTATGCTAAGATTCAACGTTTCACAACCGTAGGATGCCTTTCTGGCCATCATGAATAGTGATTTCATGTTATAAGTAAAATATGATGTTTTGAAGTTGTTTTTTAGATTTTGGAACCTTCTAAGTTAGAATTTAGGGTATGTTTGATGCGTAGGACTTTAGATGTTAAGGTCAAGGGTTTTTCATTGTAAACCCCTTAAGCAGTGAGTAAAAATTACATGTTGTAGTATATTTTAAATTCTTTTCACTGAATGAGATGCATTTTTTGGAAATATATGAAATCATACTATTAAGAATGATTTAATAGTTAATAACCTATCTATTGATCTCATTCATGATAGGTCACTGTGGCATCGTCTGATCCATGTAGCTGACCCCACCTAGTGGAAAAAGGCTTAGTTATTGTTGTTGTATATGAAATCATACTATTTGTCTATTAAAAATTGTATATGGATTCCTATTATATTTCTTCTAGAATCACATATGCATACCTTAGCTTTTGTTATTAGATTTTGAATTGCAAGATGGAAAAAGAATTGAATTGAGACATGGTGCCCATGTTTTAATACAATTTCCTATGCTATATTTTTGTTTGGGAGCATACTCATTGAGAAATACTGTCTATTAGTAGTAGAATATGCTAACCCTAGTGCATCTTGGAATCTCAGCTAGCAAGGGTGTTACTAGCAACGTGTGTCAGCCAATACATAAGATATGTTATGTTCTAAAATAAGAAGTAGAATACCTCCTATTATATACTCTAATATATGATTTTCCCTTTCTTGCTTCGTGCTTAGGATTTAGATTGGGTTTGATTGTAGGATCCTCCCACCCTTTGAATAAATTGTTTTGATTTGAGCTTATGGTGATTGGTATTTAGGATAGGGAGTAATCCCACACTAAATTGAATTATGATTTTAAGATATTCTGAATTATGCTATAGTATATATTTTTTATTCACTGAGTTTTCTAAACTTACTTTTTTCTTTTATAACATTTCATATCGCAATCATGACTCTGATCCAACTCCTCTAACCTTATCAATAAGATATCTTATGGTGAGACTCTAGAGTGGCTTTATGGTCACAAGTAGGGCAGCTGCTTCTGTTATGCATGTTTTGAGACATACGTATATATGCTTAGTAGCTAAGAATTATGGTTTACACTTATAAATACCTCTTATGTATAATTGAATGATTGAGGTTATAATTATATACATGTTACTATGAATTATGTTGAATATATGATATAATGTTATATGTATGCTTTATTAATTATTAATGTTTATCTTTTTGGGTTTTAAGGTTAACAAATTAAGGGCTAAATCCCCTGTCTTGTACCAATCAGATGCTCCCCCAACAGAGGTTGTGACAAAGTTGCTATCAGAGTATTAGGTTTCCCTATGTTCATGGAGCCAAGGATTCCTTAGTAGCACCTTGAACATGGATATTAGCCCGACATGTCTATGATCAAGATGTTGTTGTTAGATTCTATAGGGTGTAATCTTTCCTTTCATTATGTGTCAATCCTTCTTGTTAAGTTATGAAATATATGTTGATCTTGTTCTTCAATGTGAATCTATAAAGGTAATTCCACCAAAGAATTAGAGGTTTCCATTAGATGTGAAAACTTCTTTGATTTATAGTCAATTCCAGTCCATGGTGTTATAAGACAAGTGTTTAGAAATGTTTTGAGCTATGGTTTGTTCTAAATAGCATAAAAAAGCTATCAAGCACACAAGCAACAAATAGGAATAGTAAATTATGAGTTATTAGATAAGATATTGTTTGATTTATATTTCCAACTTTGCTTTGAAAGGCTATGTTGGAGATTAACCTAGTAAAGAAACTAGGGGATGTAGTTAGAGCAAGAGAGCCACAAGAGTCCTTAAACATATTGTGGGGGACAATGTTTATGACAATTCCCTTGAGAAATGTGCAATTTCTTCTCTTAAACCTAAAGAAGGAAAATATGATTGAGATGAGTGATAGAATAAAAGTTTTATAAAGAGTCACGAAAAACATAATGGTTATAATAGTTTAGTAAAGTAAGAAATATGAGCAACTACGAAGAGTTATAGCATAAGATCTTGCATGACCTAATAAGTGATAGCATTTACTTGAGGTAAACTAAGGTTACCTATTATAATATTGAGATTGAAAAGCCTTAAGATGCTCAAGATGGAGTTAGTAAATGTTTTATTAGTTATGTGATGTAGCTCAAATTTGATTTGAAGCTATATTGAGGGGTGGATTAGTTGAATCACCACTACTGGTCTGGGGTGAAATTAAGGGTATTTTAATGGAATGTCTTTTTACTTAATATTGTTAGGGGACACGTGAGTGATGGAATTTGAAGATTTGAAGTAAACATTTAACTAGATTGTCAAAATAAGATATTTGTTTAGAATGGAAGTCTAGATATGCTTTATACTGGACCCTCTATTGAAATAAGGAATTCATTATTTAAGGGTAAGTCTATCACTTAAGGATGTAGCATTATAGATGGAACGCTTTCTCACTTATGTTGCCTTAGGCAATCCTAGAATTGGTTAAAGTTAGGAAGTTGGTCGAAATTGAAAGTTAGAGAAGACACAAATGATAGTTCTTGTAAGGGATATAGTGTTGGACCTACTATTCAGAGATCTTATCCTAAACACTATAGCTAGAATAATGAAATTTTAACTAGGATATCATTTGGCCTGGGTAAGTAGATATTAGAATTTAGATTCACAAGACAAATAGTTCGACAGAGGATGTAGTGAACTTATTGCCATAAAGATTTATGTTTCTTGCATGGCAAGGCCCAAACTAGATAACATCACCAGTCAAGATTTAGTATAGTTTATTTTGATAACCGTATCAGTTATACTTCATCTTGTTAGGACTATACTCTATCTGATAGGTAAAATGTAATAAAGGAAAAGAAAGGTAAAGTAGGGCATGAGGCTCTATATGTAAAGGTAAGGCACATATCCTATAATCATGCAAGAAGATAGAAAGGTATCCAATATTATGATAATAAGTGTACATCAAGTGTCATCACCAGTAAGCACATTAGTTACTTAAACCTATACTCATGCACGAGGCTTTACATATAGAGCACGATGCTCTATATGTAAAGTTAAGGTACATATCTTATACTCATGCAACAAGATACAAAGGTATCCAATATTATGATAATAAGTGTACATCAAGTATTGTCCCCAGTAAGCACGCTAGTTACTTAAACCTAACGTAACACATTCATACATGTCTTGGTGTTTTCCTAAATGAAAGGTATGTACATTGTTGGAATGAATTATTTCTTCATATCATCACTCCTATTTAGGAGACCTTGCTAGTAGAGAATGTACGCAAATCATTTAAAATTTTGATGACAGATAAAGATACTACTATGAACTTGATAGTAATAGATATGATTGATTTTAATGTTATATATGATATGGATTCAATAAAACAAAGTTATGCCACCCTTGAATTTTCAACTTAAGGTAAATAAGCTTGATATTTCAAGTGCACTATTTTCTTTAATTTACAATAACTACACTAAAATATTAGATAGTTTAATGTCAAGGGTATTTGATAGTAGCTAGTTATATAGATATGTAAGTTATAAGTTTGGATCCAATTTTAAGTGGTAATAGAATCTATAAGACAATTTAGAAGCAATTACCTAGATTATCTCTATAACATTATGATGAATTTAATATAGATTTAATCCTTAATAAATAGCCAACATATTTCTATGTATGGGTTGAACATAAAATTTGATAGACAAAAATTATGTTTGATTGAATACCTCCACTTAAGGTGTCATAATTTTGTTTAAGGAAGTAAAGAAATGGATTATTGTGAATTATGAATTGTGCATCAGTCATAATAAGTTGAACAAAATGATTATACATAATAAATATCCTTGCCATGTATGAGGAATCTCTTTGATCAGTTATAAAACCCCTAATAAATTGTGAAGACTAACGTGAGACCAAGATACTATAAGCAGAGGATTAAGATGGAAAGTAGTTTCACAAATTCTTTAGAACTTGGTATGAGTGTTATAAGATCTTATTAATGTTGTTGAATTTGATGAATGTATTAGTGGCTATTATGGGTTTAAGGAGTGTATACTTTTTTAATTATAATGTTTTCCACAATGTTTATTGATAACATTTTGGTATTCTTGAGGGCCAAGAGGAGCATTAGCAAATTGTATAAATTGTAAGTTGACTCATCAAAAGGCGAGTTCTGTCTTTGTGATTTTTCTTTGGGTGTGTAATTATAAATGATGATAATTAAGTTGATCTTAGGGAACTAGAAATGGTACAAAGATGACTGTGCACTTCTACATATATCAAGACTTGTAGTTCTCTTAACTAACTAGATATTATTGTATGTTGCTTAAGAGTTTTCCTAAGATTATAGTCCCTCTGACAAAATTAAGTAAGAAAGGAGTTAAGCTAGAATGGTTAGGTGTTGATGAAGAATTTTTTTTAAAGGATGTAAAAATATTGACCTTGGTAATAAGGAAGAGTATGTAATGCATCTTGATGTAATATGGATAGGTGACTGCCTTTGCAGCTAAATAAACTTAAAGGGCATAAACATAAATTCTCAAAAACATGATTTGGAAAAAACAACTAGGGTATTTGTCCATGTGATACCTATATAGTAAACTATCTAAGGTTTATCTAAGTAGAAGAACCTTAAATGCACATCCCACTAAAGGAACCTTAGTTATGGTAGAGAAATGGAGAAAATAAATTAAGGACCATCAATGTATCATATTATCTTATTTTGGAATGACAACTAACGTTGTTATATGGTAAACATAAAGGTCTATGGAAAAGTTGAACTAGGTAGAAAAGGAGAAGAGTATTGTTAACATATGCATTCTCTCGCTAATTTTTTGTTGAACAGGTTAGAATAGTGCAAAGTAAAGATGTACCCCTATGCAAGATAGTTGATGATGTACAAACCAAAAAGGACAATAAGTTTATAGTGGATTCTAATAAAGTATTAAAGTGTATCTAATGATGTTAAACTACTGAAAGGTGTCATAGATGTGTACATACTATTCAATTGAGAAGTAATAAAGATGTATCAAGATTTGAAGGATGGTTCTGGCAAGATGATATAAAGATGAATATAAATAACTTTATTTTCTTGAAGCTTGATGTGTTAGCAACTTAGAGCAAAAATATAAGACTCATTATATTACGCCAGGAGATGGTTGTTGATGTCATTACCAGATACCTCAAACATTAAAGAAATGGAGTACATATGGAAGATGGTATACAAAATGTTATCTAAGTGAAATAATTAAACCCTATAGAGCACCAATGTCCATCACATTTGAGCAAGAATCATGGTCTACAACCTAGTTTTGGATAGCTTTCCAAGAAGTTTTAGGTCCAAGGTTCAACCTCAGCACAACATTTTATTTAGACACTAATTGTTAATACAAGTGAACTATTTAGATATAGGAAGATATGTTTTGAAAATGCATTTTGATTTTTAGTGTTCGTTGAAAGAAATTTCTTTCCTTTATTTGAATTGCTTCTAATAGTGATTACTCAACCATCATACAAGGGCACTATTAAGGCATTGTATAAGAAATTATTAACAGCCATATTAGGCTGGAAGCTTGTGTAGATAATAGGTATTAAGCTTTGGGATTTTTGGTTTATGACCAAATATCTTTATGAGTTTACCTCTGAAAGGAATAATAAGGATCAGGAAGAAAAGGAAGTTGAGTCTTTGGTACATAAATTCATTAGAGATCTTGGGTAAAGCCGGTTCAATGGGCATCACTTTGCCTTACCTCGAATTAAAATAAATTCATCTATTTCTTTTCATGTATCGATGTTAAGAAATTATTTATTAGATCTTCCCCATTACTATTCAACATCAAGAAATCCAATTGGGCAAGAATTCAAAATACGAGGAAAGACCAGTGGTCATTAAAGATAGACAAGTAAAGGAGCGAATATCGAATGAAATTCTTCACGTTAAGGTGGTATGGCGTAACTATTAGATGGAAGAACTCATATAGGAAGTAAAAGGAGACATGTAGCAGAGCTATCCATAACTCCTTAAATAATGAGGTTCGTATCTATGCCTTGTTGTTTTGGTTTATTGATTTTGAAATTCGAGGACTGAATTTCTAAAAGGTGGAAGAATGTAGTGACCTCAACTTTAGTTGCTTATGTTTTGTTCACTAAAATGGCTATGTTGGGTTGTGGTTTCAATACCTATATGTTTAATTATACCTAAATATGTTTAAAAATCTCAATTTTGATTAAGGAAGAAATAGAGAGCTATTGGTGTGAAATGAAGGCAAATTAAAGTAAGGAAGTTGAAAATTTTGGGAATTTCAGGCATTTTTTTAACCTTTCCTCACTATTTTAAGTATAAATCCCTTACGCAAACTCCGATTAAGGTAATTCAAGTGGATATAGAAAGCTCAGACAAAAAGATAAACTTTCGTATTAAGGGTTTTAACAACTTCTGCAAAAATCACTATGTCATGATGCAAAAACAATAGCATCATGATGACTAAATTCTCAGTGACACAAGGTTGTGTCATGATGCAACATGCTTGCATTGAAACATAATGCTGCATTATGAAGTAGCATACTTGCATCGCGATGTGGACCTCTTTTTAGAGGCTTCCACCCACACATATACTCTTCATCTCTGTCTTTATCCTTGTCGTAATTTTTCTTCCTCCAAATTCAATCTTTTATAATTTTTTACTACAGACCTCTAATTAAGACACTGGAGGTACCGTTAGACTTATGGTGACGAGAGTCCCATTGATTATTTTTTTGGAAATTCACCAAACGTTTGTCAAAAAATTATGAATAGTAACCTTAAGAAGTGAGTGTCCATTAAAAACTTTAATTCCAATTTTTTTGCCATAGATAGCTAAAAGAGTAAGTGTTATGCTAATATTCAACATTTTACAACCATATGATGCCTTTCTGGCTTGTGTGGATAGTGATCTTGTGTTATAAGTAGAATATGATGTTTCAAAGTTGTTTCTTAGGTTTTGGAATCTCCCAAGGCTAAATTTGGCGTCCTTTGACACGTAGGACATTGATAGTTAAGGAAAAGGGTTATTCATTGCAAACCCCTTAAGTGGTGAGTAAAAAATACATGCTATAATATATTTTAAAGTCTTTTACCGAATGTGATGCATTTTTTGGAAATATATTAAATCATGCTATTTGTCTATTAAAAATTGTATATGGATTTATGTTATATTGCTTCTGGAATGACATAAGCATAACTTAGCTTTTGCTATTGGATTTACATTTGCAAGATGGAAAAAGAATTCAATTGAGATATGGTACCCATTTTTAATATAATTGGTGAGTAGAAAATACACTTTGTAATATAATTTAAATTTTTTCACCGAATGTGATGCAATTTTTGGAAATATATGAAATCATGCTATTTGTCTATTAAAACTTGTATATGGATTTATGTTATATTGCTTCTGGAATGACATACACATAACTTAGATTTTGCTATTGGATTTTCATTTGCAAGATGGAAAAAGAATTAAATTGAGACATGGTACCCATTTTTAATATAATTACCTGTGCTATATTTCTATTTTGAGAGTATACACAATCGGAAATATTGTCTATTACTAGAAAAATATGCTAACTCTGGTGTACCTTGAAGCCTCAGTTAGTAGGGGTGTTGCTAGCCACATGTGTCAGCCAATATATGTGATTTGTTATGTTTTGAAATGAGTGGAAAAATGCCTCATATATTATCTATTTTGATATGTGATTTGCCTTCCCTTGCTTCATGCTTGGGATTTAGATTGGTTTTGATTGTAGGATCCTCCTACCCTTTGAATAATTTTTTTTTTATTTAAGCTTATGGTGATTGGTGTTTAGGACAAGGAGTGATCCCACATTGATTTGAATTATGACTTTGAAATATTATGAATTTTACTATAGCATATATTTTCACTAACTCACTTTTTCTTTTATAACATTTTATATAGCAATCAAGACCTTGAACCAGCTCCTTCAACCTTAGTAGCTAAGAATTACGGTTCGTACTTATAAATACCTCTTGCGTAAAAATTAAATTATTGAGATTAAAATAATCTATATGTTATGATGAAGTTTACTGAATATCTAATATAATGTTATATGCCTACTTCATTAAGTCTTAGTGTTTATTTGTTTGGGTTTTAAGGCTGACGAACTACAGACTAAATCCTTTATTATGTGTTGGTCACATGCTCCCCTAATGGAGGTCGTGACAATCAGCTTCACTCCACACTTTAAAATGAAAAGAATGCACTATTCAGAGCCTAAAAAACTATATAAAAGGAAGAATTTAAAGACTCAAAGACATACAACTTGGAAGAGAAAGCTACATTATTTTGTGAGAGAATATTTTACACCATATTCTTCGTGAACTTTATCTTGCATATTAACTCTATTAAGAGAGTTTTTGTGAGTCTTGTTTGTAAGCCTAAGTTAGTTTAGGCCCTCATCTTTTTGTATCTCCTTTGTATAACTTCTTTTCTAGTTTTTCTGTGGGTAGAAGAGTAGGAAAGAGTGTTTCTTGTTAGCATGGTGAAATAAATTTGTATAGCATTTTTTGTGAGCATAGAAAAACCATAACATTTTTTTTCTAAGACTAGAAAAACCATTTACTTTTTGTAATTAAGCAAAAATAAGTTTCGATAATGAAGAAAATTTGGCTAAACTAGGATGAATATTTGTGTTCTGTAACATCCCTACTTTCATTTCTTTTATTAATAAAGGTAAATATTTAATTAAGGAAATAAAATCTATTAAAAAAATTATGGATATCTAAGGAAATATAAACCTTAGAAATTCTTCACCTTATGTGTATGCATAGAAAATGTTTCTAACATTAAGGGAATAAGTAAAGAAATAAAACCTAATAGGAAAAATTAGAAATAACATACTAAAGAGAGGGAAAATTTTTAGGTAACGAAGATACATTTTCTCGAAGTAAGTGAAGGTCTTAAAATTTCAAAAAGATTATATTAGGGTAATTTTTCCTAATTCAAGAGTTAGAGTTTCCAAGTTGAACATCCCCACCCATACATTGGGCTTTCACCTATGGACACTTCATATAGAGTTTTTCCACTTCACATGAGTTTCTAGCAAGCCAATATATGTCTCACAGATTTTTAACCACTGGAATCACTTAATTTAGAGTCTAGATGAGGGAGATATTGTCTGATTAGTAAGTCGTGGTAAGAAAATAGTTAACTAGGGAAGAATCTGTTAGGTATGCTTCTGTGTTTAAATTTTTAAGAAAAATATGAAGGGAATTAAAAGAAATGATTAACATGCCAAATATAGATATATGTCTCAAGAATGGTTAGCCACTGGAATAAATGAAATTAGAATCCATATGAGGGAGATATGGTCTGATTAGTAAACAGTGGTTAGCAACTAGTTAACTAGGAAAGAATTTGTTAGGTAAACTTCTGTATTTGAATTTATGGGCAAAATCTATAGGAATTAAAGGAAATTGTTAACATAATATACATATATATATATATATATATATGTCTCACGGATTTAGAGGCTCTAAAATCACTTAATTTTGAGTCCATATGAGAGAGATATGGCTAATTAATTAGTAGAAGTCAGAATTAGTCTAGAATTTAGGGTGGTAAATGTAAGCATTTTTTATTTCACTTTTATGAGAATAATTCATAAGGAATCTAAAGACAAGATAAGCATGAAAGTTGTAGATAAGTGTCTTATACTTTTATAGGCTTTGGAATCATCTTAATTAGAGTTCGTATGAGGGAGATATGGTTGAATAAGTGAGGAAATGTCACAGAACAAAGTCAGGCCATGTTTTGAGTTGCTTCAGCATTGGTAGGCCGTGTTCAGGGCCATTTTTTAGTATGTTTCAAATATTTTCAAGTATGGCCGTGTCTTGGAACATGACCAGACCGTGTTGGGAGTTGGTAAAGCTTATTTTTAATATTTTCTACCATAAATGAATCTCATTAACTATAGGGTAATAATAGAAATCAAATTGGAGGAGAATGCCTTATAAAACTTATGAGAACATGTGTTGAAAATGATATAAGTAGGAGGAAAGTAACTAGAGGCCAAGCATAAAGAAAATGAAAAGATAAAAATAATATTTAAAAAGAAGAAGAATCTTATAAATGGAAATAATAAATACAAGTGAATGCCCTAGCCATTGCCATTGCATGAACTCCTTACCATCTTAAGTGTGTAATTTTGACATGAAAATATTTTATAAAGTGATATTCAAAAATAGTTATGATCATGACATGATTTTATTTTACCAATGATTTTTGGTAGTGATTATGCTTTGATGATAAATTATGACATGGGGGTATAATGAACATACTTGTTGTTGAAATCATATTTTTAGCTATTAACGTGAAAAGAAAAGAAAAAAGATGAGCATGGTCACATGGCGGTCCGTGTGGTATACCAATAAGGGATGTCCTACTCATGGCTATGATTATGTTAATGAGAAAAGAAAGAGAAAGTGTGCCATGTCGGATAGAGCGAGAAAAACTCGTACTGGAGAGTAGAAAGTACTCACCCAGACCAAGGTAGCTTGATATGAAAATATGTTGATAGTCATCATATGATATTCTGAAAATAGTTATCCATGACATACATATCATTATTGTAAGATTTCTATGTGCATAGATAAAGTGCATTCATGTGACCTAAGATATTTGTTGTAGCTTATACAAATGAACATGATGTGATGAGCATTATTGACGATGATTATGATTTATTCTTGAACTTACTAGGATTTAATTCTCACTATATTCCATATCATGGTGAGAAAACTAGTTATGAAATTTTTTTTATGGCTCTGGCTCTTAGTGTACGTTGGATCGAGTTACTCTATGTTGGGTAGATCCCAAAAATTAATAAGGTGTTTGTGGTCGAGTTGGCTAAGATCCCGATAAAAGTGCAACCACCCACACTCGTATCTCCGGAATTGGTCAACATGGATGAATAAGATGTAGATATTTATGTGTTTGATTTTTTTTTGTACGAACGTTTTGATTAATGATGTGTATGTGAACTCAAAATTGTATCAGTGTTAATGGTAGACCTTAAACCTTGATTATACTTGGTTAAATTAATTGAATGTTATTATGAGTTAAGTAATTAGAAGTAAAGAAGTAATGACTTTATGGGACTTTACAAACATATATATAGAAAAAAGTAAAAAATAGAGTTGTTATATGTTCACTCTTCTACTTAATCTCTTTATTTTCTTCATAATTATATTTTTGGTTTTTTAAGTGCTATTCTATGTGAGCTTAAGTTTTGTTATTTATTTATATTTTTTCCTTTGTCTTCTGGGAAAGAGTTTATTTGTTTAAAATTCAATTATCCCCCTCTTATGTTTTACTTTCATTTCATATCAAAGTTTGATTTTATTGTTATTGTGCTCAATAGCTAGAGTAAAGATTATTGGTGAATTGAAAATGAACATAACAAACACTAAGGATCCTATTTTGCATAAGGGCATTCCACTATAGGTCACCCTTCAATGGGAGTTATTATAGCCACTAGAAAGCAAGAATGATAATTTCCATTCAATCAACCAATTATGTTGTATGGGATTTCATCATGGATGGCCCTAAATATCCTATAAAAATTGTTGATGATCATAAAGTTAAAAAATTGAAGAGTGTGTGCAACGAAGATAATATTAAAATGATTTAAACTAATGCATGTACTATTAACTTAATAATTTATGTTGCTAATAGATAGAAATATGATAAAATTTTAGGTTGGGACACCATCAAGTAAACGTGGGACAAGTTTAAAGTCTCCCATGAAGGAACTAACAGGGCAAAGGAGACAAAAATCAACATGTTGTTAGCCCTATGGTTCTATGTTATAAATTTTGATGATGAGAAATGTGTTGCAAGTATATTAGTAAATGTACTTATTTGATTACCACGTGCTATGCATGATTATAATAATTAATATGTAATATCTTACACTTAATCATGTTTTATACCCTAACTATGAAATATGCTTGCTTGTAATATATATATTACATGTTTTGTAAAATGCTATATGTTTTATAAATTGGATACATGCTTCTAAGCATTTTATATGTATGATAAAAAAGTTTATATTATAGCATCTAATTGAATCATTCATATTGTTCTCTTAATTGTAAATTAGATTAACTATTTGTTTTACAAGTTAAAATCTTTTGCGTAGGTTGATCCAAAGTTAGAAGAGTAAGCATTAAAATAAACAAAATGAAAGATCAATATCATACTTAACTCAAAAATAATAATGATAAGTGGGTTTTATTATCATAAATTAGGTATCTTTAGCTTAGAATAGTAGTGGAGACACTTTCTTTTATGAATTTATGTGATAGTAATTACCCTCCATTGTGTGTTTGGGACCATAGAATGGTTCTGATTTTGAGTCCTCCTGTGTTACTATGTAACCTTTTTTTTTCTAATAATTTATATTTGCACTAGATTATGATGTTTTCATTCAAAATACTTATTCATTTTTAAAACTCACTACACGTTGTTGATATGTTTTTCAAATAAAGACCCATAGTTTGGTCTTGCAGCTTCTTGATAGACTAAGTGTCGTACTTTCGTGGTGAGCCTACATTGTTTCTGGGCTCTCAGTGCTTAAATTGTAATATAAATGTACTCTAGAGTTGCTTTGAACATCACGGGCAGGATCCTTACTTCCGTTGTAAAACTGATAAACGTAGACTTGGTATGTACAGTTAGTTATATTGAAAATTTGCAAACGTATGACATTACTCTGATATTCCAAATATGAAGTTAATAGTAAATAGATAAAAATAAAGTTATCGGACAGTAGTGTTATTCGCGTTCCTAAAATTAGTGGCGTGACAAGTTGGTATCAGAGCATTAGGGGCGACTAAAGTCGTTGCTGAAAGTGTCAAAGTCACTGCTAAAAGGCTTTAGCGGCAACTTTTAGTCGCTACCTAGCCGTTGCCGATAATCCTGTTGCTGAAAGTTTTTAGTGGCGACTAATGTACTCGCCATCGAATCCAATAAAAATCGCCGCATTAGATGCTCTAGTCGCCACGAAAAGAGATATATTTTTAGTGGCGACTTTACATAATCGCTACTAAAAATAACTTTAGTGGCGACTCAAAGTCACCACTAAAGGTTTCAATGGTGACTCAAAGTCGCCACTAAAGGTTTCAGCATTCATTTTTCCTCCTTCGACATTCAGTGGCGACCAAATGGGTCGCCACTAAAAAAGTATTTTTTGTGACGATCATGAGTCGTGACCAATGGTTTCAGTGGAGACTTTATCACCACAAAAAGTCTCAAAATTCAATTTTTTCAAGACTCAGTGGCGACAAAAAGAGGTCGCCACTAAAAAATTACTTTTCGTGGCGATCATGAGTCGCCACTAATGGTTTCAACGACACCTTTGTCACCACAAAAAGTCTATTTTCTTTGTGATTTAGTGACGACCTAAAGAGGTCGCCACCATAGGTTCAATAGCAAACCTTTTTTTTAATAATTTTTCATTTTATATTGTAATAATTTAAACCTTAATAAAAATCAAGATAAATAAAATTATTAATAAAATAATAATATTAACATATATTAAATATAGCAAATATTATACACTAATTAACATCATGTCAATTCGATGTCCAAAAAAAACATCACGTCAACTAAAAGTAAGCAATACACAACCAAATATAAACAAAAACAATCAACTTGGTGCTTCATTTGACGATGTTGGTGCTGCAGTACTTGTCGTATTAACTACAATGGTTGAAGGAGCACTACTCGGGAGTGTTACTAGAAGTTGTCCCTGTTCAATCAAATGTAACAAATTAATATAACTTGAAAATTAATACAAATAAAACAATATTATGTAAGAAACTTTCTATAGCCAAACATAATTGGAAAACAACATTATGCAATAGCTAAGAACATTATAACTATAAATACATAATTGTACCATCATATCTTGGAAAAAAAATTGGAAGACATTATTGAATAGGAAATAAGTTAAATTGGCCAACATTAATTTATCCCAAGAATTTTTTAGGCAAAACTATTTCAATATTTCATCTAATAAACATAAAGCATATTAAATCATACTTAAAAGTCTCTCCTAACATTATTCTACTCAATTTTTGGGATTTAACAAAACGAACAATGTAAATATTAAAATGATGAATATTTTCATTGATAAAAATATGTTTCACTTTTATCTTATACAATTTCACTGTGTCTTGAGGCCATTACTATGATTAAGTTGACAATTTCAATTTCTAATATAATCTTAATCCTAATAATGGCCTCAAAAGATTATGAAATTCTTCAAGTGAAACATACCTTCAAACTGTTTTAACATTCACACAACTATTTCAATGAAAACTAGAACCAAAAATACCACAACATGATCAAATAGTAAATACTCAGTAGAAGGGTTTAATGACATACTTCAGATCACATAAGGACAAATTGATTTCAAGCCACACATGGGTAATTTGTTGTAGAAAAAAGTTCAAAATACCAAATACTACTAGCCAATTTGCTTGAGTTGCATACTATATTACTACTTAATTTGCGTTCAAATGCAGAATAGGAAGAAGTAACTTTCGCCCTTTACTTTATACTCTTAACAACACTATAATTGTTATAGGTAGGACTGCTATCCTTCTTCTCAATTTCTAGGGATTCTTCCCTCTATTCAATGCCATCTTTGCCTTCCATCTTGAGAGGCTAATGCTGATAAATACATTGTATGCCTAGCAATGTTATTTTAGTGTCTTTATCTTAGTGTATGATGCCCCACATTAGATTTTAGAGGGAATGAAGGCTTAAGATCCTAACCATTAGACATGCTCAAAAGAATGACTATCTGAACTACTAAACAAGCAAAGTTTAGGATATTTCATGTAAAAGCAATGAGCAAAACTGTCTATTAGAAGAACTGTCTAGGCCATTTCAATTTTTCAATGATAAAGGTTGAAATAAGTGAGAACTTTGCTGAAAGCTGGCATATGGAAGTGGTCCCAAATATTAAAGGAAACAGAGAAAGATCTTAAGTTCTGAATCCAATAACTAAAGAAAACCAAAATATTATTTGTACAATAATGGCATATTCTTAATCAAAATATTTTAAAACATAAATTACTGCTTATTTTTTAAGTCAAAAAAACATCATGTCAACAAATCAAAAATCATTTTGAAAGAAAGAAGCGAATAAATGATACTCCAACAATCGCTGCCATACATCTTTTCTCAATCAGAATTATAATGTGAAGTAAATATATTAAGATAAAAACTGCCACAATGCAAACAATATAAAATGGTTAATGACAGTAATCATGCCCATAAGTATTGCTATTTCCATAGCGAGTATGGCCATACTTATCCCCCATTAGCATCACTGGTGTGCCCTGGTCATTTATTAAAAAATGAAAATCACCGTTTTGGTTTCACGTGCAACATAATGCAAACAAATGAAACCATGCAGCATCATATATTTTCTTTAACAAGAAAAAAAGTAATTAAAAAGGCTATAGTAGAAATAAGTAAACTTTATTTATATCATAGGTTAAAAAAGGAATGCATAATCAACTAGCAAAAATTCAACATACGGATAGCGTAACATCCCTAATTTCGTTTCATGTATTAATAAAAGTACAAAAGTATTCAAAGTAACATCCCTAATTTCGTTTCCTTTATGGATAAACATACATAAATATTTAAGGAAATAAAATTTATTAGACAATTTTTGGATACCTAAGGAAATATAATCCTTAGATATTCTTCAACTTACGTGTATGCATAGAAATGTTCTAACATTAATGGAATAGGTAAAGAGAGAAAACCTAAGAGGAAATATTAGAAATAAACATGCCAAAGAAAGTTGAAATTCTTGGATAAGGAAGATAAATTTTTGTGAAGTAAGTAAAGGTCTTAAAATTTCAAGAAGAATGGATTAGGGTAATTTTTCCTAATTTAAGAGTTAAAGTTACTAAGTTTAGTATCTCCACCCATAAATTGGGCTTTCACTTATGGACAATTCATATAGAGGTTTTTCACTTAACATAATTTTTTTTAGCGAGCCCATTGGATAACATAAGCAAGAAATAAAACATAGACTTGGACTAGGATATAGAAATTGGACCGGTAGCCCAAAAATCATGAAAATGTGACCAAACCCATTATGAAATGTAGAATTTTAACCAAAGTAAAGAAAATGGACAAGAGTGATCCCAAATCCAATAGGAAAAATAAAAATAAAAAATAAAAATAAAGTGATAAGATAATGGTGTAATCAAGATTAGGTGAAATGCATTAAGACAAAAATTTAGCAAGTGGTATGATAATACAAGGCTTTAGGACAAAATATCTATATCCTACACTCATAATTTTAGCAAGTGGTATGATAATACATAGCATTAGGACAAAACATTTCTATCCCATACAAATAATTTCAACCAAATAATGGAGATTGAAGGGCTAGAAATTTTCAAGTTAAAAAGGTAAACATATCATAATTTATTAAGACAAAAGAAAAAGTAAATGAATCCCTAAATCAAAGGGACCTTGTCTCATATCTTAAGAACATATTATCATAATTTTCAAAATACAAATCTCCTTTTCTTATGCATATCTTGACTAAGGAAGAAGAAGACAAGAACATAAGTTGTTTGCTTTTCAAAAATTCAACCAAGTGTAACCTAATTGTGATAAGGTAGACCGATGATCATGAAAGGTGAATTATTTGGTGGTGTCTATAAGAAAACCCAGCCTTACAACATTAGAATTTCGTCCAAGTGAAGGAGAGGAAAAATAGAAGCAAGGTAGAGTGAGGAAAAGAGAGGAAGAAAGGAAGAAAGAGGAAGGAGAAGTCTAGGGGACTAAGTGCTCTAGGTACGTTTAACAATATTTCTTTTTGAAGAAAAGTTTTGAAACTTGTAATATTTATATGGGATTTTGATCTTATAACTTTGATGATTGGTCATGGATGTTGCTATATCAAGTTACATATTATGTATGTTTGAATACTTAGGTTGGTGTAGATAGTTCTGCATGGGTATGGCTATGGGTGACAGAATTTTAAGCTTCTAGGTTTTAATTTTTGGGAATATTCTATAGGTAATTTAAACAAATGGTTAACATAACAAATGTAGATTTATGTCTCACGGATTTTTAGCCACTGAAAGCATTCAATTTAGAGTTCATATGAGGTAGATATGTTCCAATTAGTAAACAAATGTCAAAAAATGGTTAATCAGGGAAGAATATGTTATGATAGCTTCGGTTTTTTAATTTCTGTGAATATTATATAAGGAATTAAAATAAATGGTTAACATATGAATTATATATATGTGTGTCACGGATTTTTAACCACTGGAATCATTCAATGTAGAGTTCATATGAGGTAGATATGGTCCGATTAGTAAACAAAGGTCAAAAAATGGTTAATCAGGGAAGAATATGTTAGGATAGCTTCGGTGTTTTAATTTCTGGGAACATTATATAAGGAATTAAAATAAATGGTTAACATAAGAATTATAGATATATGTGTCACGAAATTGTAGCCACTGGAATCACTTAATTTGGAATTATTATGAGGGAGATATGGATAGATTAGTTGGTAGAGGTCAGAACCTACCCGAGAAGAAATAACCTGTACTTTGAGGGAGTAATAGCACCATGCTCTCTTAATATTTCGTTCAACAATTCAACATAATAGTTTTAGATAATTTTGTTATCTTTAAATTGACATCAAGATCACCTAAATCGAAGTTAAATTGAGGGAGTTATCCTCTGATTAGTAAGAGAAGGTCAGATAGTATGAAAACTTGCATCAAGAAAATAAAGGAATAAAATTAATATTTTAAAAAAAAGAAGAATTTTATAAATGAAAATAATAAAAGACTAGTATATGCTATAGCCATTGCCAATGCATGAACTTCTTACCATTCTAAGTGTGTAATTTTGACATGGAAATATTTTGATTAAACATTATGGTATGTGAGTATAATGAACATACTTGTTATTGCAAATCATATTTTTGGCTATTAATGTAAAAAGAAACGAAATAAGCACGGTCACTTGGCGATCCGTGTGGTGCACCAGTAGGGGACGCCGTACCAACGGTTATGAATATGTTAATGAGAAAAGAAAGAGAAAGTGTGTCATGTCAGACAGAGCAAGAAAAGCTCGTACCGGAGAGTAGAAAATACTCACCCTGACCGGGGTAGCTTGATATGAGAATAAATTGATAGTCATCATATGATATTCTGAAAATAATTAATCATGTCACACATGTCATTACTGTATGATTCTCATGTGCATAGATATAGTGCATTCATGTGACCAAAGTTATTTAATGTAGTTTATACAGCTGAACATGACGTGATAACTATATTGATAATGATTTATTGTTGAATTTACTGGGATTTAATTCTCACTATATTTTTATGTCATGTTCAGAAAATTAGTTATGCAGATTTTTCTATAGCTCTGGCTTTTAGTGCACATTCGATCGAGTTATTCTATGATTGGCAGATCCTAAATAAAATGTTTGTGGGCGAGTTGGCATAGATCCCGGTGAAGGTGCAACCACCCGCACCTAAATCTCCGAAATTGGTCAACCAGAATAAATAAGATGTAGATATTTATATTTTTGAAATGTTGTACATATGTTTTGATTAATGATGTGTATGTGAACTTTATATTATATAATAATAAATAATAATAAAAAAGTTGTTACATAATTGGTATCAGAGCAGGTCGATCCTAGATGGCCAGTGGGTGGATGGTTATCTGAATCGATCTTATAGTGTCTTGAGTATGTTTATGGTTGTGCTGTGTAGGGGATCAATGAATTCATATAGGTAAGAAATTACTAGTGTTTCCTATCTATATGCCGAGGTGGTGTTATAATTACTGTTAAATATTTTTGAACTAACTATTGGGCTAGATCACCTCAATAGCAGCATAACGTTGTTTTTGCCATAATAGGAAATGGCACCACTAAGGAGGAATCCAGCAAACAATGTGGAGGAAACCCTGCACAACTTGACCACAGCAATTCGAGACCAAGTCATGACCACTAACCAAATTCTATAATACCTCCAAAATGCTAATAACTCAAATGGTGCTAACAACTGGATGGCTGGAAATGATAACGTTATATCCGAGTTCCTGAGGACTAGGCCACCTTGTTTTTAAGGCGGCTTTAACCCGATTGTAGCTAAAAGATGGATAAGGGTGTTAGAGAAAATCTTTGAAGTGATGGGCTGTACTAAGGAGCAGCAAGTAATCTTCGCTGCATATATGCTAAAAGATGAAGCAGAATACTGGTGGCGGGCAGCTAGAGAACTTTTAGCTCACCAGGGAAGGCAGATCACTTGGCAGGTGTTCAAAGACACCTTTTTGGAAAAGTACTTTCCAAGTACTGTGCGAGCGGAGAAGGATATCAAATTTCTCCAACTCAGGCAAGGCAGCATGACCATAGACCAGTACATCGCGAGATTTGAGGAGTTTTTTAAATTCTTCTCTTACCTGCAATTTAACCCAGATGAAGCATGGAAGGCTGTTAAGTTCGAAGTGGGACTGAACCCGGAGATAAAGAATGCTGTTATAGCTATGGAGATGAGGGAGTTTGTACCTCTGATTAATAAATGCAGACTCCTGGAGAAGAGTTTGAAGGCAGTGAAGGATGAGAAACAAAGACAGAACTTTTGGAAAAGGAAGAATGGACCACAAAATTCTGGCAGAAATGTCAGAGGAAAAGGACAGGGTACTGGCAAAAGGCCAATGACTGTGAGTCCTCGACCCTTCCAACAAGACCTTGCTCCAGTCAAGTGCACTAAGTATGAACGCATGCATGGTAACTAGCCATGCTACATGGGACTAGATGTTTGTTTTAAATACGGATAGAAGGGCCATTTTGCAAGGAGCTACCCACAAAATATGGGAAACCAGTTAGAACAGAAGTCTCAGGTGAAAGGAAGGGTTTTCACCTTGAGCGGCCAAGAGGTAGCTCAATCTTCTGAAATGATTCAAGGTACATGCTATATTTAAGGATTTGCTCTTATGGTGTTGTTTGACTCTGGTGCTAGTCATTCATTTATATTGGAAGAATGTTTTAAGAAGTTTCAGTTTCCTATTTCTGAAACTCCCTATGAGCTATCTATAGTTACCCCCATAGGGGAAAGGGTATTAACTTCCTCTGTATGTAAGGACTGTCAAGTCACCATCCAGGAGAAAACCTTTTCTATAGACCTCGTCTGTTTACCTTTAAGAGGTATTGAGGTCATTCTAGGGTTAGACTGGATGTCTAGAAATCGGGTCTTGCTGAATTGTTGGAACAAGACCGTTGAATTTCTATCTCCTACTCCACAAGAGGAGGTGCAGTTATTGATGCTTAATGTCAATCAAGTTAATAAGGAATTGAAGAATGGAGTACTTGGATACATTCTCTTGCACTTATCAAATCTAGAAGTTAAAGCGAAGCTCGATGAAATTCCAATAGCCAACGAATTTCCTGAAGTATTTCCATAAGATATTCCAGGCTTACCTCCCAAGAGAGAGATTGAATTTTCTATTGATCTCTTACCTGGGACAGGGCCTATATTTATTGCACCTTATAGAATGGCCTCGAAAGAGCTACAGGAAATCAAGAAACAGTTGGAGGAACTGTTAGACAAGAAATTTGTTAGACCAAGTGTATCACCTTGGGGAGCTCTTGTATTGTTTGTTAAGAAGAAAGACGGAAGCCTTAGACTATGCATAGACTATAGACGGCTCAATAAGGTGACTGTCAAAAACAGGTATCCTCTCCCTAGGATAGATGACTTATTAGATCAATTAAAGGGAGCCTCTATCTTTTCTAAGATTGACTTGAGGTCGGGATATCATCATATTAGGATTAAGGAGGAGGATGTACCAAAAACTGCCTTTAGGACTAGGTATGGGCACTAGGAGTTTCTCGTAATGCCTTTTGGGTTGACAAATGCACCTGCAATTTTCATGGATTACATTAATTGCATTTTTAGACCCTACGTAGATCAATTTGTGGTAGTGTTCATTGATGACATCTTGATATATTCTAAGAGTGAGAAAGAACATGAACAACATCTCTGAATTGTGCTCCAAGTACTGAAAGACAAAAAGTTGTATGCCAAATTGGAGAAGTGTAAATTTGGTTGTCAGAAATAAAGTTTCTCGGACATGACATCTCAAATAGAGGGGTAGCCGTAGATCCTAGCAAGACGGAAGCAGTAATTCAATGGGAGAGACCAAAGATGGTTACGGAAGTCAGAAGTTCCCTGAGTTTGGCAGGATACTACAGGAGGTTTATACAAAACTTCTCTTGTATAGCCTTGCCATTGACTAAATTGACCAGGAAGGGAAGTCCTTTCAAATGGACTGATCAATGTGAAGCTAGTTTTCAGGAGCTTAAGACAAGACTGACCACTCCTCCGATTTTAATTATTCCAGACCCCACAGGACATTTTGAAGTGTATAGTGACGCTTCAAAGAAAGGGCTAGGGTGTGTGCTAATGCAAGACAAGAGAGTAGTTGCTTACGCCTCTAGACAACTAAGACCCCACGAAGAAAACTATCCAACCTATGATCTTGAATTGGCGGCGGTGGTGTTTGCTTTAAAGATTTGGCGACATTACTTATACAGAGCAACCTTTGAAGTATATTGTGATCACAAGAGTCTTAAATATCTCTTTGATCAAAAGGAGTTAAATATGAGGCAATGAAGATGAGTGGAATTTCTCAATGACTACAAGTTTATCATTCAGGAAAGGCGAATGTTGTACTAATGCCTTAAGTCGAAAATCTCTACACATGGGCCAGATGATGGTGTATGAGATGCAAATGCTAGAGGAGTTTTGGAATTTGAAACTGGACACTGCTTTTTCCTCAAATAAGCTAATCATTAATGGTTTAAGTATAGGGTGTGACCTTAGAGACCAGATCAAAGAGGCTCAAGTTCACAACCAATACTTACAGGATCATAAAGATTAAGGAAATTTTTCTGTCATGGAAGAAGGAGCAATCATGTATCAAGGAAGGATTTGTGTCCCTCAAGAACGAGAGTTGAGGACTAAGATCCTACAAGAAGCTCATCAGAGTAAATATACTGTCCATCCTGGATACACTAAAATGTACCAGGACATAAAGAGGATGTATTGGTGGCCAGGGATGAAAAAGGATATTGCGGAGTTCGTGGCAAAATGTCTAATTTGTCAAAAGGTGAAGGTGGAGCATCAAAAGCCAGCGGGATTTCTATAACCTCTTGAGATCCCTAAATGGAAATGCGACAGTATCTCGAGGGACTTTGTTGTGGGTTTACCTAAAACTTTAGTGGGACATAACTCTATCTGGGTAATAGTTGACAGATTAACCAAATTTGCTCACTTTCTGCCCATAAAAATTAACTTTTCACTGGATAAATTGGCTCAATTGTACGTCCAGAAAATAGTTAGACTGCATGGGATTCCCTTAAATATTGTTTCTGATAGAGATCCGAGGTTCACATCGAGGTTTTGGAAGGCGTTACAAGAAGCTTTTGGTACTCAATTACGGTTCAGTACTGCCTACCATCCTCAGACTGACGGGCAGACAGAACGGACCATTCAAACTCTAGAAGACATGTTACGGGCCTATGTGATAGAGCAAGGTAAAAGATGGGATAAGTACCTACTTTTAGTAGAGTTTACTTATAATAATAGTTATCACTCCAGTATTAAGATGTTAAGGGTCTGTGTGATAGAACAAGGTAAAAGATGGGATAAGTACCTACCTTTAGTAGAGTTTGCTTATAATAATAGTTATCACTCCAGTATTAAGATGGCCCCCTACAAAACTTTATACGATAGGAAGTGCCGATCTCCACTATGTTGGTTTGAGGTAGGAGAAAAGAACTTGCTGGGTCCTGATCTAGTTCAACAAACCACTGAACAAATCAGGATGATACAAGATAAAATACTCACAGCTCAAAGTCGGCAAAAGAGTTACTATGATAAGAGACATAGACGTCTGGAGTTTGAGGAAAGGGACCATGTATTTCTAAAACTTACTCCGACCACTGGAGTTGGAAGGTCTCTCAAGACCAAAAAGCTAAATCTGTGATTTTTAGGACCCTACCAAATTCTAAAGAAAGTAAGGACGTCAGCATATCAAGTTGCTCTCCCACCTAATTTGTCCAACTTGCATAATGTTTTCCATGTATCACAGCTCCGAAAGTATCTTCTAGACTCCTCACATGTAATACGAGATGAACCAATCCAAATAAAGGAGAATATGACATACCAGCTAGTACCAGCATCTATACTGGACACTGACGTGAAGCAATTGCAGAGCAAAACTATTCCCCTAGTTAAGGTGTTATGGGAAGGTTTGACTCCAGAAGAAGCAACTTCGGAGCTAGAAGAAGTCATGAGGAAAAAATATCCGAAATTGTTCTTACTAGGTAATTTTTGAAATTTTGATGACAAAATTTTCTTTAGGGAGAGGGAAATGTAACATCCCTAATTTTGTTTCATGTATTAATAAAAGTACAAAAGTATTCAAAGTAACATCCCTAATTTTGTTTCCTTTATGGATAAACATACATAAATATTTAAGGAAATAAAATTTATTAGACAATTTTTAGATACCTAAGGAAATATAATCTTTAAAAATTCTTCAACTTACGTGTATGCATAGAAATGTT
Organism: Gleditsia sinensis; assembly: GCA_037074535.1. Taxonomy (NCBI): domain Eukaryota; kingdom Viridiplantae; phylum Streptophyta; class Magnoliopsida; order Fabales; family Fabaceae; genus Gleditsia; species Gleditsia sinensis. The sequence goes on from CM073472.1 coordinate 28,130,062, forward strand.
CTAACATTAATGGAATAGATAAAGAGAGAAAACCTAAGAGAAAATATTAGAAATAAATATGCCAAAGAAAGTTGAAATTCTTGAATAAGGAAGACAATTTTTTGTGAAGTAAGTAAAGGTATTAAAATTTCAAGAAGATTGGATTAGGGTAATTTTTCCTAATTTAAGAGTAAAAGTTACTGAGTTTAGTATCTCCACCCATAAATTGGGCTTTCACTTATGGACAATTCATATAGAGGTTTTCCACTTAACATAATTTTTTTTAGCAAGCCCATTAGATAACCTAAGCAAGAAATAAAACATAGACTTGGACTAGGATATAGAAATTGGACCGGTAGCCCAAAAATCATGAAAATGTGACCAAGCCCATTATGAAATGTAGAATTTTAACCAAAGTAAAGAAAATGGACAAGAGTGAGCCCAAATCCAATAGGAAAAATAAAAATAAAATAAAGTGATAAGATAATGGTGTAATCAAGATTAGATGAAATGGCATTAAGATAAAAATTTAGCAAGTGGTATGATAATACAAGGCTTTAGGACAAAATATCTATATCCTACACTCATAATTTTAGCAAGTGGTATGATAATACATAGCATTAGGACAAAACATTTCTATCCCACACAAATAATTTCAACCAAATAATGGAGATTGAAGGGCTAGAAATTTTCCACTTAAAAAGGCAAACCTATCATAATTGATTAAGACAAAAAAAAAAGTAAATGAATCCCTAAATTAAAGGGACCTTATCCCATATCTTGAGAACATATTATCATAATTTTCAAAATACAAATCTCCTTTTCCTATGCATATCTTGACTAAGGAAGAGGAAGACAAGAACATAAGTTGTTTTCTTTCCAAAAATTCAACCAAGTGTAACCAAATTGTGATAAGGTAGACCGATGATCATGAAAGGTGAATTATTTGGTGGTCTATATTAAAAAAACCCAACCTTACAACATTAGAATTTCGTCCAACTGAGGGAGAGGAAAAATAGAAGCAAGGTAGAGTGAGGAAAGGAGAAGAAGAAAAGAAGAAAGAGGAAGGAGAAGTCTAGGGGACTAAGTGCTCCAGGTAAGTTTAACAATATTTCTTTTTGAAGAAAAGTTTTGAAACTTGTAATATTTATATGGGATTTTGATCTTAGAACTTTGATGATTGGTCATCGATGTTGCTATATCATATTACATATTATGTATGTTTGAATACTTAGGTTCGTGTAGATAGTTCTGCATGGGTATGGCTATGGGTGGCAGAATTTTAAGCTTCTGTGTTTTAATTTCTGAAACCATTCTATAGGGAATCTAAACAAATGGTTAACATAACAAATGTAGATTTATGTCTCATGGATTTTTAGCCACTGGAATCATTCAATTTAGAGTTCATATGAGGTAGATATGTTTCAATTAGTAAACAAAGGTCAGAAAATGGTTAACCAGGGAAGAATATGTTAGGATAGCTTCGGTGTTTTAATTTCTGGGAATATTCTATAAGGAATTAAAATAAATGGTTAACATATGAATTATATATATATATATATATATATATATATATATATATATATATATATATATATATATATATATATATGTCACAGATTTTTAACCACTGGAATCATTCAATTTAGAGTTCATATGAGGTAGATATGGTCCGATTAGTAAACAAAGGTCAGAAAATAGTTAATCAGGGAAGAATATGTTAGGATAGCTTCAGTTTTTAAATTTCTGGGAACATTATATAAGGAATTAAAATAAATGGTTAACATATGAATTTTAGATATATGTGTCACGGATTTTTAGCCACTGGAATCACTTAGTTTAGAATTCGTATGAGGGAGATATGGATAGATTAGTAGGTAGAGGTCAGAACCTACCCGAGGAGAAATAACTTATACATTGAGGAAGTAATATCACCATGATCTCTTAATATTTCGTTCACCTATTCAATATATTAGTTTTAGATAATTGTCTTATCTTTAAATTGACATTAAGATCACCTAAATCGGAGTTAAAGTGAGGGAGTTATCCTCTGATTACTAAGAGAATGTCAGATATGATGAAAACTTGTATCAAGAAAATAAAGGAATAAAATTAATATTTAAAAAAAAAGAATTTTATAAATAAAAATAATAAAAGACTAGTACATGTTATAGCCATTGCCAATGCATGAACTTCTTACCATTCTAAGTGTGTAATTTTGATATGGAAATATTTTGATGAAACATTATGGTATGTGAGTATAATGAACATACTTGTTATTGCAAATCATATTTTTGGCTATTAATGTAAAAAGAAAAGAAATAAGCACGGTCACATGGCGATCCGTGTGGTGCACCAGTAGGGGACGCCGTACCAACGGTTATGAATATGTTAATGAGAAAAGAAAGAGAAAGTGTGTCATGTCAGACAGAGCAAGAAAAGCTCGTACCGGAGAGTAGAAAATACTCACCCTGACCGGGGTAGCTTGATATGAGAATAAATTGATAGTCATCATATGATATTCTGAAAATAATTAATCCTGTCACACATGTCATTACTATACGATTCTCATGTGCATAGATATAGTGCATTCATGTGACCAAAGTTATTTACTGTAGTTTATACAGCTGAAGATGACGTGATAACTATATTGATAATGATTTATTATTGAACTTACTGAGATTTAATTCTCACTATATTTCCATGTCATGTTCAGAAAATTAGTTATGCAGATTTTTCTATAGCTCTGGCTTTTAGTGCACGTTGGATCGAGTTATTCTATGATGGGCAGATCGTATATAAAATGTTTGTGGGCAAGTTGGCACAGATCCCGGTGAAGGTGCAACCACCCGCACCCGAATGTCCAGAATTGGTCAACCAGAATAAATAAGATATAGATATTTATGTGTTTGAAATGTTGTATGTACGTTTTGATTAATGATGTGTATGTGACCTTTATATTGTGTAATAAAAAATAAATAAATAAAAATTATTACAAATAGCTTGGGAAAGGGCAAAACAATTGAGTACCAATTCCAAAAAATATGTTCTAATAAAATATTGGAGGATGCAACAATGCATTTCAAACATGTACCTAAGATATAATTAATGCCAAATAGAAGTTTTTCATTTGCCGTGATCGTAAAGCCCTTTTACTAGCATCATCATTTTCCCCTATCATATACATACAGATAATTTAGATAGTTGAGTGAAAAAATAGACTCAGTTCTTTGACCAAAAACAATCACACCTTATAACCTTATAACCCTTAGTGAAGGTGACCTTAGTACTATTTGCAGGTTGTCACTATCTTGAATTTTAAGTTCAGGTTACAAGGTCCACACTACCAAATGAGCAACAAACATTTTGTTGGTCATGATGTTATCCTTGAGTATCACTAGGTGCTCTTTCTCATGTTACAAATTGTTTTGTATTCATAATGTGTTTCATACTTTATGGGGCTCTTTCTCATATTACTACAATACTTGCAGAACATGCCAAATAAAGTGACTTATACTCTATTCTAACCAATTCTAATTACTATGTTTCTTGCATTCTTGTAGTGGTCTACAAATGCTAAATCATAATAATTTTACTTAAACTGTAATCCCCACTAATAATTTTCCAGTTCTGATACTAAAAGAGATGTGAAAGCATATTCGTTAGTGATGTTATGAATCCTGAAAGTGCTGGTTGGAGGCTAATTTTAAATCAAGGAATTTACCTTAAAATGCATTAATTTGAACTATGCTAATTGAATTAAAAGAAGTAACTTACACACACACACACACACTGTAACAACCTTTTTTTTTCTTTATTATTATACAATATTGAGTTCACATACACGTCATTAATCAAAACGTACATGCAACATATCAAACACATAGATATTTACATTTTGTTTATTTTGGTTGACCAATTCCGGAGATACAGGTGCGGGTGGTTGCACCTTCACCAGGATCAGAGCCAACTCGACCACAAACATCTTATTTGATTATGAGATCTGCCCAACATAAAGTAACTCGATCCAATGTGCACTAAAAGCTAGAGCCATAGAAAAAAAAGCTGCATAACTAATTTTCTGAACATGATATGGAAATATAGTGAGAATTAAATCCCAGTAAGTTCAACAATAAATCATCATCAATATAGCTCATCACGTCATGTTCAGCTCTATAAACTACATAAAATATCTTTGGTCACATGAATACATTATATCTATGTACATAAGAATCATACAGTAATGATATGTATGACAGGATTAACTATTTTCAGAATATCATATTATAGCTATCAACTTATTCTCATTTCAAGCTACCCCGGTCAGGGTGAGAATCCTCTACTCTTCGGTACAGGCTTTTCTTGCTCCGTCTGACATAGCACACTTTCTCTTTCTTTTCTCATAATCATAATCATAACCGTTGGTAGGGCGTCCTCTATTGGTGCACCACACGGATTGCCATGTGAACGTGCTTATTTCTTTTCTTTTCACAATGATAACCAAAAATATACTTTAAATAACAAGTATGTTGATCAAAATATAACTATTACCAAAAATCATTAGTAATTATACCATGAACATAACCATTTAAAATATCACTTTATAAAATATTTCCATGTCAAAATTTCACACTTCAGATGGTAAGAAGTTCATACAATGGCAATGGCTATGGCTATACTAGTCATTTATTATTTTCATTTATAAGATTCATCTTCTTTTTTAAATATTAATTTTATTTCTTTATTTTCTTGATGCAGGTTTTCATCCTATCTAACCTTCGCTTACTAATCAGAGCATAACTCCCTCAATTTAACTCTGATGTAGGTGATCTTGGTGTCAATTTCAAGATAAAACAATTATCTAAAACTATTATGTTGAACATTGTAGCGAAATATTAACAAATAAAGGTGATATTACTCCCTCAATGTACAGGTTATTTCTTTTTAGATAGGTTCTGACCTCTACCTACTAATCTGTCCATATCTCCCTCATACGAATTCCAAATTAAGTGATTCTAGTGGCTACAAATCCGTGACACATATATCTATAATTCATATATTAACCATTTATTTTAATTCTTTATAGAAGGTTCTCAGAAATTAAAAAACCAAAGCTATCCTAACATATTCTTCGCTGATTAACCAATTTCTGACCTTTGTTTACTAATTGGAACATATCTACCTCATATGAACTATAAATGGAATGATTCCAGTGGCTAAAAATCCGTAACACATATATCTATAATTGATATGTTAACCATTTATTTTAATTCCTTATATAATGTTCCCAGAAATTAAAACACCGAAGTTTTCCTAACATAGTCTTCCCTAATTAACCATTTTCTGACCTTTGTTTACTAATTGGACCATATCTACCTCATATGAACTCTAAATTGAATGATTCCAGTGGCTAAAAATCCGAGAGACATAAATCTACATTTGTTATGTTAACCATTTATTTAGATTTCCTATAGAATGTTCCCAGAAATTAAAACACAGAAGCTTAAAATTCTGCCACCCATAGCCATACCTATGCAGAACTTTCTATACCAGCCTAAGTATTCAAACATACATCACATGCAAGATCAATATGTAACATGATATAGCAACATCCATGACCAATCATCAAAGTTCTAAGATCAAAATCGCATATAAATATTATAAGTTTCAAAACTTTTCTTCAAAAAGAAATATTGTTAAACTTACTTGGAGCACTTAGTCTTCTAGACTTCTCCTTCCTCTTTCTTCCTTTCTTCCTCTCCTTTCCTCACTCTACCTTGCTTCTATTTTTCCTCTCCCTCACTTGGACGAAAATTATAATGTTATAAGGGTGGGTTTTGCTTAAATAGACCCTCAAATAATTTACCTTTCATGATCATGGGTCTACCTTATCACAATTAGATTACACTTGGTTGAATTTTTGGAAAACAAACAACTTATGTTCTTGTCTTTCTCTTCCTTAGTCAAGATATGCATAGGAAAAGAAGATTTGTACTTTGAAAATTATGATAATATGTTCTTAAGATATGGGACAAGATCCCTTTGATTTAGGGATTCATTTCCTTTTTCTTTTGTCTTAATCAAGTATGATAGATTTGCCTTTTTAAGTGAAAAATTTCTAGCTCTTGAATCTCCATTATTTGGTTGAAATTATTTGTGTGGGATAAAGATGTTTTGTCATAATGCTATGTATTATTACCCACTTGCTAAAATTATAAGTGTAGGATATTGATGTTTAGTCCTAAATTCTTGTATTATCATACCACTTGCTAAATTTTTGTCTTAATGTCAAATCACCTAATCTTGATTACACCATTATTCCATCACTTTATTTTTATTTTATTTTCATTTTTTCCTCTTGAGTTTGGGCTCATTCTTGCCCATTTTCTTTACTTTGGTTAAAATTCTACCTTTCATAATGGGCTTGATCACATTTTCATGATTTTTGGGCTATCGGTCCAATTTCTATATCCTAGTCCAAGTCTATGTTTTATTTCTTCATTGGGCTATCCTATTGGCTTGCTAAAAATTTATGTGAAGAAGAAAAAATCTATATGAAGTGTCCATAGGTGAAAGCCCAATTTATGGGTGGAGATACTAAACTTAGTAACTTTTACTCTTAAATTAGGAAAAATTACCATAATCCAATCTTCTTGAAATTTTAAGACCTTTACTTCACAAAAATTTATCTTCCTTACCTAAGAATTTCACCTTTCTTTAGCATGTTTATTTCTAATATTTCCTCTTAGGTTTTCTTTCTTTACCTATTCCATTAATATTAGAACATTTCTATGCATATATATATAAGGTGAAGAATTTATAAGAAAAATATCTAAAAATTACGGGATGTTATACACACACACACACACACACACACACATATATATATATACCGCATGCATGTGGGATGGAAAAGGGTAAAGAGGAGGCAGGGGAACTTTAATGAAAAATGTAAAAAGAATTTGACATGAGGGTTTGATTTGAGACAAACTATATGAAATGGGAACCAAATGTGACAGACTTGGATATTGAAGTTACTACAAGTTTGGGCTCAAGAATTATTTTGTTCTTGTGTTTCATACTTAGGAAAAAGAATTGCCCTGGTTATATATATATATAGCCTTTTTCTTAAAAGGAAAAAAATTACTATCACTAAGCTAGTTATTTATGTTGTTTGTATATCTTGACCATTTTATCTGAGATAATAGCCTTAAAAAAGTTGATCGTCATAATGTCAAAGCAACTATATAGTCATCCTTATAAAAGCAATACGAGTCAGGAGTGTCTGGAAAAAGAGAGATTGAAACAGAAATGACAAAACGAAAAAGTTCTACAAGCCTACTTTAAGCTCATTTCTGGTTGGTAATTTGAATGATAAAATCCCACTATGTTGTAACAAATTAAGTAATGAAGATGAAGGAATTGACACTTTGAAATAACTTATTGAATGTCCCAAGATAAAGGTCATTATTTCCTGCAACTTTGCCTATCCTTGCTTGCCATCTTCCGTGTTGGTGGTGCCTGCATAGCATAATAACAAAAAGAGGACTTAGCTATAATCAACCAACTAATTCTAACTCAGGAAAAAGTGGCACGGAAACCAAATGATGAACCTTATCACTCCTCTGTACATTGAAGCCCCCCTTGAAAAGGCACTGCTTTTTCTACAAAGCAAGAACATTATCATAAACTAATTGGTAGCTTATGGCAACATAAGAACTAATTAATCAGTATTTGTTGTCAGTACCTCCTCAAGTGGGCAATGTATTCTTGCCGGTTCATGTTATTCATTTCTTCAAGTTCTATTTGGTAATTTACTAACTGCCAAAGAGAAGATAGAGAATGGGAAACCAACAAGTATATGATTCAAGGACAGTAAGGCACCTTGAATTATACCAGAAAGTTTATATACGTTGAAGGTCCCCAGTACTTAAGAGCCGCCAGATCATAGGCTCTTGCAGCTTTCTCTTCCATATCATACCCCCCTAAAGTTCATAAATAAATCTAACCATTTAGCAATTACTGATAGCAAGAGGTTTGAAATATGCAAGTTTGTGGCAAAATTTACTTACCCAAATAAACTGCAACATGCAATGTTTGATTGAATCGCCATCCAAAGGCATGAAAATGAAAGGTAAAAATTAGTGGTCATGTTTACTTATAGTGGGAAAGAATACTTGCAAACAAACTAACCTTGTCTTCCTTTCCTGGTCTGCCCTTCCTTCTTGCAACTGTTATCCCACAAATGCGCCTCCTATCTACCAGTCCATCTGTGTCTGATAGACAAGGATTGAGTCATTAAAGCTTCAAATGGTAAAACCGCTACAACTTGAATAAAAAGAACATGAAAAAGTAAAGGAGAAGAGGATGAACTAATGGATAGAAGAGTAATATAAAGAAAAATTGAACACACGAGATTAGCATGAACAAACCTGGTCTCGCCTCTATACTGCGACGTTCTCTGGCTGAATGTGTCAATAGATTTCCTATGCACAAGCTGCTTGTGGACCAACTTCCCAGACACTCTCTTTTTGGTTTCCATGCCTATAGAGTCTGTCCCAAAGGGTGATATATATATATATATATATATAAACATAGGAAAAAGAATTGCCCTGGTTATATATATGTATATACATGTAAGATTGGGTTCACAAATTCTTTTGTTCTTGTGTTTCATACTTAGGAAAAAGAATTCCCCTGGCACATGACATCAAAATCAAATCTAGTGTTGTAACAACTCCATTTAAGTATCAAATTTTTTTTTAAATACCATGAAGTTATTACCTCGTTACAACTTAACTCAATATAACATTTATTTAATTTATACAATACAGAGTTCACATACATGTCATTAATCAAAACATACGTACAACATATCAAACACATAAAAATCTACATCTTATTTATTCTAGTTGACCAATTCCGAAGATACAGGTGCGGGTGGTTGCGCCTTCACCGGGATCTAAGCCAACACGACCACAAACATTTTATTTGCTTCTGGGATCTGCTCAACATAAAGTACTCGATCCAACGTGCACTAAAAGTCAGAGCTATAGAAAAATCTGCATAACTAATTTTCTGAACATGATATGGAAATATAGTGAGAATTAAATTCCAGTAAGTTCAACAATAAATCATTATCAATATAGCTCATCACGTCATGTTTAGCAGTATAAACTACAGAAAATATCTTTGGTCACATGAATGCATTATATCTATGCACATAAGAATCATACAATAATGATATGTATGACAGGCTTAACTATTTTTAGAATATCATATGATGGCCATCAACTTATTCTCATTTCAAGCTACCCCGGTCAAGGTGAGTATCCTCTACTCTCCGGTACAGGCTTTTCTCGCTCCGTCTGACATTGCACACTTTCTCTTTCTTTTATCATAATCATAATCATAATCATAATCATAACCGTTGGTAGGGCGTCCTCTACTGGTGCACCACACGGATTGCCATGTGACCGTGCTCATTTCTTTTCTTTTCACAATGATAGCCAAAAATATGCTTTCAATAACAAATATGTTCATCAAAATATAACTATTACCATAAATCATTGGTAATCATGCCATGAACATAACATTTCAAATATCACTTTATAAAATATTTCCATGTCAGAATTCTACACTTAAGATGGTAAGAAGTTCATACAATGGTAATGGCTATGGCATATACTAGTCATTTATAAGATTCGTCTTCTTTTTTAAATATTAATTTTATTTCTTTACTTTCTTGATGCAGGTTTTCATCATATTTAACATTCTCTTACTAATCAAAGCATAACTCCCTCAATTGAACTCCGATGTAGGTGATCTTTGTGTCAATTTGAAGATAAAACAATTATCTAAAACTATTATGTTGAATAGTGTAGCGAAATATTAATAAATCAAGGTGATATTACTCCCTAAATATACAGGTTATTTCTTCTCGGATATGTTCTGACCTCTACCTACTAATCGGACCATATCTACCTCATATGGACTTCCACTTGAGTGATTCCAGTGGCTAAAAATCGGTGACACACATATCTATAATTCTTATGTTAACCATTTATTTTAATTCCATACAGATAATTGCCAAAATTTAAAATACAGAAGCTATCCTAACATATTCTTCCCTGATGAACCATTTTCTGTCCTTTGACTACTAATCAGCTCATATCTTCCTCATATGGACTCCAAATTGAATGATTCCAGTGGTTAAAAATCCATGACACACATAGCTAAAATTCTTATGTTAACCATTTATTTTAATTCCATACATATAATGCCTAAAAATTAAAATACAGAAGTTATCCTAACATATTCTTCCCTGATGAACCATTTTCTTACCTTTGACTACTAATCGGACCATATCTACCTCATATGGACTCCAAATTGAATGATTCTAGTGTCTAAAAATCCGTGACACATATATCTTTAATTCTTATGTTAACCATTTATTTTAATTCCTTACAGATAATTCTCAGAAATTAAAACACAGAAGCTATCCTAACATATTCTTCCCTGACAAACCATTTTCTGAAATTTGACTACTAATCAGCTCATATCTTCCTCATATGGACTCCAAATTGAATGATTCCAGTGGCTGAAAATCCGTGACACACATAGATATAATTCTTATGTTAACCTTTTATTTTAATTCCATACAGATAATTCCCAGAAATTAAAATACAAAAGGTATGCTAACATATTCTTCCCTGATGAACCATTTTCTGACCTTTGACTACTAATCGGACCATATCTACCTCATATGGACTCCAAATTGAATGATTCCAGTGTCTAAAAATCTGTGACACATATATCTTTAATTATTATGTTAACAATTTATTTTAGTTCCCTACATATAATTCCCAGAAATTAAAACACATAAGCTATCCTAACATATTCTTCCCTGATGAACCATTTTCTGACCTTTGCTTCCTAATCGGACCATATCTACCTCATATGGACTCGAAATTGAATGATCCCAATGGCTAAAAATTTGTGACTCATATATATTTAATTCTTATGTTAACCATTTATTTTAATTCCCTATAGATAATTTCCAGAAATTAAAACACAAAGCTAAAAAGTTTGCCAACCATAGCCATACCTATGCAGAACTTGCTATACCAGTCTAAGTATTCAAACATACATCACATGCAAGATCAATATGTAACATGATATAGCAACATCATGACCAATCATCAAAGTTCTAAGATTAAAATCTCATATAAATATTATAAGTTTCAAAAGTTTTTTTCAAAAAGAAATATTGTTAAACTTACCTAGAGCACTTAGTCCCCTAGACTTCTCCTTCATCTTTCTTCCTTTCTTCCTCTCCTTTCCTCACTCTACCTTGCTTCTATTTTTCCTCTCCCTCACTTGGACGAAATTCTAATGTTGTAAGGTTGGGTTTTCTTATATAGACCACCAAATAATTCACCTTTCATGATCATGAGTCTACCTTATCACAATTTGATTACACTTGGTTGAATTTTTGGAAAACAAACAACTTATATTCTTGTCTTCCTCTTCCTTAGTCAAGATATACATAGGAAAAGGATATTTGTATTTTGAAAATTATGATAATATGTTCTTAAGATATGGGACAAGGTCCCTTTGATTTAGGGATTTATTTCCATTTTCTTTTGTCTTAAACAAGTATGATAGGTTTGCCTTTTTAGGTGGCAAATTTCTAGCCCTTGAATCTCCATTATTTGGTTGATATTATTTGTGTGGAATAGGAATGTGTTGTCCTAATGCCATGTATTATCATACCCCTTGCTAAAATTATGAATGTAGGATATAGATATTTTTGTCCTAAAGCCTTGTATTATCATGCCACTTGCCAAATTATGAATGTAGAATCACACCACTTGCTAAATTTTTGTCTTAATGCCATGTAACATAATCTTTATTATTATTACATTATTATATCATCACCTAATTTATTTTATTTTATTTTTCCTCTTGGATTTGGGCTTATTCCTACCCATTATGGGCTTATTCCTACCCATTTTCTTTGCTTTGGATAAAAGTCTACCTTTCTTGGAGGGCTTGGTCACATTTTCATAATTTTTGGGCTATTGGTCCAATTACTATATCCTAGTCCAAGTCTATGTTTTATTTCTTGTTTAGGTTATCCAATGGGCTTGCTAGAAACTTATGTGAAGTGGAAAAACTCTATATGAAGTGTCCATAGGTAAAAGCCTAATGTATGGGTAAAGATTTTAAACTTAGTAACTCTAGTTCTTGAATTAGGAAAAATTACCCTAATCAAATGTTCTTGAAATTTTATGACCTTTACTTGTTTCTAGAATTTTATCTTCCTTATCCAAGAATTTTGCATCTCTTTAGTATGTTATTTCTAATTTTTTTTCCTATTTGGTTTTCCCTCTTTATTTGTTCTCTTAATGTTAGAAACATTTTCTATGCATATACATAAGGTGAAGAATTTCTAAGGATTATATTTCCTTAGATATCTAAAATATTGTCTAATAAATTTTATTTCCTTAATTAAATATTTATGTACTTTTATTAATAAAAGAAATGAAATTAGAGATGTTACAAGTGTAGTAAATTTTGCTGCAGTTTATGACAAATAAAAAATCACATCAATGCAAAGGGAACAGAGCCATGTGCATTTAAAGTAAAGTTCATGAATATAAATGAAAGAGGAATTGAATTATACCAAGTATTACTTTTCAAAACAAAAAATGGCTATATAGAAGTGGACAACTTAAAATATATATGATGTATATATATATATATATATATACATATATACATATGTAGATATGTATACATATATACATATGTAGATATGTATACATATATACATATGTATATATGTATATATATATATGACTCTATCACATACCTAGAGTAGGATTTTAGTTGTACCCAAGTAAGAGGAAAACGCAGAAAGATGCTAGCAGAGAAAGCACTGATCTATGAATGCGAAAAGATGTGGTCCATTGGATTTTTCTCAGGGAGGCAGACTCACTATAGATGCAAATGAAAACACCAAGTTAAATGTTACAATTAATCTGAGAGCTAAAATACTAGGAGTCTTTTAATCTCTAAGAGAGACTAGAATAATGAAAGCAATGCTTAACTCCCTTTATTTTTTTAGTATTAGGGTCAGAGGTGTCTCAGACTTTGACCGAACCTAAATCCTCTCCTTGAACAATCTCAAAGGTGCATTTTCTCATTCCAAGTAATGCATCTAGGATTTTATTCCCAAAGTGTTCATTAGAGAAATTGAACCCAACTTGATACGGAGAGATACCATCTCCTCTTATCAAAATAAAACAATCTTGAGCTTTCTTCATTCATAATGACATAATAAGAGACACTCTTGAAAGCCAAGTTTTGGACATTAAGCATCTAAGTAACAAGTGCGTGGAATAGCATCTTAGCATCAACCACCAAAAAAATGCAAAAATAAATAGCTAATCACTATCCATTTATTCATGTATACCTATATATGTAATCTTTCCAGACATAAACAACCTACATATCTAGATTTATCAACAAAATAAGTCTGCTTTGTATCCTCCCAACAAACTAACTGATGCAAAGGTAGACGATGATGGAAAACCTAGAAGAACTGGTATATATATAAATATATTTTCTTGCTCTCTCTTTACCCACTTCATGCATGTTTTATCTACATCTATAATATTAAACTTATACCTGATTCACTATGATGACCAAAATAAAATTACTTTAAGCAGATTCGTTTCATTTTATTTTCTCTATATTCAAAAGGGAGATAAATATAATAAGCTGGAAAGGGGTTTTCTTTTACAAATAAAGAGGGAAATGTCCAAAAGGAAGCAATATACAAATAAAGAGAGGTTTTCATTACGTGAATGGCCAATATTCGCATGAACTTCTCTTTTTCTCAGAAAATACATAAAGGAACAAGCTTTTCTGGTAATAAACATTGATCCCATTCCAATATACATCAATACATGACAAAAGAAGAGATCTATAGATGCATTTTCTGTTGAGAAACAGAGCATGAAAAATTTATCTAAGATAGAACGTAGAACGTGAGTATGCAAGTGTGTGCGAGTTTGCAAAACTATGACAGTATACAAAGTAATAACCACTAAACCCACTGCAATATTGCCAGCTAAATTGAAGGAAACAAAAATGGTGCTAAGCAGAGTGACCACTAACCTCTTTTGGGGGCTACGAAGCTCACAGCTAAGACTAAAACTTGGGAGCAGAGAGAGCCTAGGGTCTACATTGTGAGAGCTTCAAACAAAGTGAAAGAACACGGTGGTGGAAGTCTTTCTGTGCCAAAATGGGAGAGGCTGAGAGGAAAGGAGTAGACCAAGAGGGCTTGCAATGACGGTTTGGGGAGTTTAGCCAAGATACAGGGAAAGCTCTGGGGTTTTTTCGGGTGGGGGAAGATTTTCTGTGCAAAATGGGAGAGAGGCTGAGTGAGAGGGAAAATAACTGGGAGAAGTGAATTTTTTTAGTGAAACAAAGGAGAGGCTCAGGGGCTTCGAGGCTATCTTTTTTTCAGTAAATAAAAGTGAAGTTTTTCGGTGAGAGTAAATATATTAAGTGAAATGAAGTGAGAGGCTAAGGAGGTGGCATTGTTTTTTTTATTTAAATAAAAGTGAATAGATTTTTTATGATATAAAATTAGTGTGATAGTGACGCGATGATAAAAGACAAAAATTGTTAGATAAATTTGATGTAATAATAAAAAAAACCATGTAAATTTGTATGCTTTTTATGAAAATGAATTTATACTTAATTTAATCTAAATATCTATGTATATTGAGTTCAAAAAAATAGAGGAAAAAATTATATAATTTCACTAATATTAAACTATAAACTATATGAAATGATTAAGCAATTAATTTTAGGTCAAAAAATTAAAAAAAATGGAGGACAAAAGGAATAGCAAGTTGAACCATGAGATCCTTTCTTTATTTCTTACATATTTTATAGTAATTTTTGTATTACTATTTATTTATTTATTTTTAAGAAAATCACAATATGAAATATTTTTATGAACTTATTCTAAATTTAAGCATAATTAGTTATATTTAAAAAAATAGAATAGTTATTTTTCTAAATATTCTTAATAATTTATTTCTTTCAACTGAAATACTTTTTCAATTTTGTAAATTGGACGAACCTTGATTATATAGATTATTGTAAAGTCACTTCTTTATTATATATTTATTTATTTATATATTTATTTATTAAAACTATCAGGTAAGTTCTGATATGCTCCTTTCAGTCTATTTTGGGCTTAATTTATTTTCTCAGTAAAATAATGAATTTGTACTATTAATTTCTACCAACGGTTAATTTCAATTGGTGAAAGAAGTACAATTTTTATTTTTATATTTCATATTATTGTAGAGAAGTCTTTTAATTGATTTCAACTTCTAATTTTGAGAAAAATCATGTGGTAATCTAACATGAACAAATTAATAACAATAACACTTTCTAATAATAAAAAGTTTAAAATTAGACAAAACTCAATAAAGACAAAATGATCTAGTGATCGGAACAAAAAGCATAATAAACTTAATAATTTTTTTGCACATGTTGTCGCCAACATCAATTCTGATATCCTTCGTTATATTTGCTTATTTAAAATAATTGATTATATTATGGTTCAAAACTTTAAACGTAAGAAAAATTACGAAGTCAATTTCTAACAAAAACAAAAAGGCACAATCACAAAGAATATTACAAGTCTGAAATCATTCAGTTTAATTAATTATTTCTTCATCATTTCATTAATTGTATTATGACTTTGTAAATTGTTTACTTTAAACCTCAAAATTGCTTATCTTTTGGGTGATTTTATTTATATATACAATAATTGTGAGAATTATTTAAGTAACATTTTTATACTTAAAGAGACATGCTTAGGGGGTTTTGGAAAAATATATATTGGTGTATTTTTATTTTTTTTAATTTGTCTTTAATTTATTTTAATAACATTAATTTTTTTCCTTTATCAATTTTTTAAAATAAATAGTTATTTTGATTTTTCAAAAATATATACATTATTAATTTGATTTTTAAAATTTTACCTTATTAATTTAGTATTTAATTAAAAATTAACTTAAGTTAAAAAAAATTGAATTTATTTTATTAGTATATATTTAACACATTTTTTTTCTTATAATTACAATTTTATATAGTTTAACTAAAAATATAGTTTTGTTAAATGTGACAAAATGTAAAAAAGAGAGAAAAAGATAAAATGTGATTTTTTTACTTTCAGTGGCAACTTTAAGTCACCACTGATAGTTTAGATAGATAAATTTTTTATCTTTAGTGACAACTTTTAATAGTCGTCACTGAACATATAGTTTAAGTAGCGACCCAAAAAGGTCGCCACTAAAAATAGTTTTCAATGGCGATCTTCTTGTAGTATAAACTATTCTGTTGAAATCGAACATATGCTGCGTTTCCTCAGTTTGTCTTCTTATATTTCCTTTACATTAAAATGCAAGCTCTTTCACTTTTATTGCCTAATTCCTTGAACACTATGCATTGACTAATTAGTCAGCTACTGGTCAATGCGTTCTCATTAGAGCCAATAGCATGCTTTGGATATGGATGACCAAAGCTGGAGCCCAAATTCTTGGTGCAAAAATTAAAAACAAAAAAGGAAAGAAAAAGCAACCTCTCTTTGTATCTTTCTGCTCATTTTCAAAAAGATAAAATAAATAAAACCTCGCTCTATCTTCTCCCTACTCATTTCTACAAAACTTACCGAAAGCTGCAGGAGCGATGTTTTTCGAAGGACTTTATTTAAATTATCATTGCCTTTCACTTTTTTTGCTATGCCTACATACATAATTGGAGGTGGAGATGACTTATGTGCCTTCAAAATTGGGTAGCACAAACCATATTTAAAATTTTAAAATATTTTAATCTTTATAAATATATTTAAAACAAAATTTAGGCAGTTTTTTTAAATGTTTATTATTAAATTTTTCAATAGAACTATGACTTGATTTTTTTTGAATGATTCAATGATGTAGAATTGTTAAAAAAATGTTTACCTTTTATAATTAAAAAATCTTATAGCAAGTACATAGAAATTACACTTAATTTTTTTTTTAATGGAGTATATAAAATATGAGCCTTTCTATGAAGGATCGAGGCTTTTAAGTTGAGCTTTCTTTTTTTTCACTACTAGATGCACTTTGAGATTTGTGTTTTAATAATTCATTAGTTGAATTATAAGCTAGAAAATTAAGGTGAGTATCTCAATGTACATTACCCAAAAAAAAAAAAAAAATTCAACCCATAGAATCACTCTTAAAATATTTATATACAATATTTGCCTTTTCTAAATATATTTTTGACTTAAAAAAATTTAATTTTATTCTTTTTTATAAATATTTTTTTATAATTTTTTTATAACTTTCAATATTGAACTTTAATCATACATTTGATAATAAAAAATTAAGAGGGTCTCATTTTAATCTTTATTAAATTTCCTAGCTACTGATGCATGTCTTTTAGTAGGCTCAATTTACCATGTTATTTTTGTCAGTGAGTCAACCATTAAAAATAATTTGTAGATTCTTTGAATCAGGTATGAAGTTAAAACGATATTTTATATCAATAAATATATATTAATTAAATTTATTATATAATGATATAAATACTTTAAATATAATAGTATGTATTTGATAGAATCTAAAGGATAATTTCATGAAAAGATCAATAGAGGAAAAGGATAATGAAGGGTGACTCAAAATTGGAGGTGGAATTTATAAATATATCTTACAAAGTTTTAAAAAAAATTAAAATTTTTAATTTTATTATTTTTTATAAAATATTTATTTGAATAATTTTTTATAAAATATTTATTTTAATAATTTTTTACAACTTCCAATATTAAACTTTAATAATAAATTTGATAATAAAAAATTAACAGGGTATCATTTTAATCTTTATTAAACTTTATGCTACCGATGCATGTTTTTTAGTAGACTCAATTTACCGTGTTATTCTTGTGAGCGAGAGTCAACAATTAAAAATAATTAAAAAAAAATATTTTATATCAATAAATATATATTCATTAAATTTATTATATAATGTTATAAATACCTTTTAATAATAAAACATTATATGCAAGAGGAGCAATAATCATAATAGTATGTATTTGATAGCATCTAGAGAATAATTCCACGAAGTTGGAAAATGATTAGAACACAAAAGCAGAGATGGGACGAAGGTGCAAAGAATTGTATGGAATTCTCAAGATGAGATTATCTCACTGAGAAGAATATATTTATATATACAACGAGCCTCTAAAGGAATGCCACGCGTTGAAAATAACTTAACAAGGCTGAAAAACGTGAGAGAGGCTACGTAAAGTTGTTACGTAATTTACACATGCTTATTTACACAAGCTAACGCATTAAGTGCCATGCACCAGCTTAACGCACAAATATATACACAGTATACTCATTTTATGATGACGTCCTAACATTCCCCCTCAAACTTGAGAGTGTGCAACACACTCCAAGTTTGTCTCTTAATGATGAGAACCGAGAATGACTGAGAGCTTTGGTTAGGCAATCTGCAATTTGGTCTGAGGAAGGTACATAACGAACTGAAAGTTGCTTCGCTAAAACACGGTCTCGAACGAAATGCACATCTATTTCTATGTGCTTAGTTCGTTCGTGAAGTACATGATTAGAGGCAAGTGCATTTGCACTCATATTGTCACACCAGGCAACTGGTGTTTGTGTTGTTGGAAAACCCACCTCAGATAAAAGAGATTGCAGCCAGGAAATTTCAGCTGCCAAATTTGCAAGTGATCGATATTCAGACTCGGTACTTGAACGGGCAGTCACTTTCTGTTTCCTAGATGACCAGGAAACTAGAGTGTCTCCAAAGAAAACACAGAAACCTCCGATAGATTTTCGATCATCAGGACATGATGCCCAATCAGCATCTGAATATCCAACCAGATCAAGAAATTCAGATGGTTTGATGTGCAACCCAAACTTTGACGTGCCTTTTAGATATCTAAGTACTCTCTTGGCAGCCTGCCAGTGAGCTGAAGTAGGACGACTTAGGAATTGGCTCAATTTGTTAACCACAAAAATGATATCAGGACGAGTGTTAGTCAAGTATTGCAGGGCTCCAATAAGACTTCTATATTGGCTGGGATCCTTGAGAGTTTCTCCATCAAAAACAGAGTGTTTTTCCAGTAGCTACTGGAGTAGTGGCAGCTGACGCATCTTTCATATGAAATTTCTCAAGAATATCTAAAACATACTTTTCCTGAGTAAGAAACAACCCATGTTTGTCTCGGCAAGCTTTGATCCCAAGAAAATAATGAATTGACCCAAGGTCTTTGAGTGAGAACAAAGTATGGAGTTTAGAGACAAAACTTCTTATAGCTGTCATATCATTACCAGTTACCAGAATATCATCAACGTAAATTAGTATAAATATAATCAACTCTTTTTCCCGATACACAAAGAGTGAGGAGTCAGCTTTTGTATTGAAAAATTTCCAATTTAGTAGATTGTCTTTAAGACGTTCAAACCAAGCCCTGGGGGCTTGTTTAAGACCGTAAATAGCCTTTACCAATTTGCAAACATGATGAGGTTTTTCTAGATCGGTGAAACCAGCTGGTTGCTTCATATGAACATTTTCTTGTAGATATCCATTTAAAAAAGCATTGTTTATGTCTAGTTGTCAAACTTCCCAACCAAAGGAAATAGCAAGAGTCAAGACTAACCTGATGGTGGCAGTTTTAACAACTGGGCTGAATGTATCATTAAAATCAGTTCCTGGGGTTTGCTGAAACCCTTTAGCGACAAGCCTAGCTTTGTAGCGAGAGACAGTGCCATCAGAGTTGTATTTCGTTTTAAACACCCATTTACAGTCAACAAGGTGGTGTTGGTCGGAGGAAGGAACTAATTCCCATGTTCTGTTTTTAACAAGAGCACTATATTCCTCAATCATTGCTGCTTTCCACTTAGGATCTTTCAAAGCCTCTTCAACACTAACTGGTTCTTTGTCTAGATTTTTCTGTATTGAGCCAATATAAGGTATCTTGGGCTTGAATATTCCATGCTTGCTGTGAGTGACCATCTGATGAGTCTTGGGTTGATTATGATGAGAAGATTGTTCAGAGACTTCACTGCTGTTCTCTGCTGATATTGACTGCTGTGTAGAACTTTCTGTATTTTGAATATTTGATGCGTCAGCTGAGTTAGTTGTTTCCTCTTGAGAAACTGATATAGATACAGAAGAACTGCTAGCTGCACGTCTTTGTTCATCACTATTGGTATTTCCTGAAATAATGGAAGGGAAAAATGACACAGGAACAACCTCTGTGTTAGTATTTTGTCTGTCATTCAAGAAACCATGGAGGAAAGGAAAATCATGCTCATTAAAAACCACATGTCGAGAGATAATCACTTTTCCAGTGGGTGTGAGACACTTATATCCTTTGTGTGAGCTACTGTATCCAACAAATACACACTTCTGTGTGTGAAAATGAAACTTATTTGTATTATATGGACGAAGACAAGGATAACATGCACTGCCAAAAGTCCTGAGAGATTTGTAATCTGGAGGCCGTTTGTACAGTATAGAGTAGTGTGAAGAGCATTGTAGAACCTGTGTGGGCAACCGATTAATTAAATGCACTGCAGTTTGAAAAGCCTCAAGCCAGTAATGCAGAGGTATATGAGATTGAGCAAGCAAAGTCAACCCACTCTCCACTATATGTCTGTGTTTGCGTTCTGCTCTTCCATTCTGAGTAGAGGTGTAAGGACATGGATGCCGAAAATTTATGCCATACTCATGTAGAACTTTTGCAAAACTTCTGTACTCTCCTCCCTAGTCACTCTGTACATTTTTTATCTTACTATCAAAAAGATTTTCCACTAGCCTTTTATATTGAATAAAAACAGCAAGAGCTTCATTTTTGGTTTTTAAAGGATACAACCAAGTATATCTGCTGAAATCATCTAGAAAATGCACATAATATCGATGTCCACCCGTAGACTGAATAGGAGCAGGCCCCCATATATCTGTATAGACTAGTTCTAGAGGTCTAGTGGCACGTGATTCAGAGAGACTAAAAGGTAGAGAATGAGATTTTCCCATTTGACATGCTTCACAAAATATAGATTTATCATTTTCATTGACTTTAACATTACATTGCTTCAAAACTGTACTTAGAACTCTGTCTGAAGGGTGTCCTAACTTTTGATGCCATAATTGTTTTATTGTAAGAAAAACAGAACAACCATTCTCCTTAGAATCAAGTGACCGTGAATCAGCTTTGGATTGTTCTACCTCATACAGTCTGTCTTTGAGCATTCCTTTAAGCAATATCTTCCATGTCTGTTTGTCCTTTACACAACAACCAATGGAATCAAACTCAATTGATATATCATTATCTTGAACAAGTTTTGACACACTCATCAAATTTTTTGTTACTTCAGGCACATAAAGTATTTCCTTCAGTTTCAGCAAATTTCCAGAATCACAACAGTTAAGTAAGGTTTTTCCAGATTGAATGATTTGAGCAGTTTCACCATTACCTACAGTCAACTTAGTCTTACCATGATTGTTGGTGAGTACTTCAATTTTATGAGGATCATTGGTGACATGATTTGTGGCTCCACTGTCCATAAACCAAGCAGGGTCATTCATGGTGTTAGAAGAAACAAAATACGCAGCTGCATTACTTTTCTGATTTTGCTGATAACTGCCTTGAGTTGAACCTTGATTGCTCCCCATATAGCTTCTGTCATAACGATAGTAGCAGTAGGCAGCAGTGTGTCCATTTTTGTTACATACTTGACATGTAGGCCTGCTTCCACGGCCTCTTCCTCTGCCTCGGAAATTCCTGTTATGACCACGTTGAAAATTTCTCCAGCTATTACGATCACCTGGAAAATGCTCTGTCTTAACAATATTCACAGAAGGATTAGTGAGTGACAAACTAGACAAGGAATTTAACTGTTCAAGACGATTTTCAAAAGGCATCAATGCAGCTTGTAAATCAATCCAACTTAGATTATCTTTTTCAGCTAATTGGACAACTATCGGATTATACTCAGAGTCTAAACCAGCCAAAGTTTGAGCAATCAAATCATTTAACGCAATAGGACTCCCAGCTAAAGTCAAATTATCAGATACGTTTTTAATTTTGCTGAGATATTCTTCCATCTTCATGCCTCCTTTACGTGTTCGTTGCAATTCACTTCGAAAGAAGGTTATCCGTGATCTGGAGTGTGCACCAGAAAGATCTTTAGCACCCTTCCAAAGATCTTTCGAACAGCTACAATGCATGAGTTGAGATGCCACATCCATGGACATAGTGTTGAGAAGCCATCCAAGCAACAACTGAGCTGTAGCAATCCACTCTTCATAATCTGGATTATGTTTTACTTCTGCTCCTTCAGAAATAAATTCAGGTGGACAGCTTTTGGTTCCGAGAAGCAATCCATCTAGCTTGTTTCCTCGAACGATCGGTAATATAAGTGACTGCCAGAGCAAATAATTTGTTCGATCCAGCTTAATCAAACAATTTGAGCTAGAGGAGTTGAAGAATGATGAAATTTTTGGAACACTAGAAATGGCAGCATTCTGAACTGTTTCAATGGTGTTTGTAGCAGAGGATTTCGACTGCATCGCCATGGCTCTGATACCAAGTTGGAAAATGATTAGAACACAAAAGCAGAGATGGGACGAAGGTGCAAAGAATTGTATGGAATTCTCAAGATGAGATTATCTCACTGAGAAGAATATATTTATATATACAACGAGCCTCTAAAGGAACGCCACGCGTTGAAACTAACTTAACAAGGCTGAAAAACGTGAGAGAGGCTACGTAAAGTTGTTACGTAACTTACACATGCTTATTTACACAAGCTAACACATTAAGTGCCATGCACAAGTTTAACGTAAAAATATATACACAGTATACCCATTTTATGATGACGTCCTAATACACGAAAAGGTCAATAAAGGAAAATGGAAATGAAGGGTGACTCATCAACCAAGAATTGACATTAAAAAAGAAAAAAGTTAATTCTAAACCAAGACTTCTAGCTTTCAACAACTTTAATTCTTTTATTACATTAACTAAGGAAATTAAGCACACTTTAGTGTGGGTCACCGGACCTTTAATAAAGCCTTATTTTAAGTAATACTTTGATCTTTCCGCAACTTTAATTATTCTATTAGCATTACCAAAACAAAAAAGGAAGAACAATTAAGTGTGACTCATCATCAACTAATTGACATTAAATAAAGGCTAATTCTAACTAAGTCGTGTTTTCAATAATTTTAATTAGCATTAAAATTGTGAACTCCAGTGGCAGCTCCATCAAAAACTTGCTGGACCCTTAGAATAAAAATAGCAGATAATTAAATGATTGAGCTACATATGGAAAATATTTTACTATATGAGGGGAAAATGTTAAAATATATAATAAAAAACTATAACATGGAATTAAAGGAATTTAATGTGCCAACAGCTACAAGAAAACATAGCATATAATCAACCAACCCACTTGAAATTTAGAATGGTAGATATATTAGAAACATAGGCAACACAAAACATTAAATTTGAATTTGAAACAACAAAAGCATCATAGTATGCCACCAATAAATTCTTGCATGACTCGAAGGCCAATACAATGTATTAGTTGATTTTGAAGGGCGATGGTGTGGATGGTGGTGATACTAGGAATAGCAAAGTCAAAGCTCAAGAATGACTCAAAAAGTTGCTCTCTCAGTCTGGCTTTAAACTTCCATGTCTCATCTCACGATCATTTTGCTATAACATCATTGATGAATATGCAGATGCTGCATTGCTAATTATTATATAATCCTTTTATTTAAAGTAAATTAGAAGTATAAAACTCAATGGGTATCACAATATATAATTGCATTACAATAACATTTAAATGTTAAAAAAAATGAAATTCTGAACCTATAATACCCATAATAACACAAGTTTCATAATTTTAAATTAATAATACCATATTTTATAGCCTACAATATCACAAATAAAAATTACAACCCCAATACTAAGAGTTCCAAGCTTCTAAGACACTATGCAAAAGAATCTAACATGTCTATAAATCTAAAACCAAATTGTGAGTTGGATAGATTGGACCGACATACTTCGTCGGAATGGACAGCAAGTAAAAAACATTTAGACTAGGAGTTGGAAAATACCTTCTTCACAGATTTTTAAGTTTATGAAATCTTGCGAAGCTGCAACAAGCCTTTATTCGCAGTTAGTTGAAGATTGTAGCAATCGAAAAAAATACTCTTCTCTCGTCAAATATCAATTTTGATGAGAAGGCAGCATGGCTTTCTTTAACTTGTTCACATTTGATCGAGCTTAAAACAACCATATAAGTGCTTATAATTTGTTAAAAGCATATTATTATTATGAAGGAACACACTTATAAGATCAGCACAAAACTGGGATTCACTACAAGAAATTTAACTTTCGGTGGCGACTTTTTTCGCCACTAAAAGTTAAAAAATCGCCACTAATACCTTTTAGTGGCGACAATTCGCCACCAAAAAGTCGCCACTAATACGACCGTCACTAAAGGGTTTTTGTGGCGACAAAAACGAGTCGCCACCAAAAATTATATCTTCAGTGGCGACTATATGATGCGCCACAGAAACTATATTATCAGTGGCGAAATAAGTCGCCACTAAAAGAAAAAATTAACATCCAAATATAAAAAATCGCCACTAAAAATTGGGTATAAAGTGGAGATTTGTGAATTTCGGAGATTCAGTGGCGACTTAGGTCGCCACTGAAGGGTTTCAGTGGCGACATCCTCAGTCGCCACTAAAGGGTTTCAGTGGCGACATACTCTGTCGCCACTGAAAAGGTTTTAGTGGCGACCTTTTCAGTTGCCACTAAAAAGGTTTTAGTGGCAACCTTTTCAGTCGCCACTGAAGGGTTTTAGTGGCGACATGTATAGTCGCCACTGAAGGGTTTCAGTGGCGATATGTATAGTCGCCACTGAAAAGGTTTTAGTGGAGACTTTTACCGTCGCCATTGAAAGTGTTCAGTGGCGACCTTTCTAGATCGCCACAGAAAACCCTTTAGTGGCGACTTTTTGATATCGCCACCGAAAACCATTCTGTAACGACATTTCCAAATCGCTGCTAAAAGACAGATTTTAGTTGCAATATTTGTCGCTACGAAAAATAATTTTTTAATAGCAACAGAAATTATGGTCACTAGTAAATCCTTTTTTTTTATTTTTAAAATTTGTACAATTTTAAAATTGATAGTTTAAAATTATATTTATTTATTTATTTTATATTCACACAATATTTTATCATAAAAATTTAATAATATATAACAAAATCAAATGAAAAGTAAAAATTATCCAAAATATTTTTCTTTAACATTTATGTATAGATAAAAAAGATCTTTTTATTTAAAATAGAGTATAGATACACCCTGAATTACATAAAGAGCACAAAACAAACAAATATCATACTTGCCAGGAATATGGCTGTAGCATAGTAAAAAACAAGATTAAACATAGTTTAAATACAATAGATACGCAATACATGCAAGTTCTGTAAAAATAAAACAAGAGACTAAATCCAATACAAATTTCATATATACAATACATTTACAAAACTAAAGGTTTATACATATTCCTTCTCTTCACTAATAAAGTTGCAACTCTGTAGTATTATGTACAAATCACTTGCAATTGGTGCTGTTGTCAATATCTTCTGGGACATGATAAGTTCAGAGAACAAATGTGTCATCAATTTTTTATAGGAACCTACATCACAAGATAGATAGTGTAAGACATGATACCTTAATTATAACAATATTGAATATGAAAAAAAATATTTAGCTAGATAAATCAACATGCTAATGTGCAAACAAATTTGAGAAACACAAGTAAATTAAAAATTTACCACATAACCATCAAATCCATATGTGATTGATTGCAAACTATCTCAAAAGTTAGAACATAGCAAGAGTGGCTATATAAACAAAAGTGGGTGACAACATATAATAGTAGAATAATTTCTCACCCTTTTTAGATACGTTTAGATCATACAAATGATGGTAGAGGTAAATTTAAATTATAACTTCTATTTTAGGCTCAAATTCAGATTTGGTTGGAGCATACTCTCAATCATTTTCTCAAAATGAAAAAAATTTAACCAGGAAACATACAGGTTAGTATCTCCTTCCCTAAAATCCATACTCATAAGTTATGTTTAAGAAAACTCTAAAATTTCAGCATTTCATAAATAAAACCAAACATCTGAACTTCAAAATTCAAGGTCAAGGAGACACAACGTACCTCACTTCTCACTACAGCTCTTTCCATAGCCTCATACAAATATCTGTTTCCTGAGCACAACATTACGTAGTCAGCAACATTTGCACTGATCACAGATTCCTGTCACAAAAGATATAATAACAATGTTCCTTAATAATCTAGAACCTCAATTCTATGACTTTTTTTTTTACTAAAATTAAACTTAAGAGATTACAAACATAAACAACAGCAGTACAGCACAAATGCCTCTATCAGATAAACCCTTCTCAATAATAAACAATGAAAGTAGTTGAAGATACAATATTGAAAAGATTTCCAAAGAACAACACATGTCATAAAACACTTTATAAGTAGTAGTGTACCTCCACTAGCCATCCATCCACCACAAATACATCAAGGGAGTAGCCATCAATTATGGAAAAAACATATACTTCCTGAATGTTAAGCCCAATATCAAACAACAAAGCAGACAGTTAAAACAAAAGAATTATTTGTCAAAAGAAATCAATCATAAACCAATAACCAAAATTCAAATTACTGGTGCACATAATTAATTTTATTGGTACCATGTAAGTATTGGCAGGTTCTATCAGTGACATAACATGACTGGTTTCAAAAGTCAAGTCTAACAATTCAGCGTCAATCTCCACAAGTTTCCAACTGCACTCCCAATGCAATTGTAACTGAACATGAGATATACAAAGACAGGATATTTTCACATGAAAATTTATTCAACAGGCATATGACCTCAACAACCTAATTTTATACGACTCCAGTAGAAGGACATATTAAGAGCAGAAATCATCATAACAAAGCAGGCCAGAAGTACTCTTGTAAGTTAAGTACCCTATTGGATGAGCATGAACTCAAACAAAGAAACACTTTTTAACCCTTAGTTATCCTCAACAATTAAAAGACGAAGATTTAAATTTATCACTAATGCACCCAGTACATGCTTCATGCAGGTAAAAACCAATATAATAAAGCACAGAGTTCTAATTATAAGAATCATAATGGGGAAAAAAATACCTGATACTAATTGCTGCTTGTAAAATATTTCTGTCACCAAATATATCAAAAAGAAAAAGATTAACAATAGATTCCATAAAAGCAAACACCTAGTTGGTGGACCAGGTGCAGTTATGACTAAATTAGTTATAAATATACGAATGAGTTACTCTCCTACAATGCCGTAGCTTGTTGTTCATCTTCTTCCACCTCCATTCCCACTAGTGTCTTAACTTTCTCGAAGGCTTTGTTCATATTTTCTATTATTTTCCCTTTCTTTGTCAAGAAAATTGACATATAAAAGATCTATAAGAAATACGATAATAAAACTTAGGTTCAATTTTCAAAAATATTACAAATATAGACAAGACAATATCTCTCTACTTTAGTATACATTAACATGATTTCAAATCTAACAAATATTTGAGACAAATACCGTCTATAAATAAAAATCAACACACATAACAATAAAGTGAAATGAACCAATCAAGTTGGTGGTTCTCTTGGAGATGTTTGTGTTGTATTAGCTGTAGATCCCGGTGCAGCACTACCAATAAGACTTAACGGAATTTGCCCCTATTCACAGACAATAAAATTATTTAAGCGAATTAGGATAAAAAAAATTATTTATAATAATATGAAAGCATACATGAAGATGGATTCAGTTGAACCAACAAGTTTAAAACTACATAATTGATTCATCAATTTGATTTACAGTTTGTAGTTAAAATTACATAATGTAATTGAACCAAACAAATCTTATCAAGAAATACCTATTGGAGAGATGCAATAAGAGAAGCCATCTGCGATTGTAGCTTTTCTTCAAACTGTGCATGCAACCTCTCTTCTCGAACTCTCATCTCTTCACGTACCTCCGTAACAACTTCTTCACGTAATTTCCTTTTCTGCTCTTGAATTTCTTGAGGTGTGATTCGATCAGTGACTCTCTTAGAAGGAGGTTTCACACCGTATCCTTTACCGCGAAAGAACCCCGACCTTTGACCAAGTATTTGAGTCAAGATTTCATCATTGCTTAAACGTGTCGTGGCATCTTCTTGAGATTGCTTGACTATAATCTCTTGAAGTTGACCCTACAATTAAACAAAGCATACATTTGAAATAAAAATACAAATATAAATTACAATTTCCAAATAGTAATAAATGTTGCAGTAATTATACATGAACTTCTTGAGATTTTGCATCGGACCACACGACATTGCCTTCTTTAGTCTTACGTGTATGTTGCAGCTCCCATATTTGATCAATTGGTTCCTTCTCTCCAGTTTCAGGATTTCTCTATTATAAAACATTATTGTTACTCATCATGCACATAAATGTATACATGAAAGTACATTACTCTAAAATTTCACCGTTGATTCCTCAACTTCTGCAAATGACCGAGAACCGCACGAATGCTTTGTTGTTTGCTTAGCCCTATTTTGTGCATTTGTTGAGCTTTTGTCCTGCGTTTAACATAAAATGAGCTTAGTGCATTTGTCATTGTACGTGCTACTAAAATGTGTTAATAGAAACTACCTTAAATTCATCTGAGTCAAAATAACTAATCAAATGCCTCCAATCATCATCGTGGACTCCAGGAGGAAGATTCGCAAGTCTTTGTTCGTCAGTGTCATACAAGGAGTAGTGGTCGTGCAATTTTGTCCTCCAAGTTCTGTAAGACCTTTGTGTAGTGGCATGAATAAATGCATCAAATCGTCACTCTGGAGTTCTTCTGACCTCAAATTTTTCCTATAATAATAAACCCAAAGGTGATAAATCTATGAAATGTATACTAACAATAGTATGATAGATAAATATACTAGTTGTTACCTTCACTCTAATCAAAATCCCTTCTCCATATCCTTCCCAAATATTGGTCCACTTTCTCACTTTCAATGGACATATGCATCGTGTGATATACCCAATATAGTTGACGATATCCCTCGATCCTTCTCCTACGGCTCGAAGGATCTCATCGGAGATTTCAACTACAATTTTTTGTCCATTTTTTGTCTTTTCATCGACAGTAAGGCATTTATAACTTCCCCTAACCTTTTTAGATGCACTGCAAGAAGCTGTTAATCAAGTGATGCTTGTTATTATTTTTACAATTATCAATTTTAAGTAACACATGTTGAGTATTCTATATCTATACCTGCACTACTAATCGGACATCGAGAAGTTGGTGTGGCGGGCAATGCCTGGGTCTCTTCATTGTGAGACTGTATAGATAGCTGTGGAGGATCTTCATTTAAAGGGCCTTGCGCGACTACTTTATGTCCACGACCACCACGACCACCTCGTCCACCTCTTCCTCTTCCCACCATCATCAAACCCACCTGTTGCATATAAATAGAACATGTTGTCATTTCCACACTTAAATATGACATAAATGATTACAAAAATATAATAACTGCATCCAAATAATATAAAACAACGAGAAATTAAGCATATGTAAACATTTTACACTACATGACGTTTCACATTGAGTCTCCAGATAAAAATTCTCCTTCATCGCTTTCTTCATCCACAGTCTCATCTTCCTGATTGTCATTGATGAAAGTATCTTCTCTAGCACTTATGCCCTCATTCTGATGGCTGAGTCTTTGAGGTTGTATGTCATCCCTATATAACACCACTGCAATATCATTTGTGTCCTCAATGTGAATAAATAAATTATGTTCAACCTCCTCTTGTTGGTAAGCATCTTCGGCAGACAATGATTCACCCTCATTATCTTGACGATGCATGTTAAAAAGGTCACGGGGATTTGTTTTCACAACAACAAGCCAATCTTGATCGACCGTGTCATCTAAATAAAATACTTGTTCTACTTGAGATGCCATGACAAATGGTTCATTTGTATTCAACGAACAACGAGTATTCACACTTGTGTATCCATATCTGTCAACTTTATATCCTCTTCCTAAGTGAGCAACATCCCACCAATGACACTTAAAAAGATATATTTTCCTTTCTCCCAGGTAAGAAAACTCATAGATATCCTCAACGACACCATAATATTCTTTCTCAGGATTTGAATCATCCCCCTTTACTAAAACTCCACTATTTTGAGTTTTTCTTTGAGATTCTCGATCTTTTGTATGGAACCTAAATCCATTTATCAGGAATGTTGTGTACCTACATACAACTCTTTGAGGACCCATAGCTAAGCTAACAAGCTCATTGTCTCCTTGCCACTGTGAATCTGGCTTCATAACCTATTGAAAATTATAAAACATCTAGAGGTTATGACACAACTTATAACATATTTCATTGTAGGCGTAATTGAAAGACACTTACTTGATGATTAAACCATTGAGGAAACTCTGAGATGTGTCTTGAATCAACATTTGATACACGTGCTTGAAGCTCATTTTTGTGCTCTCTACAACACATCATTTCATCAAATGAGTTTAATCTAGTAACAATTTAATTGCTAGTAAAATATTGTATACTTACTCTATGAATGGCCAAACTTTTTCGCAATTTTGTAGTACGTATAGACAGGCTTGATCAAATTCTTTATTAGGTAAAGTAATTGATTTGGCAGCACCTTTCGGTTGCCCACTCTGATCAAATATTGACTCCCCATAAGCTGTCATGTTCCCATCATCATTCCTTGGAGTTTTATTAAACTTTGTTGGGATATTACTCAAATATCTTGAGCAAAACGTGAGACTTTCATCTGCTAAATAGCCTTCAGCGATTGAGCCCTCGGGACGAGCTTTATTACGAACATATGATTTTAATGTATGTAGATACCTGTAAATGTGAATTGAAATAACTATGTTATCTACTAACAAATGAAACTAAAGCCCAAGTATATGTCACATTGTTACCTTTCAATTGGATACATCCATCGGTATTGAACAGGTCCAGCAATCCTTGCCTCTCTTGCCAAATGAACTGGTAGATGAACCATGACATCGAAGAATGCTGGAGGGAACACAGTTTCTAGTTTGCACAAGGTTATGGCAATTTGTTTTTCTATGGAATTCAAATCTTCCATTGTTAAACACTTTGAGCAAAGAATCTTGAAAAAGTGTGCCAACTCTATTATAGGATCATTCACCTCCTTAGGAAACAACCCACGTATTGCAACTGGAAATAGTTCTTGCAATAATATATGATGATCATGACACTTCAATCCAAATATCTTTTTCTCTTCGACATTGACACACCTCGAAATATTTGATGAAAATGCATCGGGAACCTTTAATTGGGCCAAAAATTTACACACTTTTAACTTTTCCTGTGGTGATAGCACATAAGATGCTGCCGATAGCAAAATTTTGTTTCCATCATCAATAGGATGCAAGCCGGGCCTTATTCCCAAGTCCACTAAATCATATCGACTCTTCACTGTATCCTTCGTCTTTCCAGCCATTCCCATTACTGTAGACAAAATATTATCTGAAATGTTTCTCTCAATGTGCATGACATCGAGATTATGTCGAAGCAAATGTGTTTTCCAATAAGGCAATTGAAAGAAAATGCTCTTCTTCTTCCAATTGTAAGCAACACTAGATTGGCTGCGCATTCGCTTTTGACCTTTCCCAAATGTCACATTTGATAAGAGTTCTAATTGTTCAAGTGCTTTTTCACCTGTCAGATATGTAGGTGTGACTTTATTCTCCACTTTACCATCAAAGGCCCTTTTATTTCGACGCCATGGATGATTGGCTGGCAAGAAACGATGATGGCCCATATAGCATAATTTTCTTCTCAATGATATAGAATGAGTATATTTGTGGCAACAAGGACATGCCAACTTCCCTTTGGTTGACCACCCAGAAAGATTTCCATATGCGGGAAAATCATTTATTGTCCACATGATAGCCGCCCGCATACTGAAGTTTGATTGTGAATGAGCATCATATTTCTCTGCCCCTACCTCCCATAATTCTTTTAACTCCTCAATCATTGGTTCTAAATAGACATCTATATCATCTCCTGGAGACTTAGGGCCTGGAATAAGAAGTGTCATCATGAAATATGGCTGTTTCATGCATTTCCAAGGGGCCAAGTTGTATGGTACAAGAATAACTGGCCAGATACTATGGTTGGCACTCATGTTTCCATATGGTTGAAAACCGTCGCTTGCTAAACCCATCCTAACATTTCTAGGATCAACTAAGAAACTAGGATATTTCTCATCGAAGGATTTCCAAGCAATGGAGTCAGCTGGATGTCTTAATACACCGTCATTAACACGTTTATCTTTATGCCACCTCATATCTCTAGCAGTGTGTCTTGCCATATACAATCTTTGCAATCTAGGTTTTATTGGAAAATATCGCAACACTTTGTGTGCTTGTTTCTTACCTTTCTGCCCGTTTAATTTCCATCTGGACAAATTGCACTTAGGGCACGATTGTGCATTAGCATATTCTTTCCTGTAAAGAATACAGTCGTTTTTACATGCATCTATTTTGGTGTAGTCTAACCCTAAGTCTTGAATTATTTTCTTGGCCTCATAGTAAGAATTTGGTATTTGAGCCCCAGCTGGCAATACTTCTTTAAATAAATCCAACAACATGTCTACAGATTTATCGCTCCAGTGATTAAGACGTTTCAGATTAAGTAGTCTAACAATAAATGACAACTTTGACACTTTATCACAATTTGGATATAGACTTGTTTCGGCATCTTCCAATAATTGGTAAAACTTCTTTGCTTGCAAATTTGGCTCTTCGTTATTTTCTACAAGAGTATTCATATCCTCTGTGTTAGCAACTCCATATGCATCGTGTATCATTTCAGTTATATCATCCTCTTCAACATTATTACCATGAGGGAGAGTTGAAGTCGTCACTAAGGGTTCTCCGTGAAGATCCCACACCTTGTAAGACTGCCAAAAACCATTTTGCAACAAGTCAAACCGCACTTCATGTCTCACTTTGAATAATGTGTTTCTACATTTTTTGCATGGGCACCTAAGTTTGCTACCAGCTCTTAACTTACTGTATGCCCACTCAAGAAAATTATCCACCCCTTGTATATATCTTCGATCAGCTCTATTTCCAACATTCAACCAACTTTTATCCATAATATTTCCTACAAAATTGATTGAAGTGGAAGTGAGCAATTGAAATAGAGAGTGAACAATGTATTTGGACAAATCATATTAATGTTAACTTTCATACCATCAGGAAAGCTAAAAACAAAGGAGAAGTGCAGCTCAAAATGGATATGATGCTAATTCTGGGATTGGTGCTACACATGCAAGCCCTTGAAAGTTCATTTCTGAGGTATTTCATTCCGTTTACTCATTTTTCTCATCATGTTGGCATTGGTAATTGGTTGAGGTTTTGGGAGGACCATTGGTTTAGGAGACAAAGCTATGCCATGGCTTTGAATTTACAACATGTCATTTGTGTTAATTCTACTGAATTTGCAACACAATGTATATACACCATTTTAGCTATTGTAAAAATGAATTTATGGTATCATTCTTTTCGTGAGCTTTCTTGTATGGTTGTACCTGGTGTATAATTTTAGGGAAAGTAATTTGCGACTCAAGATTAGCTCATATAAATGGATAGAATATGCTAGGACTGCCTTCTCCGTCGATCCTAGGATTGCTTTATCCTTGGCCTCGAGGTTCCCAACGAATGCTTCTTTGAAGGCTGAAGTCACTCAACTAGTTCAGGTATGTTTTCTGCTGATAATGAATATTGTGAACTAGAATTCCTAATGAGTTGAGCTCTAAAAATGGGTAGAAGGATATCTACTTAGAGTTGCTCAAAGAAGTGACATATTTGCCCATGACACTTTAAACCACCTAGAGATCTACAAACTAATTGTCAATCATAGGATAATAAATTATAGGTTATCCTTATTGATTATATAAACTTTTACTTAATCAACATAATTTTTACTTAATTTTTACTTAATCATCTGCTTCATATATTGTTGTCTGCAGAATTAAGTAGAAGGATATCTACTTAGAGCTGCTCAAAGAAGTGACATATTTTCCCATGACACACTTTAAACCACCTAGAGATATACAAACTAATTGTCAATCATAGGATAATAAATTATAGGTTATTCTTACTGATTATATAAACTTTCTTACTCCTTCAAATTATACCAGCAAATTAAAGTTAATTCTTTTGAAGTTGAAGAGAAGAAAAATTGAATACCACCAATCACAGAAATAATCAGAGAATTGGTAGAGATGATGATGATATGAGAATAAGAAGGATACATGGTGTCCTATATGGAGCCTTCTGCAAGGGCAGCAAAACTGGATTATAGAGTATCATGTTTTGGGTGCTGTCAAGGTTTCTTTCTTCTTGAGGTTGCATTTTGGGATATATATAAGGACACAGAGGTGGTCCAATCTCAGTACAATACCTTAATCATAGGCTAAACATTATCCTCTCAAAACCAAAAGGATCCTGTTTTTCTTTAATTTGATTACTAATATTATTTTCACCATTTTGTAGGGAGACAAAGTTGGCTTTTAGTCACCATTGTGTCTAATACTTATCACATCAGCCAAGTATCAAGTATCAACAGCTATATAATAAACCTAATTAGAGGAAGAGAATCAGTGTTGGAAAGTAAATCCGTGTTGGAATAAATCAGTGTTGGAAAGTAAAATTACATACTCTTTGGTTAAGAAGCTTTTAAATTTTTTCTCACTTTCTCTATATTCACGTTGTTGATCAAATTCATTCAAGTTGTTAAAGAACTCAAAACTACACTATACTCTGATAACATTTCTTTATAATTGTTTTTGCTTAAAATTTAAATTGACAAATATTTATATAAGATTAACAAAGTTTAAAAATTAACACATGATTAGATTTACATTTATACAGAAACTAAATGGAATATAATGTGATTGATATTTGGGTCCTTATTCTAAAAGAGAAAAATATTTATGAGACGAAAATATTTTCAACATCAATAGCTTTCTTTATAATATACATTTAGATTTTGCCTGCTAATTCTATTTTTTGTCCAATATAATATACATAAGTCACATAGTTTGTTAAGCATTTTACAAGCCCAGATTAGTACATTAGCTATCAAAGAGGAACATTATTCAACGGTTTAGATAACATTGACAGCAAAAAAACAATTAAAAAGGGTATATTATTCATATTTACAATACTTTTATTAACTTAAGACAAGGGGAAAAAAAGAAAAAAAAACATACCAAGTTAGAACAAGCAACAACTATTTGCTTCTCTAACAGAGCTCCTGGCAAAACTGATAAAATCTGCAGAATGGACAGGGAATAAGTTAAACCAACATACAATTGTAAAACTTTTAGACAAGCAACACAATATAGTTACACCCACATCATTATATTTTTGCTTCAAGAGAAAACTGCCATGTAATTTCTCATTCCCATTACGAATGCCAAGTATGTTCTGACCAGAAAACTACCAACATATACAATTGTAATTTCTTTACCACATAGTTCCAAGATAATCCCATTCCCACTACTGCAAGCTCAATGACAATGCCAAGTATGTTAAAAATAAAACTATTTTATTTCATAAAAGCTATGAGATACTTTGAACTTTCTAAGGTGAGACTTTATATCCACTTTATATTACAAACTACATATCAATTAATTCACTTATTTTGCCTTAATGCAATTAGGCACATTTTTCCCTTTTGCAAGTGATCATTTAGCTATAGGTTCTAGTCATCAAGAGCTCTATCTTTGTGATTCAGTTGCTGTCGCAGCCAAAAAAGTAAGTATTGAGCTTCAATATCGTCTTCTCCCTTACTTATACACATTAATTTATGAAGTATATGTAACAGGGATACCTATTGCACGACCCTTTTTTCTTGTCATTCCCTGAGGATGTCACAACTTACAAAATAAACTCATAGTTTCTACTTGGTAAAGGGGTGATGATGTCACCTGTAATGAAGTTAGGAGCAATGGCTGTTGATACGTATTTTCTTGTAGGAATCTGTTTTGACCTCTTTAATTTCTCAAACTCAATGAATGTGAAAACAAAAAAGATTGTAAGGCTTGATGCATCACTTGATCAGAAAAATATACATGTTCAGGAAGGTAATATCTTGGCTTTGCAAGGAGAAGTAATGACAACAGAAGCTACATAGAAGACATCATTCTAACTTGTGGTTGTTGTTAGTAGCAGCAGAAACAGTTTCAAACAAGTATATTTGGATGATGGGAAGACATCATTCTAACAATGTGTGTACAAGCACGTATGGGATGATAGTTGTGAAGAGAAAATTTGATAGCTCCAAGCAGTTTCTTATTATAGAAATTTCAGAATTATCGCTTCTTATTAAAGATAACTTCAAGTTGGAAATGGAAGTCAGCTCTAAGTAAAGCACTTAATAGGGATAACTCAATGGAGAAGTACATCTTTCATAAGCTTTCTAACTATTAGATGCATCTCAAGATGGCCATCGAGCTCAGGTAATGTTTATATCTTTTTTTCTTTCTTTTTTTGATTAAGAAATAGAGTAGAGTTTAAAGAGATACATACAAATCAGGCAACATAAACCTAGACATACTAACATATCTATTTTAGGCTACAGACATGATTATCATATATATTGTCAGATCTGTATATTCAAACAATTAGCACCTTACTCTTGTTCTGCATGGTATTTTTACTAAGAAGATCTGAAATCAAACTCAGCAACAATTAGCACCTTAATGCTTCTTGATCATTTTACTTATGGGATGAAAATAAGCAACATTAACTGTAGTATAATACGAAGGAGCAATCGAGCAATCGAGAACAGAAGGAAAAAAACGAAGGAGCAATCGAAGGTAAAAAATGCAGAACCAAAAACGAAGGTAAAAAACGAAATCTCCAGCAAGAAAACCAAATGCAGAACAAGAAAACCAAATGCAACCAAATGCAGAACAAGAAAACCAACAACATCAATCCCCCAACCGAAATTTCAAAACCCCCAAACTGATTAAATAGAAGGTAAAAAACGAAGGAGAAATCGAGCAATCGAGAAAACCAAAAACGAAGGTTCAAAACCCCTAAACTAATCAATCTACCTTGGACGCTTCAAGATGAAATCTCCAGCAATATTGTCACCCACGAAGCTGTAGATTAGAGCTCCTTTCACTCGCGAAGAACCGAAAATGGCATTGAGTGAGTTGAGCGCAAGAAATCAAAGAAGAACCCCGCTCTGTTTTTCGTTTGGGCGCGGGACACAATTTGGCAAAACAGCTCAGTTTATTTTACTTAGTCACCAAAATTTTGTGAGAAATGGAAAGAAGGAAATCAGCTTTTATTTTACTCAGTTTATTTTTGGACAGCTTTTATTTTGAGAGCCGTTGGGTCAAATCTTGTCACATCCTTGCAGAAGGAGCTCGTCCTTGTGTAGCCGTTGGGTCAATGTGTAGCCGTTGGATCAATGCATCAGTTTTTATTTTTTGTGTAGTTACAAATTTTAATTTATTTTTCTTTTAGGAATTCTACTTCTTGTAGAATATTTTTAAAATGAAATAAAAATAAAAATATAAAATATTCCACTTATCTATACAACACATATAATAAATTATCATTTTTTTTAATATTTAGTAAAATTACAATAAAAATATTCAAATTTACACTATTTCATTTATTTTATTTAAAAAGAATTTTTTTTCTTATGTAATAGTTAAGATATCTTTGAACTAAACTCCAAATTAAATCTCATAATATATTAAATTTATATTATTTTATATTGATTTAATATATTTAAAATTTATTTTTTAAAATACATTTTAAGCGAATCAATTCTATGTTGACAAGAATTAATCTCATTTTATCAACACTTTTAATATTTAGAAAGATTTCAAATGCAATTATTTCCCCAATATTATTTGAAGTACAGTTGCGTTCTATTTTATTTTTTTCAATAGATTATTTTATTTTTCCAACAAATTATTCCCATATTTTATTTTTTAAAATAATTTATCTAAAAAATTATTATCTCCTAAAAACTATTCCCACTTTTGATTTTTTGACAAATTTTTAAATTTTTTCAACAAAAATTTTAAGATAAAATTATTTTAAACTAATTATATTTTAAAATGTTATTGTGACTTGGGATAAGCTCTTGCGTACAATGGATTTCCCTAAAGTTGACACTTTATGTTCTATAAAAGTAAAATGGATATTTATGGCCTTTGATCATCGATTAATAATATTGTCTTTATCTAACATTTAGTTGAGAGAGTGATAATTTATTGTAATTTATTGATTGAAAATAAATATCATGCTAAACAGGTTATTATTCATGTTTTTTATTATATTTTTTTGACTTAGCTAATAGATAGAATAATAATTTGCATCCATGCTAATTTATTTATTGTAATTAATTTGCATTCAGTTGGCCCTATTTCAAATGTCCACAAGTGAAAAATTACAAGGAGAAAACAGAGAAGCTCAGAAAAGCTGCTTGTGTTAAGCTCTGATGACTCGTTAATGAGGAGAATAATTTTTTTGGAAAAGTTGTCTCAGCCAAGTGATGTTAGGGGTTTAATTTAAGACACATGAAAGATTGGGAAAACAGTGACATTGGGGAAAGGAGGGAACTTTGCTGCAGAGAAAGAGAATTCATGTATCTGTTGTTATGCTTAGTCTAATTGTAGTAGTTAGCTTCATTTGTCCCATCAAGTCAAACATTTTCAGTTTCCTACACAACATAAAAATGCACAATTTTTGCCGTTGGAAAAGTTGAGAGAAACGAATAAATTTTTGGATTATGGGGCTCTATTTATATATAATTAAATAAATAAATAATAATAAAATTTAAATATATATATTTTAACATATATATAATTTGTCCCATATATATATATATATGATTTGTCCCATCTGAAAAGCATTTTTCACGTGAAGTCAATACTTAGATTGCAAAATATGAAAATAAGTTTTTATAGCTTAAAGAGAAAAAAAAATTTAAGAGAAGCTAATAAAAATTCTAACTACTTTACGTGACTCTATGTATATATAATTAAATAAGTAAATAATAATTTAATTTATATATTCATAAATAATTAAATATATACAATTTAACATATATATATATAGCGCTAACATAATTAATTAACTAATTTATTGCTAACACAATTAATTAACTAATTTAACATAATGTATTCTATAATTATGAAAATTATAAACCAACAGTACTTCAATTTTAAAAAAAAGTTAAAAAGATTAAAAAATTAATTATTCTTTTTTATATATATAAAAAAGTTATTATTTAGTGTATAAAAAAATTAAAATTATAAAAATTATTTACCAATATTGACCATATATATACAAAATAGACAGATTCATTATTCATATGATAAATGGAAGCACTCAGTTAATGTAATAATAAAAAATTAATTTTTTTATTACACAATAATTTTTTTATTTTCTATATTACGATTAATTTGATTCGAAGTATTAAAATTATTTATCTCTAAAAATATTTTTAGTAAATTTTGACTATTTATATTACAAAAATCTTTCAATCACAGAAGTTTTATTTATTTATACTTTAAATCATAAGTTTATAAATATTGAATAATAATATGTTTACTACTTTCACTTATTTGTATGTATTTTATAATTTTCTTTTAGATTTTTTTTAAAATAACTGATACACTGTGTTTGGCCCCACTTAATATTTATAAAACAATAAGATTATATTGGTGAGTAAGGTATTGAGTAGACATTCATTATCTCTGATGTCTGATGGCAATTTAATAATTGTTTTTTAAAATTATTGTGTATTCTACACAATAATCTGTTAACACCAAGCGCATGATAACTATCAAATTTATTGAAAGATATTTGAGGTGTGGAAATTGTACTTAGAGGGTGCTCTGTTCTAAAACACTTCATTTTTGCTGAATTTTGAATTTTTTATTTTTAAATTCATTTTAAATATATTTTTAAAAATTAAAATTTCCAATAAATAATTTAAAATTATAGTGTAAGGACATATTCCAATTTTGTTTTTTGGAGATATAGTGTAAAGATGATTGATTTATTATACTTTTTTTTCATCTTAGTTACAATTATTTTAATTGTTCCATAGTATATATTATGTGAAATTGGCAATGGGCTTGACATTGAGTTCCAAGCAAATTACTGTTTAAATTTCTCCAATTCTATTACATCCTCTATATTAATATATATGAGATGATCTTAAGTTCATAATTCTATCATTTTATAATATTTTTTTATTACATTTCTTTTACATTTTTCTAGAGATTTAAGACATGATCTTCTATAATCAAAATAAATTTGTTTGATTTTAACTTGTTTTTTTCTTGTATGAGGTTGGTATGCGACTTAAAACGAAAATTAGAAGAAACTCAAAGAAAAAAAAAGACTAGTTAGCTGAAAATTTAAAAGTTAGCTGAAAACTTAAAAGCTAATTTTTAGCTGAAAGCTGATAAGTTAATTTATTGAATTACAAGTGTTTGGTAAAATTATCTATTGAATTAGTTGATAAATGTAAAATAACATAAAATGATATACTTATATAAAATTAATCATTTTTTATTAGTAATTACACTTCATTATGTAATCCCAAAAATTACAAAATAAACATATTATATAGTGTCCCACAATAAATTAGTAATATTGTTACGAATCTCTTTTATCTTAGTGTCCCACAATATTATATAGATGTCTCTAAATTTTTATTTTTTGTTTCACTATCAATAATATATGGAAGTTCATCATAGGGTATATAATTTGAATGTTGTTTAAACATAGTAAAAACAGTGACATCTTATGAGTAGGATAGTGTTGAAATTTGAATAAAATAATAAGGATAAAAAAGGAATAAAATTATAAAAATTATCAACTAAAAGCTATACGCTACTTAAAGTAGCGTATGATAATACGCTATAAGCTACTTAAATAAGTTTATTTACCAAACACCTCTAATTTGGTAAAACAAACTTATAAGTTAGTCAAATACGCTATAAGTTAGCTTATTTAACTTGTCAAACATACTCTATATGTAAAAGTGGCTTATCATATTTAGCAAGTTATGTTAGTAGAATGTTCATATATTATTCCTAGCAACTTTTTTACATGTATTTACTTTTGTACATAACACATTATATTCCTTCTTTACATTTCTTATATGTTGTACTTTTATGTATTTATACCATGCCTTTAAGTTTTACACAATCATTTTTTACAAAAGAAGAATTAGAAATCATAGTTGAAATTTTAGAATGAGCAACAACAATTTCTATTAAGGCTGCGCTAGTGGTATTATCTATTAGAATTTTTAATAAAAATTTTACGAGAAAATATTGCCATCTTTTCATGACAATTGATATCTTGTATTTAATACATGAACTATTTTAAATTATTTTAATTATTAAAGAAAAAAACGAAATATATTCTTAAAATATATTAATGGATAATCAGGTTTTGCATATTTCATATATATATATATATATATATATATATATATATATATATATATATATATATATATATATATATATATATATATATATATATATATATATATATATATATTCAACTTTATTTTTAAAAATTTACCTTCATCAATTTAATCTTTTAAGAAT
This sequence comes from Gleditsia sinensis, assembly GCA_037074535.1. NCBI lineage: Eukaryota > Viridiplantae > Streptophyta > Magnoliopsida > Fabales > Fabaceae > Gleditsia > Gleditsia sinensis. The sequence goes on from CM073472.1 coordinate 28,171,954, forward strand.
TAATTAAATTAAAAAATGTCTTCAAATTTATTTTATTTATAAATATTTTAAAAAAATTATAATTAAAGCAACGCTAAAGTTTAGTTAAAATTTCATTTTAATTAGTTACAAAATTTTATTCAATTTCAATTAATATAGTTAATGCACAATTATTTATACAAGGAAAATAATTTTTTAAGTAATATGTTTAAAAATTAAACTTCAACAAAATTAAATTCAAAATTTATTTTTAATTGATTAAAATAACAAAATGATCTTTTAACCTAAAATTTTTAAATTTTGAAATTTTTTGATTATTAATTAAAATTGAAACAAACCCTTTGTTATTAAAATAAATTAAATTAACAAAAAAAAGATAGAACGTGACAACAATGTGTATTTCACATCTTTTCTTACTTAGTATAAATAAGAATTTATATAGTTGAAATAAATATATAATTATATTAAAATTTTCTCTATATTAATCAAATTTCTTTTAACACTCTCAACAAAACAATCTTTTAAAAAATATAAATTTTTTATATAATTTATATAAAAACTTTAAATTTTATGCATATATTAAAAATAAATTAAAGATAATTTTTTTAAAAAAAAAATTAATTTTACCTTTCAGTGGCGATTTATTTTAAATCGCCACTAAAACCTTTCAGTGGCGACTATTTGTCGCCACTGAAGCCAAGATTCCGTGGCGACTCCACATGTCGCCACTGAAAGTAACCTTTTGGTGGCGATTTAGTTTAAATAGCCACTAAAACCCTTTTCGGGGCGACAATGAGGCGCCACTGAAGCCAAGAGATTCAGTGGCGACGTTACAGGTCGCCACCAAAACCCTTTCGGTGGCGACAAATAGTCGCCACTGAATCCAGGATTTAGTGGCGACAATAAATGTCGCCACTGAAAGTGTATTTTTTGCCGAAAAAAAATTATAAATAAGTTTTTACCCCATTCTTTAGTGGCGACATTATTCAAGTCGCCACTAAAAAGGTGAGTTTTTGTGGCGACATTCTTGTGTCGCCACTAAAAGTATAACTTTCAGTGGCGACCTTAAATGTCGCCACTGAAAGTAGCTTTTAGTGACGAATTTAAATGTCGCCACTGAAAAGTCGCCACGAAAAACTAAATTTCTTGTAGTGATTTCATATCTGAGAAGGGGGCAAATCAAAATTATACTACCACCATGGAGATTTGAGACTATTGAAAGCCAAAAAATTAGGACTAATTTTATTTTTTTTACTCCTAGAGAAAAATGATAAATAAGATGACTTAGCAATTTAGCATAAAGAGCATGCATGCATATATGAAGTTATATAAAATAAGAAACCAGAGAAACAATAATATATGAAAGTATTCTAAGAGATAAGCTTAATTTTACATAAAGATTTTCTAGGATTTCACACAAGAACTCTTAAGGTGGCATTTGGTAAGTGGGTATTTTAATCTCTCATGTCCTTGAAACCTATTTATAAGACATTTGAGAATTGGATATATTAAAAATCTATAACTCACCTACTGATTTTGTTTTATAAAATATTTAAGTATTTAAAAAAATTGAAGATATTCCTTTATCAGACATGACCAAAGATCTTTAAAATCAAGCAAACACAATACAATTTGCCAGGTAGACTCTTCAAAGCATGATGCCTAGAGTTTGATCCCAGCCAAAGGCAAGAATTTTTTTTGTTAACCCTCAATTATATCCTGTATAAATTAGAAGGAATGCAAACTCAACATGTGTCATATGTTCCACTTCTATCAGCTATTGGGGCATAAATATTATAATGTTAACTGTATAGTGTATAAGCAAGCTTTCGTGTAACAAGTAATTATATTTTAGTGAGTAGTTGATTACTTATAATACTCCAATGCTAAAACTGTAGGTTATTGGTTATTTAATATATTCTAATGCAAAACTGTTGTACTTAATTAATTATTTATTCATATGTTTTTAATGCAATATAAACAAGGATCACTATTAGAGGGGTTTTTTTAACCACATTGTAGAGTATTTCTTAATAAACAGTTATTCTAATTTCTCGAAAAAATCAAGCTACAACTGCCGTGTAAATTGTTCAATTTCCAATTCAAAATCACGCTGCCATGATTTTCTATTTTCCAGACTTTAAGATTAAGATTGCAGAAATTACATGTCTCCCAAAATATGTTGTGCAATTTCTAGTAATTGCCAATCAAGAGTTGTTCTAATATCTCGAAGAAGTCAAGCACCGATGGTTCTTGACACATTTCTTTCAAGTTTTTCATTTCTGACAGCTCTAGGTTGACTAACCTAGGCAACAAAAGTATCTATTCACTATTAAAAAAATAATAATTTAGAGATAGAAATTAAAGACGGAATAATTTTCGTCTCTAACAGAAACAAAAATAAAGACAGATTTGAAAAGTTAGAGACAGATTTTAAATTTTAAAATTTAAAGACAAAATTTAAAGACGGAAATTTTTCATCTCTAAGAATCCGTCTCTAAATGTGATTAGAGACAAAAAAAATTTTGTCTCTAGTTGCGTGAACAGTGTTAACAAATTTTTTGAGACGGATTTAGAGACGGAAAATGTTCATTTTTTATTTTCCGTCTCTAATTATAAAAATAGTATATTTAAATATAAAATTAGGGAAGAAAAATTAAATTTTAAAAAATTTCGTCTCTACTTTTCAAAATAATAAAATATATAAATTGTATATAAATTTTTCATCTCTAATTTCATATCTATTTTTTGAAATAATATTTAAATTATTTTTTGAGATAGAATGTAGAAATAAAATTTTTCGGCTACAAAATTTCTGTCTCTAATTTTTTCTTTACTTTTTTGGTGAATTTAATGTCACTAATTCCGTTTATATTTTTTGAAACAATTTCAAAATTATTCATAGTGATGAAAAAATTTCGTTCCTAAATTTTTTATCTGTAATTCTGTCGTTATTCTTTGAAATGTAAATAAAATCATTGTTAGAGAAAAAATTTAAGTCCCGCTTAATTTGTAGAAATAAGTTGATGGAATGGAAATCAAAATTGCCTTACATTAATTTATTGTGTTTAGTTGATATAATTGACTATAATTTTTATTTCCACAATATACAGATTATCTTCTATATAGGAGATAATTTTATCTTAAAAAACTTATAAAAAAAAAATTGAAATAAAATAAAAAAAGAGGTTAAAAGAGATAAATGATGAATATATATATATATATATTATTAATATATTTTATTGCATAAATTTTTCTTATTTACTTTTATTTTTCATTTTTCAGAATTAATGAATAGATATATTTTATTAATATTATGAGAAATGATTTAATAATTTTAAAAAGAAATAAAAATTTATAAAAAATAAAGGCATGTCTTCTCAATAAATATATGTACGTTTAATTTTGGATATAATATAATTTTGGACACAATAATTATGTAGTATATAGTATGTTTGTGTGTATATATATATATAGACACACACACACACACACACACACATATATAATAAATTTAAGATTTTAAAATACTCGAACTTAAACTTATTTATTTAAAAAAATTTAAATAGAAATTTTTTTTACGTTGAGATTATTTACACAAAATGTATTCATATAATATCAAAATAAAACTTAAAAAGTTAGAACACTTAAAAGGTGAGGTTTCTAATTTTTGCTTTGGTTAATTTACATGAGGCTACACTTAAATTTACTCTGTATAATAAGCCTTGTACCTGTCATCAACTCAATGTACTGACTATTGACTCCCCATACTTCTGCAATCCTTGCAAAAATCTAGGGGTAAATTCGTGATTAAAAATTTTAAACCTAACGTATGTTCAGTTTTAGTTCCAAAATTCAAAATCTCCTGCTCCCTCTATTTTTACTCTGCAAAATATTTGAAATCCCTCTCTTCCTTCCTCTCTTTATAAGAATTACCCTCTCACTTCACCAGTCATTGCAATCTATATCTCAATCTCAATCTCAATATCAATCACGCCTTCAAGTGTTCTTCCTCTTCATCTACTTGTTTTAGTTTCATTCTCTTCCTATCCCAATCCTAGCTTCAATATCTATTTTTCTTCCAATTTGAGTTTCGTTTAGATTCTACTACTACTCCTTAACACAAGCCCATCTATAAATTTTCCTCAAAAATGCCTGCGATTCCAGAAGAGCCATTGCTGGCTTCAAACCTAGATCAGTTTTGCATGTTTCCCATACAATACCCACAAATATGGGAACTGTACAAGAAAGCCGAAGCCTTTTTTTGGATTGTCGAGGAGGTTGATCTATCTCAAAACATTCGCCACTGGGATTTCCTTACAATGGACGAGAGGCACTTCGTTACCCATGTCCTCGCCTTCTTTGCCGCCTCTGATGGTATCGTCCTTGAGAATCTCGTCGGAAGATTCATGAAGGAGGTTCAAGTCGCCGAGGCACACGCCTTCTACGGATTCCAAATCGCCATCGAGAATATCCACTCTGAGATGTATAGCCTCTTGCTGGAGACCTACATCAAGGATTCCATGGATCAATGGGCCCGAATCGTTTGTAGAGCGGTTGATAGCCTTTGCTTGTGTGGAGGGGATTTTCTTCTTGGGCAGTTTCTGCTTGATATTCTGGCTGAAGAAGTGCAGGCTAATGCCTGGGCTCACTTTCTTGAACGAGTTGATCTCGCAAGACGAAGGTTTGCATTGTGATTTTACGTGTCTGCTATATTCGCTTGTGAAGAAGAAGCTAAGTGGGGAGCGAGTCCAGGGAATCGTTCGTGACACAGTGGACATCGAGAGGGAGTTTGTGTGCGATTCCCTTTTGTGCACTCTAGTGGGGATGAACGGTGAACTCATGAGCCAGTACATTGAGTTCGTGGCTGATAGATTGCTGGGTGCATTAGGATACGAGAAGATTTACAATATTGCATTGTACAAGATTGTTGTTAATGGATCATAATATTAAATATTAAGATGATAATTTGTATTATTTATATATAATTTTGTATTACGTATTAATATAATTAATATATTTTTGATGTAAAAGTGTTTGATTCTTGATATGTTTATGTCATATAATCACTTGTATGATAATTATTAGTTTGGGATGATTAAAAATTTATGTGATTATATTTTTGGTCTTAGAGACAGAATTTTTTCCTTCTCTAATGTTAGAGACGGAATATTTTGTCTCTGATTTAGTGACAGAAAAATTTTTTATTTTTGTAAATACGAAAGTTTTAACCAAATTTAGAGACGGAAATATTCCGTCTCTAATTAGAGACGAAATTTATATTCCGTCTCTAAATAGTAGCGACTGCAAAATCAGAGATGGAAAATTTTCCGTCTCTAACTCTGTTAGAGACAGAATTTTTTCTGTTTAGAGATGGAATTTTTCCATCTCTAAACAGGTTTTTTCTAGTAGTGATTTGAAATTAGTCAGCATGATGATAGTTTCCATCATTCTATCCTTGAACGAAAGCAAAAGAAAAGGTTAGCAATTTATTCATGCCTCCCACGACATTAACCATGTCCAGGATGATATTCTTGACAACCTCCATAAAGGTGTTCCAAAACAAAAATCCTCTACTCTTTGTAGAAGATTCTGCTTAGATGCATCTAAGTTAAAGATATCAAACTCTAATAAGTGTAGAACTCTAACGCTTCCTTCATAATCAACAATTGTGGTACTTTTAAAAAACCCAAGTTGTATGACAAACCTCTGCATATTTCGCATGGGTTTGATTAGGGACGACCATTATACCCATTTTTTTATGTATACTCTTAAAATTTAGCCATTTGATACAAAATAAAAACATGGGTTTAATAATGACTCTCAGAAAATCTCAAGAAGAGTATACAAAGGCGAGCCATAACCATCAAACACAAGAAAGACGAGACCCAACCAAATTCAAGGAACTCAAACATTTGTAAGGTGGATAAAAAAGAAATCTGATGGTAATAAGAGCAACTGAAGTTATTTTATGCAAATAATTATTAGGAATAGTTTTATTCTGACTATTGTATTTTTTGTTTGTATATTTTTTTGATTGGTTAGAGTGTGGTTAGTTACTTTTATTTGGTTTAGTTAAAAATATTCTAGTTAAGCAAGGTTACAGTAGGTTGGTATTTGTTTTTTCTGGTTTCTTGTATTTAAACCCGTTGTACATTTTTTCCAGAACATAATAAAGATTGCTCAGTTTTTCACTTCTCACTCTCCCAATATGGTATCAAATATACTTTTTCCTTCTCTTTCTCAGAAGCTAAATGCTTATGCTTCTCCAATCAAAATCAAAACAACCATTTATAGGGCCTCAACTTTGTTTCTTTGGTAAAACAGAACATCTTCTTTTTAAGTATCATTTAGATCTATGATTTTTTTTCTCTATCTTTATGATGTCTTACTCTGAAGCAGTGAATAATCAAAGGAATGTATTTTCGACGACGACAAGGCTAGAAGATAGTCCATCAAACCCCTATTATTTGCATCCTAACAAAAATATGTCCTTAGTTCTTGTTACTCCTGTTCTTTCTGGACCTAACTATCATTCATGGTGCCAATCGATGAGGATGGCTTTGTTCTTTAAAATCAACCTGAAATTTGTGGATCAAAGCATTGGTGTTCCAAAAAAGATTAACCCTATATACTCGGCCTGGGAGAGGTACAAATCTATGGTTTACTTATGGCTCATTCGATCTCTTTTGCCTTCAATAGCAAAGAGCATCTTATGGATTGTACAGCAGAGGTATGGAAAGACCTTCATGATCATTTTTTGTAAGGAGACAACATTAGAATCTCTTAGTTGTAGGAGGAGATTTATGGTTTCAAGCAAAATTCATTGTTAGTGACTAAGTATTTCACTCAACTAAAGATACTCTGAGATAAATATGTGAATCTACATCCAGTTCCTGTATGTACATGCAATCTGAAATACAGTTGCAATGCACTCAAGGATGTCAAGAAATTTTTAGAGAACGATTATTCTATTCGGTTTCTAAAAAAATTTCTACAATTGGGTCTCAAATTTTTTTGATGGATCCACTTCCAACAATTAACAAGCTCTTTTCTCTGGTTTTATAACATGAGAGGCTGTTCACGAGACAATTGAAAAAGTGGAGGATGCAGCAGTCTTTAACAGTTAAGGACAAAATTAAAGCTCTCAACATAGAAGGTATAATAATTATGGTTCAGGAAACTCTAATTTTAATCAAAGAAAGTTCTACAACAATCGAAGCTCTAGACCTCTCTGTACATTTTGCAACAATCTGGGATATATGGTGGAGACTTGTTACAAAAAATATGGTTATCCAATAGGGTACAGAAGCAGAGGAAAGTTTAATAACTCGCCTGCTAATCAAGTGAGCCTTGTTGATCAAGCAGTTGTCAATGGAAATAGTTATGACACAGTTCCAAGTAATTCTAGTGCAGCAATAAGTTAGTTGGCCCTTGTTAATGTTAATGGTAGTGTTGTAGAAGCAGTCACAGATACCGAGAATAATGGAAAACTTCCTATTACAAAGGATCAATATCATCATCTACTGACCTTCCTGCAACAACATCCATAGACTAATAGCAATTCCACTGCATATGTGAATCGACTCAATTCCTACTTTAGTCCCATGGCTGTTAATCAAGGTAACATATCTCTTTCTTGCACTGATAAACACTTGCCTCATAATATGTACTGAATTTTAGACACTAGTGCAACTAATAATATTGCATGGTCCTTGGCAGTTTTTTCAAACTATCAACCCATTGTCAATACCTTTATGACATTGCCTAATACTCAAAAAGTACATGCCACTCATAGAGGCACTATAATTATTTCTTCTAGCCTTATCTTGCATAGTGTCCTTTATGTGCCTTTTTTATCTTTTAACTTAATATATGTTAGTAAGCATACAACCTGTTATCCTTATTGTCTAATATTTCATAAAGATTCTTATTTCATCTAAGATCTTCACTCTTCGAAAATGATTGGATTAGCTAAGAAGCTGAATAGGTTATATCAACTCATTAGGCCACATCCTTCTGAATACTCACCTTCTTTGACTTGTACTGTTTCAACATCTACTACTGCTAACATTTGACATTTTAGACTGGGCCATTTATCTACTCCTAGGTTAAAATTGTTAAAACTACTTGATAGCTCTATTACAGTCCTTATATCAAGTCATTGTCATATTTGTCATTTTGCTAAACAAAGAAAATTATCTTTTCCCATTAGCTCTTCAGTTTCAAATGCATGTTTTTATTTGATCCATGTTGACATATAGGGTCCTTCACATGTGGTCTCTTTTTATAGCCATAAGTATTTTTTTTACCATAGTAGATGATAAAGAGTCATTTTACATAGCTTTTCCTCATGAAAACCAAGTATGAATTCTCCAAAACTTATGTTTTCTCATAGAAAATCAATTTTTCACAAAAATCAAATGCATTCAATATGACAATGGCCAATAATTTAACATCCTAGACTTTTATGCTTCTAGGGGCATCATATATCAAACTAAATGTATCTACACTCCTCAACAAAATTCCATTATTGATAGAAAACATCTACACATCCTCAATGCTTAAATTCCAAGCCAATTTGCCTACCATTTTTTTGTCAGATTGTGTTTCACATGCTTTGTATCTAATTAACCACATTCCATCCCTTGTTATCTCTAATAATACTCCCTATCTAGTTTTATATGGACATCCACCAATCTATTCACATCTCAAAGTTTTTGGTTGCTTATGTTATACATCTACTTTACCCCATACTAGAACAAAATTTGACTCTCGAGGCACTAAGTGTGTTTTTCTGGACTATCCTTCCTCAACCAAGAGATTTCGGGTCTTTGATTTTCATTCATCTAAGGTTTTTGTTTCACGAGATGTGTACTATGAAATTCAATTTCCTTTTTTTTCTCACTCTCTCTTTTTATGGCCATAAGTATTTTTTTACCATAGTAGATGATAAGAGTCGTTTTACATGGATTTTTCTCATGAAAACCAAGTCTAAATTCTCCAGAACTTTTGTTTTCTCATAGAAACTCAATTTTTCACAAAAATCAAATGCATTCAATATGACAATGGCCAATAATTTAACATCCTAGAATTTTATGCTTCTAGGGGCATCATATATCAAACTACATGTATCTACACTCCTCAACAAAATTCCATTATTGATAGAAAACATTTACACATCCTCCATGCTTAAATTCCAAGCCAATTTGCCTACCATTTTTTTGTCAGATTGTGTTTCACATGCTTTATATCTAATTAACCACATTCCATCCCTTGTTATCTCTAATAATACTCCCTATCTAGTTTTATATGGCCATCCACCAATCTATTCACATCTCAAAGTTTTTGGTTGCTTATGTTATACATCTACTTTACCCCATACTAGAACAAAATTTGACTCTCGAGGCACTAAGTGTGTTTTTCTGGACTATCCTTCCTCAACCAAGAGATTTCGGGTCTTTGATTTTCATTCATCTAAGGTTTTTGTTTCACGAGATGTGTACTATGAAATTCAATTTCCTTTTTTTTTCTCACTCTCTCTTTTTATGGCCATAAGTATTTTTTTACCATAGTAGATGATAAGAGTCGTTTTACATGGATTTTTCTCATGAAAACCAAGTCTAAATTCTCCAGAACTTTTGTTTTCTCATAGAAACTCAATTTTTCACAAAAATCAAATGCATTCAATCTAACAATGGCCAATAATTTAACATCCTAAACTTTTATGCTTCTAGGGGCACCATATATCAAACTACATGTATTTATACTCCTCAACAAAATTCCATTATTGATAAAAAACATCAACACATCCTCAATGTAGCAAGATCTCTTAAATTCCAAGCCAATTTTCCTACCATTTTTTGGTCAGATTGTGTTTCACATGCTTTGTATCCAATTAACCGCATTCCATCCCTTGTTATCTCTAATATTACTCCCTATCAAGCTTTATATGGCCATCCACCAATCTATTCACATCTCAAAGTTTTTGGTTGCTTATATTAAGCATATACTTTACCCCATACTAGAACAAAATTTGACTCTCGAGGCACTAAGTGTGTTTTTCTGGGCTATCCTTCCTCAACCAAGGGATTTCGAGTCTTCGATCTTCATTCATCTAAAGTTTTTGTTTCACAAGATGTGTACTTTTATGAAACTCAATTTCCTTTTTTTCTCACTTTCTCCCTTTCAGGTTCATTTATCTAATTCCCATTTATCTTCTTTTATTCCTAATTCTATCTTGCCTACTTCTCCCCCTTCTCTAAGAAGATCCTTGAGGTAGCCTCACCCCCTGCCTATTGAAAGGATTATCAATACACACTACCCACTTTACATTCCAATTATGTTACTTCCAGATCTACACGTCATCCTATCTCTGCATATAACGCTTATCACAATCTTAATTATGTTCACAAAGCCTTGGTCACTAAAATTGATTAGCTCAAGAAACCTAGGACATATAATGATGCAATTAAACATCAATGCTGGAAAGATGCAAAGATGCAATGCAACTCGAAATTGTAGCCCTTCAACAGAACAATACATGGATCCTCACTAATCTTCCCCCTAATAAGAAACATATTGGATGTAAATGGGTTTTTAAAATCAAGTATCATGCTGATGGGAGTGTTGAACGATAAAAAGTCATGTTAGTTGCAAAAGGGTACACTCAACAACATAGAGTTGATTACCTTAATACCTTTTCTCCTATGGTACATTCACCAACTTGATATTAACAATGCTTTCTTGCATGTTGATTTACATGAGGAAGTCTACATGACTCCTCCACCTAGTTTTCTCAATTCCAATTCCACTCAAGTTTACAAGTTAACTAAATCTTTATATAGTTTGAAGCAAGCTAGTAGGCAGTGGAATGCCAAACTAACCAAAGCTTTACTCTCCCAAGGGTTCTCTCAAGCTCACTTTGTTTCCTCTCTTTTCACTAGGCAGCATGGCACATCCTTTATCTATGTCGATGATCTTATCTTGGCAGGTGATGGTTTATCAATAATTTCTATAGTCAAAACTTTTTTACATGACTCTTTTAAAATCAAGGATCTGGGTACTTTGAAGTATTTCCTTGCTTTTGAAATTACTCAATCCAGTTCAAGCATAACATGTGCCAATGTAAGTACACATTGGATCTTCTTGATGAAACTGGTTTCTTAGACTACAAAATTGCTCCTAATTCTATGGTGGTTCCCTCTAAAACTTCCACCTCTACAGCTACTGCCTTACTGATGTTACTTCATACAATCGACTAGTTGGGAAGCTCTTATATTTGTGCAACACTCGGCCTGACCTTAGTTTTACAGTTCAGCACTTGTCACAATTTTTAGATTGTCTCACTACTTTCCATTTACAAGCTGTTCATCGCATTCTCAGAAACCTCAAGGATAGATTAGGCCAAGGTTTATTTTTCTTAGCTTATACTTTTCTATAACTTATAGCTTTTTTTGATTCAGATTAGGCTTCATATGCTACCATCGGAATATCAATAATCGGTTTTTGCATACTTCTGAGCAACAATTTGGTGTCTTGGAAGTCTAATAAAAAATATAATGTTTCTAGATCTTCATCTGAGGCTGAATATAAGGCCCTCGCATTAGTCACATGTGAGTTACAATGACTCCATTTTTTGTTCAAAGATATGGGTATCTCTTCTACTCTTCCATCTTTTATCTACTGTGATAATCAATTTGCCATGCATATTGCCAAGAAGCCCATTTATCATGAGAGATCAAAGCATATTGAAATTAACTGCCATATTGTTACAGAAAAAATTCAGTCTGGGCTTATCCATCTTTTACCAGTTTCATCATCTAACCAATTGGTTGATTGTTTCACAAAGCCTCTTGCTCCTGCATTATTTCATCAATCCATCTCCAAGCTTGGCATACATAATCTACATGCTCCATCTTGAGGGGGGCTATTAGGAATAGTTTTATTCTAACTACTATATTTTTTGTTTATATATTTTTCTGATTGGCTAGAGTGTGGTTAGTTACTGTTAGCTAGTTTAGTTAGAAATAGTCCAGCTAAGCAAGAAGGTTACAATAGGTTAGTATTTGTTTTTTTTTTGTTTCCTGTATATAATCCTGTTGTAGGCTTGTTCCATAACATAATAAAGATTACTCAGTTTTTCACTTCTCACCTTCCCAATAATAATTTCTACAAATGAATTTTCACATAATCACTAATAAAAGTAGCAAAACAACCCAAATCAAAGCTCACTCAAATTATAAATCCAAATATATGCAAATCAAATGAAGCAAAAAATAAATTGCCTTGACCAGAGGGCTTACAACAGACAAATCCATAATTAGCTAGGGTAAATATTTTTTAAATTTAATTTTATTAATTTAATCAAACTAAAAGTTATTTAAATTACATTCTTGCTTAAATTAGGTGAGCTTTTAGTTAAATTAGAAAAAAAAATTTATTAAATATTTATTAATATAATTAATGCAAGAATATCTTTTAAAATAAAATAATTTTTAAATAATTACATCAAAAATATATATTTTTCTTGAAGATATAAATATCTATGTAGGTACATATGTATGTATGTATAGTCTGTCTTTAAAATTTGAAAACTGACAATGATATTGCTAAAATGAGTTTTTATGAAAAAATTGAATTAATTATCTATTGTTAATTTTTAATTCAATAATACTTTAGAGACATATTTGAATTTGGTTCTCATAATTATTATCATTATTTTGTAATAGTATGAAGATCAATAAATGATTTTTTTTGGTGAAAAAAAATGACTTTGAATTTGTGTCTGGATAATAATGAAGTTTTAATCTTAAAAAAAATCATTACTTTGTTTTCAACATAAGTATTTTAATTAAATTTTTTATCATTATTATATTGGATAACCATGCATGGAATAGGATATTTACAGTAAAAATACTTAATTAAGGCAAAATAAGTAAAATATTTAGACTAAAAGAAGTTTATTTAAGTATTATATGTGATATTATATACATATACACACAATTTTTTTAAAAAAAATTATCCACCTATCGCAGTTTAATCGTAATTGGATCTGCCGTTAAGATTTCAATTGTTATCTTTGGTACTTGGATCCCACATTGCAAATATAAGATAATAATGTAATACTTATATAAAACAATTCTTTTGGAAATAATATGCAATTTATAACACTAAGAATTTGCACAGTGGCTGCTACAAATTAAACCCTGCAGAAATCTCAAAGAAGATTGGCAAACTTTTTAGTACAAGTTTATCTAGTTTGAAACAATATGCAATCCCCATTTTCATCAGTCCTTCTTTAGGAACTTTCATCATCGCCTTCACCTTTAGATCCAAAGCCCTGCTCTATTTGAGAGCACTCCATGATTTCAAGAGACTTGAACATAGGAAAATGGCAAGCCATGGACTCGTAGAATAGGCATTTCAAATTGTAGCACTTCTCAACACTAACCTTCTCTTCTTTTAGTTACGTAACGGTGAAAAGATTGCAAATTGAAGGATGCTGTAATCAATCAAGATACTTGTCTCTTCCACACGTAGTTAAAAACTTGTCAGTCTTGTTGTCACGGCTCCAAATGATGGAACACATGACCGGCACGGCATAAGGGTTTCCCCCTAGCCGTAAGCCTAACACATAGCATGCACAACCATTCAGCACACAATCCAGTACATAATAAATATAACTGGCCACATACGCCACATCCAATATCAGAAAATATTGTATATATATCTATATCTTATGAATCCAACATTCTTGATTCAACTTGGCCCATGGCCTCATAGTACAAACATTGTTGCAAAACTAAAAAAAAACATTTTTTTCAAACAATACAAGAAGCGAGGATCCTGCCTGTATGTTCATGGAGATATACTAGACATTACTAAACTAAACAACCAGTACAACAAAGCCATGCCCAAACTGGGGCTCACCAATGCTAACTCAGCCTCCTATGGAGCTGTAGCTGGATCAGTGTTTCTTTGACTATCTGTGGGGAGAAAACAGAAGAGGGGTGAGATTACCACATCTCAGTGAATGGATAAATCATACTATAACAGAAACAGGGCAAACTAAGCACGAGTGTTTCGCAATGAATTAAATAATTGAAATCAAGGTATAGAAAACATTAAACATCTAATCATAATTTATTGAAAGAATGCTAAACAGTTTACATGATAAAACAGAATTAAATCAATAACTGTAAGCAAATCAATTATGCATGGTAAATAATAAATGAAGATATTTATGCAATAAAAATGATGCATGTGGTATTTTTTTAAAAAAAATATTTCATCTTTAAGAAAAATGCACTAGTTTATTGGAGGTCTTTCCTAACAGATCTATCATCTTCCCCAAGCACACAGCAAGGGTAGGGTAATCACTGTAGGCGTAGACATAAGTCCACCCTAAATTTTATGTCTTAGGCAGTCATATGCCCGTCACAATATCCTAGGCCGAAGCCGTAACATGATCAAGGTGCACCAGGACTAGCACTACCTGCGGCTAGCTAACAGTGATCTAAAAGGGTCCCTCCAATAGAAAACATTTGAAATATGCTATTCAGAGAGTTTAAAGTAAAACTTTTCAATAACTTTACAATAAAGCTATAATTCTCCATCTAGCTCTTTTCATGCATAAAACTCTATTCTAAAATATATCTCATCCATGAATTCCCATGGAGACCTTTACAATCATAAATTTTCCCTTTTAAAACATAGATCGTCCGTAGACGTCACATAGATGCTTATCATGCATCAAATCATTTCATGGCTAACTTAGTTCATTTCTATGACTAAGTTCGCATTTCTATAAATCTAGCTCAAATGGAGAATTATTAGTCTAGATGCTTGCCCTGCATACCTAGGGTTCAACTAGGATTGAAAGTTATAATTTCTAATATGGTTGGAACATATTGGTTTTCAAAGCGGTAAAATAGTTTAGCATATATTCCAACTAGTTAAAATCATATGAAAGAGTAATAAACCAAACAGGCGCTATAGTATGAAAAACCCACTCACCTTACTAGGAGTCCAACAACGAGAATTTCACCTCGTGATGGCTCAACAACCTAGAAAACATAGCCATAACATGAAAATTAGAAAACTCTAAAAGTTACTATTCACGCCGGAAAACACTATTCACTCGCCGGAACACTATTCATACCGAAACCTAAAAATCCTATATGTTGTATAGAAACTAATTCTAAGACTATCTATGAAAAGAAATTCGGTAAAACGAAGCCTAAAACACGATTAAACGGAGTTTTACCTTTGGAGGTACTATTCACGCAATTTTCCGGCGACCTTCCGGCGACTTTCCGGCGAAATTGATCGGTGGGATTTGTAGCTCTTCTTCCCACGAGTCCAACGATACCTTACTTGCTCAAATCGGACGTCCGGATCATGAGATATCTTAGAGAGAAGTTTGAGGAAAATTTTAGAGAGAGAGAATTAGGGTTCAGATGAAAGAGAAAATGAAGAAAAGGGGGGGGTCCGCCAAAAATAACTACCAGACGAATCTCGCCGCCGGCGAGCTCATTCTCGCCGCGGCGAGCCGCGATTTTCGCCGCCGGCGAACTTATTTTCGCCGCGGCGAGATTCGAAACCAGAAACTCAGCTCTCGGGAAAAAAAATACCGCATCATTCTCGCCGCGGCGAACTATTCTCGCCGCGGCGAACTCCATTTCGCCGAATTTGACAAAATGTCCAACATGAAAGTTGTAGCCCTTTCTCTTAGCTTTCCATAGCCACTTGAATCACCTAATTTGGAGTTCATATGAAGGAGTTATGCATAAAATAGTGAGCAAAGGTCCAGACCACACTACACTTCGGTTTTTGCCTCGTCTCACTATGATATTCACGGAATTTGCAAAAGTTCCCAACATTAAAGTTGTAGATATATGTCTTATATTTCATTAGAAATTGGAATTACTTAATTTAGATTTAATATGAGAGAGTTATGATTGTATGAGTGACGAAAGGTCAGAAGAAAAGATCGAAAACGCTCTAAAATTTTACATTGTTCTCAACTTTCTTTGTTTCAAATTATTTACACTTAACCTTCAAAGGTTTTATTAGTTGAGGGTTATTACATTCTCCCCTCCTTATAAAAATTCGGTCCCCGAATTTTACAAGAACCAACAACATAAAAACATAAAACTACCCTTGGAACAGCTGTGGATACTTCTCTCTCATGACGTCCTCTACTTCCCACGTAGCTTCCTCTTTGGAATGATTCTGCCAGATCACCTTCACTGTAGGGATATCCTTAGACCTCAACTTTTTCACTTTTCTATCAACAATGGCCACGGGTTTCTCTTCGTAGGCCAACTTGTCATCCAAAAGGATTTCCTGCGGTTGAATCACATGAGATGGGTCGGGTAAATACTTTCTCAACATCGAGACATGAAAGACTGGATGCACTTCGCTCAATCCAGGTGGTAGGGCTAGGCGGTATGCCACTGCTCCGACCCTATCCAGAACTTCAAAAGGTCCAATATACCTCGGGCTTAACTTCCCTTTCTTACCAAACCGTATTATTCCCTTCATGGGTGAAACTCTGAGGAACACATGATCGCCTAGAGAAAACTCCAACTCCCGACGCCTATGGTCCACATAAGACTTCTGACGACTTTGTGCAGTTAAAAGCCGTTCCCTTATCAGCTTAACCTTCTCTATGGCATCTTGCACCAAGTCTGGCCCTAGCAGCTTGGCTTCTCCAACTTCAAACCATCCAATGGGAGATCGGCATCTTCTCCCATAAAGAGCTTCAAAAGGTGCCATCTGAATACTGGCTTGATAACTGTTGTTGTATGCAAACTCAGCTAATGGCAGGTATCCTTCCCAACTGCCACCAAAATCTAATATACATGCTCTAAGCATATCCTCCAGAATCTGAATCGTGCGTTCTGACTGGCCATCTGTTTGGGGATGAAAAGCGGTGCTTAGATCCAACCTCGTTCCCAAAGCTTCTTGAAAAGCTTTCCAAAACCTTGCCGTAAACTGTGGACCTCGGTCAGATATGATGGATACAGGGACTCCATGCAATCTGACGATCTCACTCAGATACAGGCTTGCATACTGAGCCACATTGAAGGTAGTCTTCACTGGTAAGAAGTGGGATGACTTGGTCATTCGATCCACTATCACCCATACTGAGTCATAACCCTTAGGGGTCCTCGGTAATCCTGTAACGAAGTCCATAGTAATCCTTTCCCACTTCCACTCTGGTATCTCAATCTGCTGGTGCAAACCGGCAGGCTTCTGGTGTTCAGCTTTCACCTGTTGACAAACCAAGCATTGAGCCACAAAGTTTGCTACATCCTTTTTCATCCCATTCCACCAATACAAGTCCTTGAGGTCACTGTACATCTTATTTGTTCCTGGGTGGATAGTATAGGCTGATTGATGTGCCTCCCCCAAAATCTGCTTCTTCAAGCTATCCACATCGGGTACACACAAGCGCTTCCCATATCTTAACACTCCTTCAGCATCCACGCTGAATTCAGAAGTCTGATTATTCCTGGATTCATTCTTGAGCTTGCACAGCTTGGCATCCTTGTCCTGATCTGCCTTAATCTGCTCAACCAGTGGAGAGTGTAGTTGCATGTGGGCTAGCAACACCCCTGGCTCCTTCACTTCAAAGCGCATCCCCTCTCCTTCTAGCCGATGAATATCCCTTACCAACGGCCTCCGGAGTAGGGTAATATGGGCTAGACTCCCCATTGACTTCCTGCTCAAAGCATCTGCTACCACATTGGCCTTGCCTGGGTGGTACAAGATAGTACAGTCATAGTCTTTCACCAACTCCATCCACCTTCTCTGTCTCAAGTTAAGATCTCTTTGTTGAAAGATGTACTTGAGACTCTTGTGGTCCGTGTAAATCTCACAGGGTTCACCATAGAGATAATGCCTCCAAATCTTCAAGGCAAAGACCACTGCCGCCATCTCCAGATCATGTGTAGGATAGTTCTGTTCGTGCTTCCTGAGCTGCCTAGATGCGTAGGCTACAACATGACCATTCTGCATTAACACACAACCCAAGCCCACCCTTGAGGCGTCACAGTATACTGAGTATCCTCCAGTGCCCGTTGGGATAGTTAGAACTGGGGCTGTGGTTAGACACTTCTTCAAGGTCTGGAAACTTTCTTCGCATACATCCGACCACTCAAACTTAACTCCCTTCCTGGTTAATCTGGTCAAAGGAGCAGCAATTCTGGAGAAATCCTTGATGAACCTCCGGTAATACCCTGCTAGACCCAAGAAACTTCGGATCTCCGTCACACTAGCTGGGCGAGGCCACTGCTGTACTGCCTCTACCTTCTCGGGGTCTACTTGAATGCCGTCCTTCGTGACTACATGCCCCAGAAACATAACACTGTCCAACCAGAACTCACACTTAGAGAGCTTGGCATACAACTGCTGATCCCTCAAAATCTGCAGAATGACCCGTAGGTGCTGTTCATGCTCCTCATGGTCTGCAGAATAAACCAATATGTCATCAATGAACACGATGACAAACTGATCCAAGAATGGCTTGAACACTCTGTTCATCAAGTCCATAAAAGCAGCTGGTGCATTAGTTAGTCCGAAAGACATAACCAAAAACTCATAATGACCATAACGGGTCCTAAAAGCCGTCTTGGAAATATCTTCCTTCTTGATTCTCAACTGATGATACCCTGACCTCAGATCAATCTTGGAGAAACATTTCGCTCCTTGAAGTTGATCGAACAGATCATCAATCCTGGGTAAAGGGTAGTTGTTGCGCACTGTTAGCTTATTCAGTTGCCGATAGTCAATGCAAAGACGCAAAGACCCATCTTTCTTCTTCACAAAAAGAACTGGAGCACCCCATGGAGAAGTACTCGGCCTGATGAAGCCCTTATCTAACAAATCCTGCAACTGACTCTTTAACTCCTTAAGCTCTGTGGGTGCCATCCTGTAAGGCGGTATAGAAATTGGTCGAGCCTCTGGAATAAGGTCGATACCAAACTCTATCTCCCGTTCAGGAGGTAATCCTGGCAACTCTTCTGGAAAGACATCCAGGAATTCTCTTACCACTACCATGTTGTCTACATCCGGTACCTTCCCATCCACATCTCTAACATATGCCAAATATCCCTGGCATCCCTTCTTCAACATCTTCTGAGCACCCAAGACTGATATCAGGTTACTTGGAGCTTTACTTCGATCACACTGGAACCGGAAAGGAACTTCACTTGGAGGGTTGAACTTGATTGCCTTCTCATAACAATCCAAGGTAGCATAGCATGCTGCCAACCAATCCATTCCCAGGATTACATCAAAGTCGACCATCATGTCTAGGATGATCAAATCAGCAGATGTCTCCCTATCACCCACTGACACTTTACATGATTTGCATACATGCTCTACTGGCAAATAATCACCGACCGGGGTGGTTACAAAGAAAGGGGCATCCATCCTAATCGGACCTTTACCCAAACTCTTAGCAAAGCTAGGAGAAACATAGGAATATGTAGACCCGGGGTCAAACAAAACATATGCTTCATGTAGGCAAACTGAAAGAGTACCTGTCATGACCGCATTTGAAGCTTGTGCATCCTGTCTGGTAAGAGCAAAAATCCTCGGTTCACCTCGGCCTGCTTGGCTTTGACCGCGGCCCATCATCCCTCTACCAGTACCTCTGCTACTTGCTTGGCCCGGTATAGTCCTTATAGGCTGAGCTGCCACTGGGGCTGGTAGTAAAGCTGGTCGAGTTGGCCCTTGGCTTGAGCCATACAACTGAGGACATTCCCTCTTCATGTGTCCAGGTTGGTGGCAATGATAGCAAACAATCATCTCCCTGCGGCACTGACCAAAATGATGGTTGCCACAAATAGGGCATTGTGGCCTGTTCTGCTGAATGGCTCTTGGTCCTGGTTGTCCTGGATACCTGGTGTTTCCCTGGCTAAGACCTAGCCTACCACTTGCATCTGATCTCTGGTTGGGGTTCCCGACATTCTGTGGTGCTGGGCGCTGCTGGCTCTGGAATCGGGGTCCTTGGGAATGAGAACTTTGCCCTCCTTTGGAGCTCCCGTCTCTATCTCTCTTCCTTAGCTTGGCACTCTCAACATCGGCCACATGCCTAGTCTCCATCATTCTTGCGCAATCTACAGCCTCTGCATAGTTCGGGAATTGTTTCATCTGGGGTGCCACTGATTTAAACAATGCTGGCACCAACCCCTGGATAAATTTCCTGATCATGTCCCTTTCAGTAGGGACCATGTGCGGTGCATACGGCATCAGCTGTGTGAAGCGGTAGTCATACTCTGTGACTGACATACCAGGAGTCTGCTTCAACTCCACAAACTCTTGACACTTTGCATACCGGATACTCTGAGGCACAAACCTCTCCATGAAGACTTCCTTGAACTCTGGCCATCTCAAAGGTGGCGCTGTAGCTCCCCTTCCACGCATCATGGTCTTGAACCATACCTGCGCTACGCCAGACAACTGGAAGGCTGCCAATTCTACTGAGCGAATCTCTGAACATTTCAGAACCTCGCAGATCTTCTCAGTAGCCTCTATAAACTCCTGAGGATCTTCACTGGCCAACAACCCCTTAAAGGTTGGCGGTTTCAGCTTCAGGAACTCAGATAGTTCCACTTCCCTCTCAGCGGGTCTCACCTGCCGCTCCACGGACCTAACTGGTTCTGGAACGGAGGTAGTTGTTTTGGATTGTTGCGGGTCCCTTCTATCTTGCCCATCCCTTCTCTCAGCTAGATTTTCTATTGCCCGCTGCATACCCTGCATGGTTACCAGCATCTGGGCTATCACATCATCCCGGGGGTGAGAAGACATTTCCCCCGTCCTGGGAGTTTCAGCTTGCTCACTTCTTAACTCAGCTTGTTCGGCTGCTTCAGCAGCCCTTACACCTCTGCCACTGCCTCTAGGTCGGCCTCTGCCACGACCTCTACCTCGGCCTCTGCCACGACCTCTACCTCGGCCTCTAGGCACAGGTACTGCGGACTGAGCAGACTCTTCAGCTATCTGCTCTTGAACCGCGGGTTGCCTAACCTTTGATCTGGTTCTTGGTGGCATTTCGCTATAAAACAGAAATAGCTCAACCATCACTTAACCATATCAACATAGCATACTATAAACTGACTAACTTAAACAAAAAGACAACATCCTATCGAACCCCTTTAGCAGCACCGTGAGTATAAGCATGTCCGGATTCATACCCATACTCAAAGTCCTACCTAAAGGTCCGTTACTCCATGAACACAGGGAAACCTAACCACGCTCTGATACCAACTTTGTCACGGCTCCAAATGATGGAACACATGACCGGCACGGCATAAGGGTTTCCCCCTAGCCGTAAGCCTAACACATAGCATGCACAACCATTCAGCACACAATCCAGTACATAATAAATATAACTGGCCACATACGCCACATCCAATATCAGAAAATATTGTATATATATCTATATCTTATGAATCCAACATTCTTGATTCAACTTGGCCCATGGCCTCATAGTACAAACATTGTTGCAAAACTAAAAAAAAACATTTTTTTCAAACAATACAAGAAGCGAGGATCCTGCCTGTATGTTCATGGAGATATACTAGACATTACTAAACTAAACAACCAGTACAACAAAGCCATGCCCAAACTGGGGCTCACCAATGCTAACTCAGCCTCCTATGGAGCTGTAGCTGGATCAGTGTTTCTTTGACTATCTGTGGGGAGAAAACAGAAGAGGGGTGAGATTACCACATCTCAGTGAATGGATAAATCATACTATAACAGAAACAGGGCAAACTAAGCACGAGTGTTTCGCAATGAATTAAATAATTGAAATCAAGGTATAGAAAACATTAAACATCTAATCATAATTTATTGAAAGAATGCTAAACAGTTTACATGATAAAACAGAATTAAATCAATAACTGTAAGCAAATCAATTATGCATGGTAAATAATAAATGAAGATATTTATGCAATAAAAATGATGCATGTGGTATTTTTTTAAAAAAAATATTTCATCTTTAAGAAAAATGCACTAGTTTATTGGAGGTCTTTCCTAACAGATCTATCATCTTCCCCAAGCACACAGCAAGGGTAGGGTAATCACTGTAGGCGTAGACATAAGTCCACCCTAAATTTTATGTCTTAGGCAGTCATATGCCCGTCACAATATCCTAGGCCGAAGCCGTAACATGATCAAGGTGCACCAGGACTAGCACTACCTGCGGCTAGCTAACAGTGATCTAAAAGGGTCCCTCCAATAGAAAACATTTGAAATATGCTATTCAGAGAGTTTAAAGTAAAACTTTTCAATAACTTTACAATAAAGCTATAATTCTCCATCTAGCTCTTTTCATGCATAAAACTCTATTCTAAAATATATCTCATCCATGAATTCCCATGGAGACCTTTACAATCATAAATTTTCCCTTTTAAAACATAGATCGTCCGTAGACGTCACATAGATGCTTATCATGCATCAAATCATTTCATGGCTAACTTAGTTCATTTCTATGACTAAGTTCGCATTTCTATAAATCTAGCTCAAATGGAGAATTATTAGTCTAGATGCTTGCCCTGCATACCTAGGGTTCAACTAGGATTGAAAGTTATAATTTCTAATATGGTTGGAACATATTGGTTTTCAAAGCGGTAAAATAGTTTAGCATATATTCCAACTAGTTAAAATCATATGAAAGAGTAATAAACCAAACAGGCGCTATAGTATGAAAAACCCACTCACCTTACTAGGAGTCCAACAACGAGAATTTCACCTCGTGATAGCTCAACAACCTAGAAAACATAGCCATAACATGAAAATTAGAAAACTCTAAAAGTTACTATTCACGCCGGAAAACACTATTCACTCGCCGGAACACTATTCATACCGAAACCTAAAAATCCTATATGTTGTATAGAAACTAATTCTAAGACTATCTATGGAAAGAAATTCGGTAAAACGAAGCCTAAAACACGATTAAACGGAGTTTTACCTTTGGAGGTACTATTCACGCAATTTTCCGGCGACCTTCCGGCGACTTTCCGGCGAAATTGATCGGTGGGATTTGTAGCTCTTCTTCCCACGAGTCCAACGATACCTTACTTGCTCAAATCGGACGTCCGGATCATGAGATATCTTAGAGAGAAGTTTGAGGAAAATTTTAGAGAGAGAGAATTAGGGTTCAGATGAAAGAGAAAATGAAGAAAAGGGGGGGGTCCGCCAAAAATAACTACCAGACGAATCTCGCCGCCGGCGAGCTCATTCTCGCCGCGGCGAGCCGCGATTTTCGCCGCCGGCGAACTTATTTTCGCCGCGGCGAGATTCGAAACCAGAAACTCAGCTCTCGGGAAAAAAATACCGCATCATTCTCGCCGCGGCGAACTATTCTCGCCGCGGCGAACTCCATTTCGCCGAATTTGACAAAATGTCCAACATGAAAGTTGTAGCCCTTTCTCTTAGCTTTCCATAGCCACTTGAATCACCTAATTTGGAGTTCATATGAAGGAGTTATGCATAAAATAGTGAGCAAAGGTCCAGACCACACTACACTTCGGTTTTTGCCTCGTCTCACTATGATATTCACGGAATTTGCAAAAGTTCCCAACATTAAAGTTGTAGATATATGTCTTATATTTCATTAGAAATTGGAATTACTTAATTTAGATTTAATATGAGAGAGTTATGATTGTATGAGTGACGAAAGGTCAGAAGAAAAGATCGAAAACGCTCTAAAATTTTACATTGTTCTCAACTTTCTTTGTTTCAAATTATTTACACTTAACCTTCAAAGGTTTTATTAGTTGAGGGTTATTACACTTGTACTGTCAAACTTGATTAATTAATAATAAAAAAGCATGACGACCTTCTTTAATTATGCAAATTTTAAGAGGCCCTCAATATGCAAATTATTGATTTAAAAAGCAATCATACCTAATATTATATAATAGTATTTATACTCCTTTTAGAAGCATATGAAGATAGTTTGGGGTGAACAAGTGAGTCAAAGTACTCAGACAAATAATCAATGTGTATCTTTATTGCTTTAAAAATATAGAGTCTAACGGACCATTTGGCTTGAAAAATCAAGCATTCTCATGTTAGAGCATATTCCCAAAAATAATATATTTCAATGTTTAATTTATCACAAATATTTTTCAAATATTTTATTACATTTTCAGGGATCTTTGATATTTCTCAAAAATATTCCCACAAATGTGTTACGTATTTTTTTATATGTTATTATTATTTTATAATATATTTATTATATTTTGAATTATGACTGTTTTGTATTTATTTATTATATTTTGTATTAGAATAAGGACGTACAACATAGTCATTTTAACTTTTCCCCCTGGATGGAAATCCAACTGTACCACTCTCACCCATGGGAGTGAAAATGGGAAGTCCGGGTAATTTTTCAGAAATGTTTCCATTAAACTTGTACCAAATATGAGAATATATATAATATTTTATGTAATACTCCAAAGAATTTAAAAATATTTTGCAGACCAAACACCCGTAAAATTTTTCTTTAAAAATAAAGAATTTACTGGGACATTTGATTCATAGAATAAAACATTTTCATGCCAAAGCACATTATAAAAAATACAATATTTTTTTATATTTTGAAGAATATTCGATATTTATCAAAAATACCCCAACAATTTTTTTACATACTTATATATTTTTGTATCATTATTTTATTCAATATTTTATTTTTTATTTTATTATTAAATATGTATATTAGTATATTATTTATATTTTATTTATTTATTATTCATTAAAATCATAATATAGTCGTCTGAATGCAATATCAGTTTACTCCGTCAAATATTTTTTAGGGGAAAATGCAATTTGCCACCCTCATGTATTGGTGCAATTGTAATTTCCCCCCTATCATTTTAATTTCAGCAATTTCCCCCTTATCATGTTACCCCCCAATTTTATATCTACCATTGGATCTATCTCTTATCAATTGTCAATGACTAAAATATCCTTCACAAATAAATTCTCTTAATTTATGCTCATATACTATTGGTGTTAAAAATTAAATAATTTTTTCAAATGAAATTATTTTTTGCAACCCGTGAAGGCCCACCCCCTGTGAAACCCATACCCTCGGCGAAGCCCCCTCCCTGTGCGAAGCCCCCTTCCTGTGAAGTCCTGCTCCCTGCTCTTCGAGCTCCTACATCTGATCTTCGAGGTCCTGCAACTGCGTGAAGCCCCCACCCCGTGCTCCCTGCTCTTCGAGCTCCTCCAATTGTATGAAGCTCCTTTCCCTGCGTGAAGTCCCCACCTGCGTGAACCCATCATCCCCCCACCCCGTGCTCGGCCACCGCAATGATCTCGGCCCCCGAAACGAGCCAACACAACGACGTGAAGCTTCTCCCCCAACTTAATCAGACTTTTCATCGCGGATCACTGCCATCTATCTAGGTAATGTCGAAGCCCTTTGCGTGTTTTTCCACTACCAAGATTGATGGCTTTGATTGCTTTATTCTGGGTTGTTACTGGTGGCTGTGTTCTAGTTTTTTTCATTTTTGCAGTGGAAATTGTCTTACCCTTACCTTAGTTTACTCTTAAATGTTGAAAATTGAAATGCTAAGATATGATTTGTTGGTTCATTCTGTGTATAATTGTATAAAAACATTAAATATGTTGAATATGATTTACAAGCTTAAGAATCAAGTTTGATGAAGCTTTTGGTTGGCTTTGTATTGAATAATTGAAAGTCAGGGCTAACTCATATTGCTACTGCTTTCAAGCAATTTGAGCCTTGGCTATCCACATAGTTGGATCAGTTGTGATATAAAAACCTGATGGCTCTTAAGGAAGTCATGGTGTTGAATTCTCATAATCTGTTTTTGGTTTAGTATATGAGATTACGAACCCTTATTAAAGCATGTTTTACTGACAGGTGCTGCAGGAAAAAGGCGTCCATATATGGGATGGCAATGCATCCATACTCCTTAATAGATTAGATGGAGAAAATCTGTAGAGGAAAAAATATTTCAAATTTAAAATAGTATAATTAAAATTTCAATAAAAGATACATGAATGGGAGATGACTGGATAGTTTAGGTGTCAATTGTTATAGGAAGTATTGTAAGGCTTCTTGCTTAGCCGAAGTTAGATACATATCTGGTATGGTGGTATTGTTAAAGGCTTGAGTTGTTTAAGTTACTGCACAATAACTTGTGAATTGTGTCTTTATGTTTTATACCATGACAATGTTCTACAGGATTCCTTTCTAAGACTCTTAACTTGTGTGATTTTGGAAGATTGCTACCTATGAATTTAGAAATCATATGCATCAGTGGATAACCTTGTTGTGTCTGTTGACTCTATCCATTTGTTTACTGATGCTATTTCTGAATATTCAGTAAACATTTAAGTAAATATTTTGTAGTCTATCACATGTTGTTTGGAATGTTATTGTGTAGTTTTGCATTCTAAGTTTTTTAGAGATTTATAGTTTGGAACTTCTAATATGTCCTTATCTGTCACTACGGTACTAGTATACAAATCTCTATTATTTAACATTAAAGTGTGGAATCAGATCTTATGTATTCACCATATTTCTACAGTCTAGCCTTGTCTTCATGCTTTGAAGATGTGCCACCCTAGTTGTGGCTAGTAGACCAAAGACCTTTTATATTCATACTGCCTTTAAGATGTCCTTCTGTTGCTACCTTATCATTTTGATTTGGCTTAGTAGGTTGCTGGTTGTCTACAATTCATTAAAAATCTTTCCAAAAAAAATCTTGTTATTTAATTCTTCCTTATATCTTGTGTGGTTTTTGAAATGCAATATGAGAACACAAAATAGTTGGCTTTTCTTAACCTGCATTACTTTTATGCTATGCTGACTCTATCACCTAAAATTTAGCTTAATTCCTGCTCTTTGCCATGATACCAAAGCAGGGAGAAATTGACTCTAAAATTGAGCAGTTGAATTCATACTGTAGACTGAAAGAAATGAATCTTTCATTTTTTGTTTAGAATATATACTAGTCTATGAGTAGCATCTGCTTGTTCCATTGTGATAAGTGATAGCATAATATTATGTAGTGCAGAACTAAAATGTAAAATATCAATAAATTTATTTCACTTGTGTATTAAAATGAATGTTTGTAATATCATGCACTCATTTTCTAGTTTGTGAGCCTATTTGGTAGCCCTGCACTCATTTTCTGGTTGCTGAACCTATTTGGCACCCTTGCACTCATTTTCATACATGCACTCAATTTTGTCTAGCATGCACTCAGGTATGATTTGTTGTTATTTTTTTTCTTTTTTGCATGACTAAGCTACTGAATCATGTCACAAGATTCAAGCTACCAGAGTTCCAGGAGCTTCCAGAGAAGCACTAGCATGTGTGACTGTGGACAACAAGCTTATCAACTTACTTCCTTTACAGATAACAACTTTGGAAGGACATTCTTAACGTGTTCGAATTACCGATCTACTAGAAGATATAATTTCTTTAGATGGATAGATCCACCAAAATGTGAACATGGAAAGCGTCTCTTGCTCAAGCTAAAATAACTACGAGATTTACCTGCACCTAGTAGAGAAATGGTGAATAGAAATACTGGCAATGGAGAGAGCTCATGGAAATTAATTTGTCTTTCATCATGGTGTATCTTATTGGGTGTTTTCATTGGTTTTTGGATGAACGACGTAGTAAAATTCTAAATGTAGTTGTATTCCGTAAACAATTGATAGACTGTAATAAAAATATTGTATTTCTTAGTTATGAATATAGTTGTTACAAATTATGGGCTTCTCAATTATATTGTATTTTTGTTATCATAGAGTTAAAAACAATCCATCAAACACAAAAACTAATAGAAGATAGTTATCCACTTTCCACTAAATACAAGAGCAAATATAATGGAGTTAAAAACCATCCATCAAACACAAAAACTAATAGAAGATAGTTATCCACTTTCCACTAAATACAAGAGCAAATATAATGGAGTTAAAAACCATCCATCAAACACAAAAACTAATAGAAGATAGTTATCCACTTTCCACTAAATACAAGAGCAAATATAATGGAGTTAAAAACCATCCATCAAACACAAAAACTAATAGAAGATAGTTATCCACTTTCCACTAAATACAAGAGCAAATATAATGGATTTAAAAACTATCCATCAAACACAAAAACTAATAGAAGATAGTTATCCACTTTCCACTAAATACAAGAGCAAATATAATGGAATTAAAAACCATCCATCAAACACAAAACTAATACAAGATAGTTATCCACTTTCCATTAAATACAAGAGCAAATATAATGGAGTTAAAAACCATCCATCAAACACAAAAACTAATAGAAGATAGTTATCCACTTTCCACTAAATACAAGAGCAAATATAATGGAATTACAAGCCTCCCATTAAACAACAAAACTAATACAATAGAGGAATATAATAGAGTTAAAAACCTCCCATTACAAGTAATTAGCACTAAACACAATATTTAAAACTATTTCCAAGGCTTCTTCTTTTTCATTGAAAATCTTTTGATAGCTGCCTGAATAGTGGGCATAACCGTATGTTTCAATCCTTGGTTATGCTGTGCATCACTTCCACTACCAGAAGATGGAGGAATTTACTGGCTAGACAATGGAATATTTTTCCCTTTGTGACTGGATGATGCCTACAAAACACAAAAAGATTAAGTATAATATCTTGCAAACATAGACAAAAAAGCTGATAATCAATAACAAACCTTATCTCCCTTAAATGCACTTTTTGTTTCAATAATGAAATCACTAGCATTGGAGGCTTGTGCAATTTGAACCTGGACACAATATATAGAAATCTCAAGATAAGCATTAAATGAATAGAATAAAAAACATTGCATCATAATATATTGGGCTTTAAAGCACTAAATTCATCCAAATTTACTATACAAACAATAAGTTTACCTCAACTAGATTAGGGACATCCTTAATATTAGCATTGTTCTTAGCTTTCTTATCTTCCCTTGGTTGTCCACTTTCCTTGCAAGTCCTTGCATTATGTCCTTGTCCTCCACACTTTGAGCACTTCACAACTTGGCCATGTTGGCTCATTTAGCTTTCTTATGTTCTTAACTATTTACTTGCAAGCTGATATATGTATCTTTTGTGTATATAAAGGACACAAAATCTTCAGGCTCTTGACCATGCATCCAAATGGCAGAACAAGAATGTGAGCATGGTATACCAATCAAATTCCATCTTCGACAGCTGCATGATTGTTGAATTAAGTTTACTACAAACTGTTTTCCCTTACATGTAACATCCCTAATTTCATTTCTTTTATTGATAAAAGTACATAAATATTTAATTAAGGAAATAAATTTATTAGACAATATTTTAGATATCTAAGGAAATATAATCCTTAGAAATTCTTCACCTTATGTATATGCATAGAAAATGTTTCTAACATTAAGAGAACAAATAAAGAGGGAAAACCTAATAGGAAAAACAATTAGAAATAACATACTAAAGAGATGCAAAATTCTTGGATAAGGAAGATAATTTTTTTAGAAACAAGTAAAGGTCATAAAATTTTAAGAACATTGGATTAGGGTAATTTTTCCTAATTCAAGAACTAGAGTTACTAAGTTTAAAATCTTTACCCATACATTAGGCTTTTACCTATGGACACTTCATATAGAGTTTTTCCACTTCACATAAGTTTCTAGCAAGCCCATTGGATAACCTAAGCAAGAAATAAAACATAGACTTGGACTAGGATATAGTAATTGGACCAATAGCCCAAAAATTATGACAATGTGACCAAGCCCTCCAAGAAAGATAGAATTTTATCCAAAGCAAAGAAAATGGGTAGGAATAAGCCCACAATGGGTAGGAATAAGCCCAAATCCAAGAGGAACAATAAAATAAAATAAATTAAGTGATGATATAATAATGTAATAATAATAAAGATTAGGTTACATGGCATTAAGACAAAAATTTAGCAAGTGGTGTGATTCTACATTCATAATTTTGGCAAGTGGCATGATAATACAAGGCTTTAGGACAAAAACATCTATATCCTACACTCATAATTTTAGCAAGTGGTATGATAATACATGGCATTAGGACAAAACATTCCTATCCCACACAAATAATATCAACCAAATAATGGAGATTCAAGGGCTAGAAATTTTCCACCTAAAAAGGCAAACCTATCATACTTGTTTAAGACAAAAGAAAATGGAAATGAATCCCTAAATCAAAGGGACCTTGTCCCATATCTTAAGAACATATTATCATAATTTTCAAAATACAAATCTCCTTTTCCTATGCATATCTTGACTAAGGAAGAGGAAGAAAAGAACATAAGTTGTTTGTTTTCCAAAAATTCAACCAAGTGTAATCTAATTGTGATAAGGTAGACCCATGATCATGAAAGGTGAATTATTTGGTGGTCTATATAAGAAAACTCACCCTTACAACATTATAATTTCGTCCAAGTAAGGGAGAGGAAAAATAGAAGCAAGGTAGAGTGAGGAAAGCAGAGGAAGAAAGGAAGAAAAAAGAAGGAGAAGTCTAGGAGACTAAGTGCTCCAAGTAAGTTTAGCAATATTTCTTTTGAAGAAAATTTTTGAAACTTATAATATTTATATGAGATTTTGATCTTAGAACTTTGATGATTGGTCATAACGTTGCTATATCATGTTACATATTGATCTTGCATGTGATGTATGTTTGAATACTTAGACTGGTATAGAAAGTTCTGCATAGGTATGGCTATGGTTGGCAAAATTTTTAGTTTCTGTGTTTTAATTTCTGGGAATTATCTATAGGGAATTAAAATAAATGGTTAACATAAGAATTAAAGATATATGTGTCAAGGATTTTTATCTACTGGAATTATTCAATTTTGAGTCCATATGAGGTAGATATGGTCCGATTAGTAAACAAAGGTCAGAAAATGGTTAATTAGGGAAGAATATGTTAGGATAGCTTCGGTGTTTTAATTTTTGGGAACAATCTATAAGGAATTAAAATAAATGGTTCACATATGAATTATAGATATATGTGTCACGGAGTTTTAGCCACTAGAATCATTCAATTTAGAGTTCATATGATGTAGATATGGTCCGATTAGTAAACAAAGGGCAGAAAATGGTTAATCAGGGAAGAATATGTTAGGATAGCTTCGATGTTTTAATTTCTGGGAAACTTCTATAAGGAATTAAAATAAATGGTTAACATATGAATTGTATATTTATGTGTCATGGATGTTTAACCACTGGAATCACTTAATTGAGAATTCTTATGTAGGAGATATAATCCGATTAGTAAGTAAATGTTAGAACCTACCCGAGAAGAAATAATATTGAATTTAAGAGAGTAATAACACCAAGTTTAATTACTATTTTGCTGATATGATTAACATAATAGTTTTAAATAATTGTCTTAGCTTTCCATAGACACCAAGTTCACCTCAATCGGAGTTACAATGAGGGAGTTATGCTCTGATTAGTGAGCAAAGGTCATAGAACACGGCCAGACCATATTCTGGGTGCTTCAAGCACGGGTTAGCCGTGTTCGGGGCTGTTTCTGAGTACATTTAAAGTATTTTTAAAGTATGGCCGTGTCCTGGAACATGGCCAGACCGTGTTGGAAGCTAGTGAAGCCTATTTTTAACATTTTTCTACTCTAGATGAACCTCTTTAACTATAGGGTAATAGTAGAAATCAAATTGGAGGAAAATGCTCTATAAATTTGTAAGAACATTTGTTAGAAATGATATAAATAAGAAGAAATTGACTAAAGGCCAAGCATAAAGAAAATGAAGAGATGAAATTAATATTTAAAAAAGAAGACGAATCTTATAAATGAAAATAATAAATGACTAGTATATGTCATAACCATTGCCATTGTATGAACTTCTTACCATCTTAAGTGTGAAATTCTGACATGGAAATATTTTATAAAGTGATATTTGAAATGGTTATGTTCATGGCTTGATTACCAATGATTTATGGTAATAGTTATATTTTGATGAACATACTTGTTATTGAAAGCATATTTTTGGCTATCATTGTGAAAAGAAAAGAAATGAGCACGGTCACATGGCAATCCGTGTGGTGCACCAGTAGGGGAAGCCCTACCAATGGTTATGATTATGATTATGAGAAAAGAAAGAGAAAGTGTGCCATGTCGGACGGAGCGAGAAAAGCCCATACCGAAGAGTAGAGGATACTCACCCTGACCGAGGTAGCTTGAAATGAGAATAAGTTGATGTCCATCATATGATATTCTAAAAATAGTTAATCCTGTCATACATATCATTACTGTATGATTCTTATGTGCATATATATAATGCATTCATGTGACCAAAGATATTTTTTGTAGTTTATACAGCTGAATATGACATGATGAGCTATATTGATGATGATTTATTGTTGAACTTACTGGGATTTAATTCTCACTATATTTTCATATCATGTTCAGAAAATTAGTTATGCAGATTTTTCTATAGCTCTGGCTTTTAGTGCACGTTGGATCGAGTACTTTATATTGGGCAGATCCTAGAAGCAAATAAAATGTTTGTGGTTGAGTTGGCTTAGATCCAGGTAAAGGTGCAACCACCCGCACCTGTATCTCCGGAATTGGTCAACCAGAATAAATAAGATGTAGATTTTTATGTGTTTGATATGTTGTACGTATGTTTTGATTAATGACATGTATGTGAACTCTGTATTGTATAAATTAAATAAATGTTATATTGAGTTAAGTTGTAACACGGTAATAACTTCATGGTATTTAAAAAAAATTGATACTTAAATGGAGTTGTTACATAATTGGTATCAGAGCAGGTCGATCCTAGATGGCCAATGGGTGGATGGTTATCTGAATCGATCTTATAGTGTCTTGAGTATGTTGTGGTTGTGCTGTGTAGGGGATCAGTGATTTATATAGGTAAGAAATTACTAGTGTTTCCTATCTATATGCCGAGGTGGTGTTATGACTGGTATTAAATATTTTTGAACTAACTATTGTGCTTGATCACCTCAATAGCAGCATAAATTTGTTTTGCCACAGTAGGTAATGGCACCACCAAGGAGGAATCCAGCAACCAATGTAGAGGAAACCCTACACAACCTGGCCACGGAAATTCGAGACCAAGTCATGACCACCAACCAAATTGTACAATATCTCTAGAATGCTAATAACCCAAATGGTGAGAATGGTGTTAACAACCGGATGGCTGGAAAAGATATTGGCATATCCGAGTTCTTGAGGACTAGACCACCTTGTTTCTAAGGTGGCTATGACCCAACTGTAGCCGAAAGGTGGATAAGGGAATTAGAGAAAATCTTTGAAGTGATGGGCTGTACTGAAGAGCAGCAAGTTATTTTTGCTGCATATATGTTAAAGGATGAAGCAGAATACTGGTGGCGTGGAGCTAGAGAACTTTTAGCTCATCAGGGAAGACAGATCACCTGGCAAGTGTTCAAGGAAATTTTTTTTAAAAAGTACTTTTCAAGTACTGTACGAGTAGAGAAAGAGATCGAATTCCTCCAACTTAGGCAAGGCAGCATGACTGTGGACCAGTATATCGCAAGGTTTGAGGAGCTGTCTAAGTTCTCCTCTTATCTGCGATATAACCCAGATGAAGCATGGAAGGCGGTTAAGTTTGAAGCAGGTCTAAACCCGGAGATAAAGAATGCTGTTATAGCTATGGAGATCAGGAAGTTTGTACCTCTGATAAATAAATGCAGACTCCTGGAAAAGAGTTTAAGGGCAGTAGAGGACGAGAAGCAAAGGTGAAACCTATGGAAGAGGAAGAAAAATTTTCCTAACCCTGGAAAGAACATGAGAAGAAGTGGATATGGAGCTAGAAAGAGGCCATTAACTGCGGGTCCTAGACCTTTTTAACAAGACCTCACCCTAGTCAAGTGCGCTAAGTGCAGACGCATGCATGGTAACCGGCCATGCTACATGGGACAAGATGTCTACTTTAATTGCAGACAGAAGGGACATTTTGCGAGAAACTGCCTACAGAATGTGGGGAAACAGCCAGAACAGAGGCCTCAGGTGAAAGGAAGGGTTTTCACCTTGAGCGGCCAAGAGGCTGCTCAATCTTCTGAAATGATTCAAGGTACATGCTATATCTATGGATTTGCTCTTATGGTGTTATTTGACTCTGGTGCTAGTCATTCATTTATATCAGAAGAATGTATTAGGAAGTTTCAGTTTCCTATTTCTGAAACTCCCTATGAGCTATCCGCAGTAACCCCTACAGGGGAACGAGTATTAACTTCCTCTGTATGTAAAGACTGTCAAGTCACCATACAGGAGAAAACTTTTTCTGTAGACCTCGTCTGTTTACCTTTAAGAGGTATTGAGGTCATTCTAGGGTTAGACTGGATGTCTAGAAATCGAGTCTTGTTGAATTGTTGTAACAAGACTGTTGAATTTCTACCTCCTACTCCGAAAGAGGAGGTCCAGTTATTGATGCTAAATGCTAATCAAGTTAATAGGGAGTTAAAGAATGGAGTACTTGAATACATTCTCTTGTATTTATCAAACCTAGAAGTCAAATCAAAGCTTGATGAAATCCCAATAGCCAACGAGTTTCCTGAAGTATTTCCATCAGATATTCCAGGCTTACCTCCCAAGAGAGAGATAGAGTTCTCTATTGATCTCCTACTTGGGACAGGGCCTATCTCTATTGCACCATATCGAATGGCCTTGAAGGAACTACAGGAACTCAAGAAGTAGTTGGAAGAACTATTAGACAAGCAATTCATTAGACCGAGTGTATCACCTTGGGGAGCTCCTGTATTGTTTGTTAAGAAGAAAGATGGGAGCTTGAGACTATGCATAGATTACAGACAGCTGAATAAGGTGACTATCAAAAACAAGTATCCTCTCCCTAGGATAGATGACTTATTGGACCAATTAAAGGGATCCCCCATCTTTTCTAAAATTGACTTGAGGTCAAAATATCATCATATTAGGATCAAGGAGGAGGACGTACCAAAAATTGCCTTCAGGACTAGGTATGGGTACTATGAGTTTCTCGTAATGCCCTTCGGGTTGATGAATGCACCTGCAATTTTCATGGATTACATGAATCGCATTTTTCGACCCTACCTAGATCAATTTGTTGTAGTGTTCATTGATGACATCTTGATATACTCTAAGAGTGAGAAAGAACATGAACAACATCTTTGAATCATGCTGCAAGTGCTGAAAGAGAAAAAGTTATATGCTAAATTGGAGAAGTGTGAATTTTGGCTGTCAGAGGTGAAGTTTCTCGGACATGTCATCTCTAATAGAGGGGTAGTCGTAGATCCTAGCAAGACGAAAGCAGTGATTCAGTGGGAGAGACCAAAGATGATTACGGAAGTCAGAAGTTTCCTGGGTTTGGCAGGATACTACAGGAGGTTTATACAAAACTTCTCTTGTACAGCCTTGCCATTGACTAAATTGACCAGGAAGGGAAGTCCTTTCAAATGGACTGATCAATGTGAAGCTAGTTTTCAGGAGCTTAAGACAAGACTGACCACTCCTCCAGTTTTAATTATTCCAGACCCCACAGGACATTTTGAAGTGTATAGTGATGCTTCAAAGAAAGGACTAGGGTGTGTGCTAATGCAAGACAAGAGAGTAGTTGCTTATGCCTCTAGACAACTAAGACCCCACAAAGGAAACTATCCAACCCATGATCTTGAATTGGCGGCGGTGGTGTTTGCTTTAAATATTTGGCGACATTACTTATACGGAGCAACCTTCGAAGTATATTGCGATCACAAGAGTCTTAAATATCTCTTTGATCAAAAGGAGTTAAATATGAGGCAACGAAGATGGGTAGAATTTCTCAATGACTACAAGTTTGAGATAAAGTATCATCCAGGAAAGGCGAATGTTGTAGCTAATGCTTTAAGTTGAAAATCTCTACACATGGGCCAGATGATGTTGTATGAGATGCAAATGCTAGAGGAGTTTCGGAATTTGAAGCTGGACATTACTTTTTCCTCAAAGAAGCTAACCATTAATGGTTTAAGTATAGGGTGTGACCTTAGAGCCCAAATCAAAGAGGCTCAAGTTCACAACCAATACTTACAGGATCATAAAGATCAAGGAAATTTTTCTATCATGGAAGATGGAGCAATCATGTATCAAGGAAGGATTTGTGTCCCTCAAGAACGAGAGTTGAGGACTAAAATCCTACAAGAAGCACATCAGAGTAAATATACTGTTCATCCTGGATGCACTAAAATGTACCAGGACTTAAAGATGATGTATTGGTGGCCAGGGATGAAAAAGAATATTGCGGAGTTCGTGGCGAAATGTCTAATTTGTCAAAAGGTGAAGGTGAAGCATCAAAAGCCAGCAAGATTTCTACAACCTCTTGAGATCCCTAAATGGAAATGGGACAGTATCTCGATGGACTTTGTTGTGGGTTTACCTAAGACTTCAGTGGGACATGACTCTATCTGGGTAATAGTTGACAGGTTAACCAAATCTGCTCACTTTCTGCCCATAAAAATTAACTTTTCACTGGATAAATTGGCCTAACTGTACGTCCAGGAAATAGTTAGACTGCAAGGGATTCCCTTAACTATTGTTTCTGATATAGATTCGAGGTTGACGTCGAGGTTTTGGAAAGCGTTGCAGGAAGCTTTTGGTACTCAGTTGCGGTTCAGTACTGCCTACCATCCTCAGACTGACAGGCAGACAGAACGGACTATTCAAACTCTAGAAGACATGTTAAGGGCATGTGTGATAGAGCAAGGTAAAGGATGGGATAAGTACCTACCTTTAGTAGAGTTTGCTTATAATAATAGTTATCACTCTAGTATTAAGATGGCCCCCTAGGAAGCTTTATATGGTAGGAAGTGCCAATCTCCACTATGTTGGTTTGAGGTAGGAGAAAAGAACTTGTTGGGTCTTGATCTAGTTCAATAAACTACTGAACAAATCAGGATGATACGAAACAAAACACTTACAGCTCAGAGTCGGCAAAAGAGTTACTACGATAAGAGACATAGACCTCTAGAGTTTGAGGAAGGAGACCATGTATTTCTAAAACTTTCCCCGACTACTGGAATTGATAGGTCTCTCAAAACAAGAAAGTTAAGTCCGCGATTTTTGAGACCCTACCAAATTCTAAAGAAAGTAGGGACATCAGCATATCAAGTTACTCTCCCACCTAATTTGTCCAACCTGCATAATGTTTTCCACATATCACAGCTGCGGAATTATCTTTCAGATTCATCACATGTAATACAGGATGAACCAATCCAAATAAAGGAGAACATGACATACCAGCTAGAACCTGCATCCATATTGGACACTGACGTGAAGCAACTGAGAAATAAAACCATTCCCCTTGTTAAGGTGTTATGGGAAGGTTTGACTCTGGAAGAAGCAACTTGGGAGCTGGAAGAAGTCACAAGGAAGAAATATCCGCAATCGTTCTTACTAGGTAATTTCTGAAATTTTGAGGACAAAATTTCTTTTAGGGGGAGAGAAATGTAATATCCCTAATTTCGTTTCTTTTATTGATAAAAATACATAAATATTTAATTAAGGAAATAAAATTTATTAGACAATATTTTAGATATCTAAGGAAATATAATCCTTAGAAATTCTTCACCTTATGTATATGCATAGAAAATGTTTCTAACATTAAGAGAACAAATAAAGAGGGAAAACCTAATAGGAAAAACAATTAGAAATAACATACTAAAGAGATGCAAAATTCTTGGATAAGGAAGATAATTTTTTTAGAAACATGTAAAGGTCATAAAATTTCAAGAACATTAGATTAGGGTAATTTTTCCTAATTCAAGAACTAGAGTTATTAAGTTTAAAATATTTACCCATACATTAGGCTTTTACCTATGGACACTTCATATAGAGTTTTTCCACTTCACATAAGTTTCTAGCAAGCCCATTGGATAACCTAAGCAAGAAATAAAAAATAGAGTTGGACTAGGATATAGTAATTGGACCAATAGCCCAAAAATTATGAAAATGTGACCAAGCCCTCCAAGAAAGGTAGAATTTTATCCAAAGCAAAGAAAATGGGTAGGAATAAGCCCAAATCTAAGAGGAACAATAAAATAAAATAAATTAGGTGATGATATAATAATGTAATAATAATAAAGATTAGGTTACATGGCATTAAGACAAAAATTTAGCAAGTGGTGTGATTCTACATTCATAATTTTGGCAAGTGGCATGATAATATAAGGTTTTAGGACAAAAACATCTATATCCTACACTCATAATTTTAGCAAGTGGTATGATAATACATGGCATTAGGACAAAACATTCCTATCCCACACAAATAATATCAACCAAATAATGGAGATTCAAGGGCTAGAAATTTGCCACCTAAAAAGGCAAACCTATCATACTTGTTTAAGACAAAAGAAAATGGAAATGAATCCCTAAATCAATGGGATCTTGTCCCATATCTTAAGAACATATTATCATAATTTTCAAAATACAAATTTCCTTTTCCTATGCATATCTTGACTAAGGAAGAGGAAGACAAGAACATAAGTTGTTTGTTTTCCAAAAATTCAACCAAGTGTAATCTAATTGTGATAAGGTAGACCCATGATCATGAAAGGTGAATTATTTGGTGGTCTATATAAGAAAACCCACCCTTACAACATTATAATTTTGTCCAAGTGAGGGAGACGAAAAATAGAAGCAAGGTAGAGTGAGGAAAGGAGAGGAAGAAAGGAAGAAAGAGGAAGGAGAAGTCTAGGGGACTAAGTGCTCCAGGTAAGTTTAACAATATTTCTTTTGAAGAAAACTTTTGAAACTTATAATATTTATATGAGATTTTGATCTTAGAACTTTGATGATTGGTCATGATGTTGCTATATCATGTTACATATTGATCTTGCATGTGATGTATGTTTGAATACTTAGACTGGTATAGAAAGTTCTGCATAGGTATGGCTATGGGTAGCAAAATTTTTAGCTTCTGTGTTTTAATTTCTGGGAATTATGTATAGGGAATTAAAATAAATGGTTTACATAAGAATTAAAGATATATGTGTCAAGGATTTTTAGCCACTGGAATTATTCAATTTGGAGTCCATATGTGGTAGATATGGTCCGATTAGTAAACAAAGGTCAGAAAATGGTTAATTAGGGAAGAATATGTTAGGATAGCTTCGGTGTTTTAACTTATGGGAACAATCTATAAGGAATTAAAATAAATGGTTAACATATAAATTATAGATATATGTGTCACGGAGTTTTAGTCCCTAGAATC
Source organism: Gleditsia sinensis (assembly GCA_037074535.1). Lineage (NCBI taxonomy): Eukaryota > Viridiplantae > Streptophyta > Magnoliopsida > Fabales > Fabaceae > Gleditsia > Gleditsia sinensis. The sequence goes on from CM073472.1 coordinate 28,211,196, forward strand.
ATTCAATTTAGAGTTCATATGAGGTAGATATGGTCCGATTAGTAAACAAAGGGTAGAAAATGGTTAATGAGGGAAGAATATGTTAGGATAGCTTTGGTGTTTTAATTTCTAGGAAACTTCTATAAGGAATTAAAATAAATAGTCCACATATGAATTATATATTTATGTGTCACGGATGTTTAGCCACTAGAATCATTTAATTTGGAATTCTTATGTGGGAGATATAGTCTGATTAGTAAGTAAAGGTTAGAACCTACCGGAGAAGAAATAATATTGAATTTAAGGGAGTAATAACACCAAGATTTATTACTATTTTTCTGATATGATTAACATAATAGTTTTAAATAATTGTCTTAGCTTTCCATTGTCACCAAGATCACCTCAATCAGAGTTAAAATGAGGGAGTTATGCTCTGATTAGTGAGCAAAGGTCACAGAACACGGCCAGGTCGTGTTCTGGTTGCTTTAAGCACGGGTTAGCCGTGTTTGGAGTTGTTTTTGAGTACATTTGAAGTATTTTTAAAGCATGGCCGTGTCTTGGAACATGGCCAGACCGTGTTGGAAGCTAGTGAAGTCTATTTTTAACATTTTTCTACCCTAGATGAACCTCTTTAACTATATGGTAATAGTAGAAATCAAATTGGAGGAAAATGCTCTGTAAATTTGTAAGAACATGTGTTAGAAATGATATAAATAAGAAGAAATTTACTAAAGGCCATGCATAAAGAAAATGAAGAGATGAAATTAATATTTAAAAAAGAAGAAGAATCTTATATATGAAAATAATAAATGACTAGTATATGCTATAGCCATTGCCATTGTATGAACTTCTTACCATCTTAAGTGTGAAATTATGACATGGAAATATTTTATAAAGTGATATTTGAAATGGTTATGTTCATGGCATAATTACCAATGATTTATTGTAATAGTTATATTTTGATGAACATACTTGTTATTGAAAGCATATTTTCGGCTATCATTATGAAAAGAAAAGAAATGAGCACGGTCACATGGCAATCCGTGTGGTGCACCAGTAAGGGAAGCCCTACCAACGGTTATAATTATGATTATGAGAAAAGAAAGAGAAAGTGTGCCATCTCGGATGGAGCGAGAAAAGCCCGTACCGGAGAGTAGATGATACTCACCCTGACCAGGGGTAGCTTGAAATGAGAATAAATTGATGGTCATCATATGATATTCTAAAAATAGTTAATCTTGTCATACATATCATTACTGTATGATTCTTATGTGCATAGATATAATGCATTCATGTGACCAAAGATATTTTATGTAGTTTATACAGCTGAACATGACGTGATGAGCTATATTGATGATGATTTATTGTTGAACTTACTGGGATTTAATTCTCACTATATTTCCATATCATGTTCAGAAAATTAGTTATGCATATTTTTTATAGCTCTGGCTTTTAGTGCATGTTGGATCGAGTACTTTATGTTGGGCAGATCCTAGAAGCAAATAAAATGTTTGTGGTCGAGTTGGCTTAGATCCCGGTGAAGGTGCAACCACCCGCACCTGTATCTCCAGAATTGGTCAACCAGAATAAATAAGATGTAGATTTTTATGTGTTTGATATGTTGTACTTATGTTTTGATTAATGACATGTATGTGAACTCTGTATTGTATAAATTAAATAAATGTTATATTGAGTTAAGTTGAAATGAGGTAATAACTTCATGGTATTTAAAAAAAAAATTGATACTTAAATGGAGTTATTACATTACACATCACTTGAAAGTGGCTACCTCGAGCATAAGTAGTTTGACATTCAAAAGAACTATACTTAGCAATCTCTAATTTGGCCCTGATGTTCTTGCATATACCATGATCATACATCTTCATGCCGTCCCTTTTCAACTAAAATCTTTTCATCAATTTCATCCTAATCATCTCCATCATTGTTATTAGTGGCTTGTCTCTTGCAGCTAAGATGTAATTGTTGAAGCTCTCATTAAGGTTATTCACCAACAGATCACATTTGGACTGCGTACTAAAAAGCCCTGCACCATGTTTTTGGGTCCACAGTTGCTAGATAACTATAGCCATTAGCATCCAATGCCTTGATCCTCTCCATGGTATTATTGAATTCCCTTGGAGTCAAACAGGTTGCAGCCTCCCATAATAGATTTTTCAATCCTTGACCTTTGTGACCCTGATCCCTAAAGTTGGCATAAAGATGCCTAACACATATTCTATGATCTTCTTTTGGCATAAGGAGCTAAAATGCTTGTGTCAAACCCTACATAAAGTGAAACAAGTTATAAACTATAAGAAACTTCAATTGAACACTTCATGCAGAACATATATATAAGACCACAAAAAGATCTAAAAAGACCACAAAAGGATAGTATTACCTTCTGCCTATCAGAGATAAATGTCCAGTCAAATTCTGAAGCTCCTCCAATATTACGTAACAAAAGATCTAAAAACCATACCCACGTATCTTTATTCTCTATCTCACAGTAGCATATGCTATTGGAAATAGGTTTTCGTTTCCATCTCTCCCGATAGCTGATAGTAATTGTCCTCCAAATGGAGACTTCAAATGGCAACCATCTAGACCCACAAACCTTCTACAACCAGTCAAAAATCCCAACTTCATAGCTCCTAATGAAACGTACATCCTTTTAAACACATGATTTTCTAAAGCACCATGGTTAGCAACATGTACTTTTACCGTACTCCCTGGATTATAGTCAAGAAGAGTTTGGGCATAATCATACACCCTCTTGTATTGATTACTCCACTCTCCATAAATAGCCTTCATTTCTTTCTTCTTTGCTTTATAAACCTTGTGCAATGACACATCAGTCTTCAAATTTTCAGTCATCTCTGCCATCATATTAGAAGCCTTCCAATCTGGGTTTCTTCTCAATTTCTCTAGATATTTATCTGTCAAATAGGTCGAGGTAATCTGCTTATTTCTATATACTCTACAACAAGAGTGCTTTGGATATAAGGTTCTTATCTGAAATGTACTTTCACCTTTTAATTTGATCCCATATATTCCGAACCCACAATTTTTTTGCACACTCAACTATAATTTTGTCTGGATCATTCTTCTTCCACTTCAAGTCCTTCCCCTACTGAATATTCCATTCACGAACTGCAGTTCTAAAAATAGCCACACTAGGGAACTTTTGACCTGCAGTGAAAACTATATTGTTCATGTCTTGATCAGGTATAAACTCATCATACTCTGATGTGGCACAATCTTCGTCACTACTCATAGGTGGAGATATCAACTCATCAGAAGGTGCATATTCTGATTCAACATCGCTCTCTAAATAATTAGCAGGTAAGATTTCTGTCATTGTCAATTACCTTGATACCGAACTTGTTCTATTCTGAAAATTTCCTTCAACGGGCTCTTCACCTACAAAATACAAATCAAGTCTTATTTATGCCCAACTACCAATGTAGCTTAATATTACATAAAATTTATCAATGTACTCATAATTATGTCAATATCATGTAATAATAAATTTACCTTGCAAGTCATAAATATCTTCATCACTAGTTACTACCTTTTTCTAATAAGGGTCATCCTCAGTGCTGCTGCTATCTTCATTACTTACATAATCACTATCATTGTCACCGTCTCCTTCCACTGACACATCATACAAGTCACTCATTGTATCTATCAAATATATTGAAACCTCCATATCTAGCTTATAAATATCATATAAATCCAGCATGCTTTCAATATCAACGTCTGACATAATATGCACAAGTCCTATGTTCAATGTTTGATTTAGGACAAGGTAGTGAACAAAGATGCTTGGTTTCAATATGAATGGTTGTAACTCATGCATAAGTTCAAAGTATGACACTACGTCCCTCTCCATAGGATCTATAGTTGCCACACTACCTCCTATGTAAGTGGTCTCTTCAAACCCCCTATATAGTCTACCACCATAATGAATAATGAAGTTTATATGTGATTTCTTTGACCCTGCATGAAAACAAAATTTGTTACCATCATTACACAGAGAATTAAATAGTGGTTCAACTATTATGTATTATTTGTCATCAATTTATTTGAGGAATCTTAATTTTTTTAACAAAGTAAATAACAAATCATTTACTTTCTATATAAATATCCAATTACAAATCATTATCAAGTTAACATGCTAAATCTTATTCTTTTAATTTATTTCTTCAAAAATCACACTAAAGACAGGATGATTTCAATTCCTTAAAGAATGAAATATGACCAACGTATATATCTTTGAAGCAAGGTAACCATATAACAAGTATTGTGATAGAACTAACTAAAAATGGAAGTGAAAAAAATCACAAGATATGATTAAAATCATGATAAATAGAAATCAAGCTTAAACAAAGATATAACAGTGCTATCAAATAAGCTCAAAAATTTTGCTCCAATTCTTGCTACAACTTTACAATGTGCATGGAATATACATAAACAACCGTGCATGAAATATACATAAACAACCGTGCATGAAATATACATAAACAACCAAAAAGAATCTGGGACCGCAAAATTACATCGGTGGACCACATGCATAATCTGCAAACCCATGTCTATCAAATTACATTGCTGGGACCACAAAATTACATCGGTGGACCACATGCATAATCTGCAAACCCATGTCTATCAAATTACATTGCTGGGACCACAAAATTACATCGGTGGACCACATGCATAATCTGCAAACCCATGTCTATCAAATTACATTGGTGGGACCACATGCTATATACTATATACCTGAGCCTTTGTCCTCCATATGAAAGCCAAGTCACGGCTCAATTAAACAGGGGGTTAGTACTCGCGTTTTGGGTTGCTCTGGTGGCTTGTGCGATGCTTGACAACGCAGGGACTTCACACAGGATTTGGAATGTATGGCGAAGGGGGGCTTCAGGCAGGACCTCGAAGAGGAAGGAGCATGGGGTGGGGGGATGATGGGTTCAGATGGGTTCACGCAGGTGGGGACTTCACGCAGGGAAAGGAGCTTCACGCAGATGGAGGAGCTCGAAGAGCAGGGAGCATGGGGTGGTGGGCTTCACGCAGCTGTAGGACCTGGAAGATCAGATGCAGGAGCTTGAAGAGCAGGGAGCAGGACTTCACGAGAAGGGGGCTTCGCGCAGGGAGGGGTCTTCACCGGGGGGGATGGGTTTCACAAGGGGTGGGCCTTCACGGGTTGCAAAAAATAATTTCATTTGAAAAAATTATTTAATTTTTAACACCAATAATATATGAGCATAAATTAAGAGAATTTACTTGTGAAGGATATTTTAGTCATTGAAAATTGATAAGAGATAGATTCAACGGTAAATATCAAATTGGGGGGTAACATGCAAAGAGAAAGACGATAAGGGGAGAAATTGCTGAAATTAAAATGATAGGAGGGAAATTGCAATTGCACCAATACATGAGGGTGGCAAATTGCATTTTCCCCTTTCTTTTAATCTCAATTTGCTACTTAAAAATTCAATTTTATATCACTTTCGTATCTCCTTTCAGTTTCATTTACTGATCTTAGAATTGCTTTTTCGATAGGATGACGCAAGAATTGCTTTCTCCTTTACTTAATAGAGAGATGACTGAGAGACTTGGTGGCTGTTACGAAAATGATGGATACTTGCAAGTGGAAGTCACTGAAGAATTTGTTGCTCGTTTTGCAGAGCATATCACACCAACACGATTATTGCCATTTAGAAAGTAATGAAAAATCTGTTCATCCTGATAGTCCTTATAGAAATTCACTTAGTGAAGTAAAAAGATTATTAAGTGATGGAGGTGGTGATGAAATGGCTGGAATAACTACAGCTTTTATATGATCTATTATATGTGTAGAAACTGATTAAATATTGATGAATCTGCCATTGGTCATTTCAAACAATCTGGGCGGAATCCGTTTCTTGCTCTTATCATCAGTGTTTTTTCTTGATCATAATGTTCTTTTCCGTGCTATTAAATGGTCTCAAATGTTCTATACTGCCTTGGACATGGCCATTTTAGATCTTAGTAGTGGTAGTATAACTCCTGCTGGGATAACCTTTCTGCCATTGTATGCTGAATATATAACTTCTAGCCAACTTTTTTGGCATAACTGAAGCTGATGCTGTAGCATTTAACCTCTTCTTGAAACAGGGACCTTTCCGTGTGCTATTTCCTGCAATGATGCGTATGAATCGCCCTTGCTCATCAGAGATATTCAAGATGCAACTGCTACTGTTGGATAAATTATCCGAGTGCACAACTGATCTCCTTCCCAATCTGCGTCTTGTGCACCATTAGGCTAATCAAATTCCCGCATACTATAAATTGAATCCATTAGTTGAAATTGAAAAACTTTCCAATCACTGTGTTGTTATTGTAAAGAAGTTGATAGCTCGGTTATTGATTCCAGAAAGTGGTTCTGACTGTTCTACAGGTTCTGGATTTTGTTCATCAAGCCGAAACATACAAGAAGTGGTTAAAACCATTTTTTCTATCCTTTTGTTACGATGTCATTATCCTTTCCTTTGGGAAATGGTAAGAGATTTGCAAGCGGCAATGTTGAGAACAGCTTTGATGTGCTAAATAGATTATCCAGGGAGGGAGTTCACAATTTCAATAATGCAATTTTTAATATATTGACAACAACTTTAGACAACGTGTGGTCTATATGCGATACCCAACTTTGTTCATCAAAAGCCAGAGATGTTGCTAATAAGAACTCGGGAAGGCCTTTAACTTCCTACAACAGAGGCTGTTTCTGGAAGTCAAAGACAGATTTGAGTAGTGTCTTAGTACTAAAGATTTAAGACCTCTCCTCCAAACATTTTATACATTACATGCTTTGATTCAAACATTTTCTGCTACTTGAATTAGTAGATTGGATGTTCAATAGAGGGCAGGCGGATGATTTGACAGCTGGGAATTCTGCTTTATCTGTTGGATGTTCTTTAACTGCTGATGCTTTCAGTGAAATAAAAGTCGCCAATCTGTCTGCATATTTGTCAAGGAGACTCCTTTAAAGGAACCATGTGCAAAACACTATAGGTAGGCCATAAACACAATCCTATCTCATAATCAGTTTAAAGATAATTGTTTTCCCTATCCCATTAAGCACGTTCTACTGAGGTATTGAGGATATCTTAATTTGCAGAAGATTGCTCGTCATCTAGTGAAACATTGTTGTCTATTTTCATGGTTTTCGTCTCTCATCTCAGTCACTAGAGAGAGGCTTAATGGAGATGAAGAAAGCTTTTTCTTGAAGCAAGTGTTGGTAGTATTGAAGGTAAGTGATTGCATTCACTTTCAGAAGCCTTAAAATCGCGGTGCATAACGCCCCTGTCATGGTAGTGCTGTAGGCCATATAGAGCTTGATCTGTCCGAAACACAACCAAGCCACTGTTGCTGCTTAACCAGATATAAACAATTTACTGAGAGACCAAGTGCATAAAGTACACCAATTATAACAGCCACCGTTGGTGCTTAAACAGATGCAAACAACATAGAAAGAGACCCAGTGCAAAAATGCATTAGTTTGAGCTTCAACTCCAAAAATAAACACAAAAAAAGGGGGAAAATCCATTTACGTACATAGTGTGCCAGACTTATGACAGAGACATTCTTTATATATTTTTCAATCCCCTGGATATGATTATGCTACCGTCCAATTTCGCAAACAATGGTGCCATATTCTTACGAGAAGTAAAGGGAGTGAAACACCAAATAGAGCCATAAAAAGGACCGTCAACTCAAAAGCATCTTCACATAAACACAAAGAAAAGCAGAAAAACAACCCAAATCGCCAGCTCAGTTAAAGGACAAATCCGAATATAGGTAAATCAAACGAAGCTAAAAAGAAATTACCTTGTCCAGTGGGCTAACGACAGAAGAATCCCCCATTAGCCAGGTTGGTGTTTGACAGCATCGAAACGTTAGGCTACCTGGAAGTTGACGCCGGCGGAGCGGTTCTTCAAGGATGGTGGCGGGGAACAGAAGAATTGAAAAAGAAGAGTAAGAATAAAAAATAAAAAAAATAAAAAAAGAACTTATTTGAGTATTAAATGGCGTTTAGGGAAAAAAAATGAAGACCATGAGACCAAAAAAGAAAGAACCCAGGTAGGATTACTTAGAAATTGACTCAACTTTTTAACTATGAAGCTGATGTCTGGACGTGTATTTATTAGATATTGCAAGGCACTATAAGACTCTGATACTGGCTAGAGTCTTTTAGTGGCTCACCATCAAAAGATGAAAGTGTTTTTCCTGTGGAAATAGGAGTAGGGGCAGCAAAGACATCACTCGTGTGAAATCTTTCTAAAATATCTAGAACATATTTTTCTTGATTAAGAAACAATCTAGTTTTATCTCGGCAAGCTTCAAATCCCAAAAAATAATGAACTGGTCTAAGATCTTTAAGAGAGAAAAGAGCATGCAATTTTGAAACAAAAGAGTTCATGGTTGTCCTATTGTTTCCAATAATTAGAATATCATCTACATAAATCAAAATGAAGATGATTATACATTTCTCATAATACACAAACAATGAAGAGTTAGCCTTTGTATTAGAGAAATTCCACTTAATTAGAGTATTCTTAAGTCTTTCAAACCAATCCCTTGGCCTTGGAGCTTGTTTAAGACCATAGAGAGCCTTAACCAACTTACACACATGTTGAGGTTTCCCAAAATCTATAAAACCAACAAGTTGCTTCATAAAGACATATTCTGGTAAAAATCCATTCAAAAAGGCCTTATTAATATCTAGTTGTCTAATATCCCAATTAAAAGAAATCTCTAAGATTAGAATTAACCTAATAGTGGCAGCCTTGATAATTGAACTGAATGTTTCATTAAAGTCAGCTCTTGGTGTTTGTTGAAACATGTTGTTTTAATTAAAACTTGCAAATGTACGAATCTATTGGAGTATAGATTTAGTGGTATGTGAGATTGATCTCACAAAGATTGTCAATTGAGAGAAAATATAATTCAGATCCAAAATAAATATTTTTAACTTAGTTGCTAAAATTTTCTTTTGTGAGAAGAATTTTGAACAAAGTATACAAGAAATAAAATACTGAAATTAAATAGGAATGTATTCAAAGTAAAGAAACATGCTAAGGTTAGGGGATCCACTCTTGGTATATCAAATAAAAATAAATTTTAACTCTTTTATTACTCAAATGGAATCCTCATATAAATGAGGTTCCATTCGGAAGATATGTTACCTTAAACTCATTTTGGTTTACATATGAAATGTATTTGTCTTCTTTTTATTGTATTACTAATAATAAAACAACTCTTATAAAATGGATTCAAATATACACCGTGCCAATCATTATATTATCTACAATAAATCAATAATGATTCAAGCATTTATTGTGTCAAAGATTGTCTACAATGTATCAAGATTCACACTTTACAAAATTAATAATAAAAAGATGTAAAAGGAAGAAAAATATAACAACAGATAAGTGGTAGAGTTAATAATAATAATAATAATATAAAGTAGGCGATAAAACCATTAAAAAAGAAAATAACAAGAAAATAACAACAAATGGGCAACAAAACCATCATCTAAGAAAAAAATAACAATAAAATAAATAACAGAGAGGCAACCAATTCATTCTCTATAAAAAAATAACAAGAAAATAAATAACAGAGGGGCAACAAAGCCATCCTCTAAGAAAGAAAATAACAAAAAAAAGTAAGAAGATAAATACAACATCAAATATAAACATTGAAATTAAGAGTTAGATAAATTATTTTTTTCATACCAAGAGTTTCACCCTTTCACCTTAGCATTAAGAGATTAGTTCTCCATAATCAAGGTAAGAATGCAAAATGAAAGATGAAGAAGCATGATGATATGATGAAAGAAAGTAAAGATACAAAATGTCTAAAGAGAGAAAAATATTACAAGCACATAGAAGTCTAACAAAAGCTTTTCTAAACTCTCTCCCAGCTCCCCCATAAGCCTTCTTAAGCCCTCTATTTATAGATGCAATTAGGTGTGGTAATTACCAACAATGGTGGCTAATAAATTGTATTAAGTTGACAAATTGGGCACCGAAATTAATCCTTGAATTATTGCCACTGAATCTGTTGACCCCATAAATATAAAAATTATAGATAATTTCATTATCTTTCCAACCATATAAATTGTGGACAAATTGGATACGTAATTTGTGACTTATGGTCAGAATACTGGAGTAAGGTCAAGCTAAACTACACGACTAACATATTCTATTCTAACCCAATTTTGACCCTTTCAATGTCCGGATTTACTGTGAACATGAAAGTTATAAAAAATTGTATCAGCTACTCACCCACTAAATTTCATATATATTGAATATGTATTTTCTGAAATAGGGCTCGAATACTACAGTAAGGTTGGGCCTGACTGCAACAATAAACATGTTCTTTTCTAGCCCAAATTTGGCCCTTTAGATATCTGAATTTGTTGATCACATAAACATGAAAGTTGTATGAAATTGTGTCAGCTATTCATCTACCAAATTTTGTTTGTATTATATATGTATTTTCTGAGATACGGTCAAAATACTGTAGTAAGATCAAGTTAGAAAGCAAGCAACAAACAGATTTTTAACATTGAGTGTTCTGCCTTTAATCTTTATATTTCAATTCGTTTAGAAATATGGTCATAAATTAAGATTGAATTGATGCATATATCTATTAGGATGTGTCTCAGGAGTTAAAAATATAATGTTCCTTACTCAGTCATCCTCAATGAATTTATTTTGTCTACTTAATTTATAGACATCATTCACAAAGAACTACAATTTAATTTTGATTCTTCCAATTGAGTCCATTTTCTATTCTTCTCTCTATTTATAAAAAATACACAAAACTAAAAACAAATAAGGGTGATAAATTCTTAATTAAGATAAAAAGATAAGATGAAAATACTTAATTTATGAATATAAAACTTACTCATCAAATATCCCCAAACTTAATCTTTTGCTTGTCCTCAAGCAAAACACACGAACTTTAAAATTCAAAAGATGAGCGAGTGATGAGTTGTTTTTGGCTTACTAAGCATTCTTCAAGGATTTAAAATGTACAACCAAGGAAAATATCTGAATCCCAAGGTTATGTAGAGCTTCAATTCAAATATAACGTATAGTTTACTATTGAATCCCAAGTGCGTATGTGGTAATCTTATGAAATTGGAATTTTTACATTCAGATAAATTTATATAATCAAATATTTAAAACAGATCTCCAGATTTATGCATTTGAGACTCCATAAACTTATTTTTCATGTGACTCTCCACTAATGTAGACTAATCATAATATTTAAGATCATTAGGAATTTCATTAGGCTTATAATGTATGGCATAGGTTAAAGGTGAATAAAAAGACATTTATGAAAGCTCAATCCACTCTACAATATACATGATCAGTTAAGTTCTCCCAAATGCTTTTGATCATGTGAACTTTATCTCCAACCTTATCTTCATTTATGTTATTTGTTCATACTACATTTTTTTATATAAACACCCTCAAACTTTTTTATTTGAGAACTTTTAAATAATTTTTCCTTTTATTTCCTTTTTTTAAAATTTTTCTATTCACCCATGAACCATAGCTTTTCAAATGATCATTCCTATAAGTGAAAGATAAAAGTTGGAAATATTTTTTTTAAAGGCTAGATATAGGTGTACAAAAAAAGATAAATATAGGCTCAAAATAGGTTACTAGTGATGGCATAATGTATAGGTTAGTTTAAAAAGTTCAAACGATTCCAACAATGCCTAATTCATTTCTTAAATAGATAGTAGTCTAGGATTTCGCCTTAAGTGACAATCAAATAAGTTCTAAAATCTTATGAGATCACTTAGCATATCTGAATCACATAAATCTTTTTTTAATAAACAATCAATCAAATGTAAAAGATTAAGTGCTCAGGATATTAGGATTCTCAAGTAAAACATAAGTTACAATAGAGTTCAGGTTCACACATAATATTCAGAACTCATTTATTTTTCAAAGGTTACAAGCACTTTCAACTATTTTCATCATTGGTGCTAATTTTGCCTATTCTCAAAACATCACTCAGTTTTTTTTATAAACATGAACAAACATAAAAAAAACAACCAAGATTGAAAAAGATATTACCTGAAAGGAGATCTAGGAAAAGATGAACCTGTAACAAACTAACAGAAGAAAAATTTATTCAATCAAATAAAATGAATTACAGATGAAGATCCAAGTCCAATTTTCATTTTTTGTGGTTGTCTTACGTCTAATCTATTTGATCCATAATTGGATCAGGAACATGGACAAATACTTGTAATGCATCAATTAACTCATCAGCATTTGAAGCTAAGATGAGAATTCGTCGTGTTGAGTGTGAGATAAATATTTGTTCCACAACTTGATTAAGAAAAGACAATAAACTATCAAAGAAATAGTTAACATTCAACAAACCTATGGATTTATGGTAGATATTCAATTGTGCCCAGGAGACTATTTGAAATTTTTTCTCTAGAGTACCAAAAGCACCTAGTAAGGCAATGAAGGCATCAGCGTTGCTCACCATTCTAGCAATACACTCATGCATGGAGGCTACCTTAAATTCTTCCCTAATTATTTTTTCTATGATGTTTAATATAGTTAGGGCCCATTTGGATAGCAGAGCTTACAGCTTATTAGAGTTTATCTATCAGTATAAGTGCTTTTATGTTAAAAAAACAGTATTTGAATAAGTTTAAATAAGTAACTTATCAATATTCAATAAACTAATTTTAGTTTATTTCATAAGTCAGTTTTTTAAGCTTATTGAAAAAAGTCTCTGTGAAAGTTAAAATTCACATGATCAAAAAGTTATTTTGCACTTCTACATGTTAAAATTTCATCAAAACTATACCATTCACCTCTCTCCTTCCATCAAAACTATATCCAAATGTTTTAAAAAAAATTTATAAATTTGAAAAGCATTTTTTCAAATATGTATCCAGACGCTAAATAATTTAATTTAAAAGTCCTTTTTCTATAAACGCTTTTTATATAAGGTCTTATTCTATAAGTACTTAAATAAGCTGTATACCCAAACTAGGCCTTAGAGCTGTATGAAAAATACCTAGAACTTGGCATCCTCCTACATATGTAGCTGTAGACACACACCCCATTAACCGACGACTACCTCCACCATAGATTAAATGAATTTTTCTACTGGCCAGTACAATACCCAAATTTTGTGATGCTTCACATATTCTCTATGTTTTCTAAGACTAAAACCACAAAATACACAAATATTTTAAAATTGACGAAATGTGGTTCCCTCCATATCTGCACTCATTTTAACTTTGAGTATGAAGATAAAGACAATAATGTGTTCATTTATAAAACTTAGATAAGGGCATACTTACAGTAGCTATGTGAATAAGATGGCGACATAATTACAATAACCATGTGAGTAAGCAAGTGGATGTCAGCTAAATTAAAGTTGAAAAATTCAAAAATAACGGTATGTATGCATATGTACAGTAGTTGTGATTGTAGCTCACATCTTCCTCTGGTTTTACGTTCAATAACGGCTTAAATGCCCTCTATGGGTCGAGGATATGCCTCCTATCTAATTTTCTTAAAACTTGGAAAATAGGGTCTTTTAACGTTAGATTCTCAAGACTGTATCTTTTTTGTTCTTTTTTAAGATGGGACCATAAACTAATAATCCCAATATGCACAAATCCATTTGGATGCATCTTAAGAAATATTGGACGAAAGTCGTCGTCTAATGATTCCTGACTCAAGCCATCCTTAATAAATTTTATTTTATCTTCTTGATTTACATGAACCCATCCCAAAGAATAGCAATGTGTGTTGCAAGTGTCACATCCACATTTGTAGCAAACACCCATTCTTTTAACTCTACGCTTTTTAGCAAAACTGTTTTTTCCTAGACCAGGCATGTAAGAAATGAAACCATTTGTAGACTCACCTTCAATTAGGCAACGGACATTAGTAGGTATTTTCATGTTCATCAACAACCTCAATCTTTCAACCCGTGCTTTATAAATTTTCATTAATGCATTGAGTGAAAGAGAAGGAAAATGTTTTTTCAAATTTGCAAGTATATCTTCCATTCTCAATTCAAATTTTTTTTGAAGAAAGATCAAAAGCAACAAAAATAAGAAAACAATAATAATTCAAAAGAAGATAGCAATGAGGGAACAAAATAATGTAAACTAAATAAAGAAAGATCTCATCTAAATAGCATGTGTAGCAACTTCTGACAAAGGAAGAAAATCAATCTTGGTAGATAGGATCACGCAAAAATGTATCCTCTACCTCTGGGTTGTGTAATTCCAAAAATGATTTTATTCTTTAGCCATTGATTTTAAACACATTATCATTTTCAATCTTTATTGTACCATGTGGATAAACAACATGAACAATAAATGGGCTTAACCACCGAGAACTTAGTTTTTCTGGATTTAGCTATGACTTTCTTAAAATTTTGGCATTATCCTCTAAATGTATCATGTGCATGCAAATTGATGGACTACTATTCTTGATGTTTGCAATTATCCATCCTATGGCTTCTCTTTACTCACTAAGGATTCTAATAAGTTCATCTTCCTGTTCTTTATCTAAATCAGACGCTATGACAATAGGCAAAGTCTTAGAAGGTCCTAAAAACACATATTTCAGAGAATTAGGCAAAGGCTTTAATTCTAACTGGGGTAGTTTTTCTATAGATGGTAGTGGAACAAACTCAGAAGGTGAAAGTGTTTTTTTTTGCTTCCCATTTATCAGTATCCATTAGTGGAGTGGTCTCTAATAAAGAGTTTACCTCACTTACCAAACAATCCTCATCTATATCCATGTTGAAATGAGTTAAACATTTTTCCATATGATCATTACCAAAAGAGTTTAAAAATAAATCATTAATTGAACTTTCAATCAGGTTAACTTCACATAAATCATCCATATCTACAGGTTGACGGGAGACATTAAAAACATTAAGTTCCACAGTCATATTTCAAAAAGACAAATTCAAAATTCCATTTCAATAATTAATGATTGTATTAAAAGGTGCCAAAAATGGTCTACCCAAAATGATTAAAAATTTTTTCTCTGTATTCTCAATAAGTTTAGTGTCAAGAATAATGAAATGTATTGGAAAGTAAAATTTATCAACCTTAATAATAACATCCTCTATGATACCTCTAGAAATTTTTGTGGACCTATCTGCTAACTGAAGGGTCTCATTGGTGTAGGTTTCAACTTTTCTAACCCAAGTTTCTCATACATAAAGTAAGGCAATAAATTCACATTTGCTGTTAAATCAAGTAAGGCTCGATTAATTACATGGTCACCTATAACACAAGAAATTGTAGGACAATCAGGATCTTTGTACTTGACAAGAGTTTTTTTGTTGAACTATGGAGCTAACTTATTTAGTCAAAAATGCTTTCTTTAGAACATTGGTTTTCCTTTTCACCGTACAAAGACTTTTCAAACTTTTTGAGTAAGCAGGTACTTGTTTGATAGCATCAAGAAAAAAGATGTTAATGCTAACTTTCTTAAACACCTCTAAAATATTGCTATATTGAGTATCTTTCTTATTTGTCTCAAGTCTTTGTGAGAATGGAGATTTAGAGGCATAAGGAATATGTTCACTTTTATTCTCACTTGAGTCATTAATTTGTGATTCATGCTGACTCTGTCCTTCAATTTTTGGCATGTAAACATGATTATCACTAACCTTTCCTAATCTAAGGGTTGTTACAGACTTCACTTTCTCATTAGGATTTGTTGATGATCCTACTTCAAATTGACCTTTAGGATTAGAAATAGGTTGACTGAGAAATTTTTTCTCTCTCTCTCTCCTACAGTACCGGCTAATTGACCCAATTGTGTTTCAAGTTTTGAAATAGCTTGAGTATAAGATTGTAAAATTTGTTGGGTTGATTGCATGAACTATTGTAAGGTATCTTCAAAAGAAGGTCTTCTTTGTTGTGGTACTTCAAAAGGAGGAGCATGTTGAGGAACTAGACAATATAAGTTATGAGGGATAAATTGTTACCCACCTTGATTCATTGAAGGTTGATTTTACCTCCTTGAAAAGATTGGATGATTCCTCCAATTTGGATTATATGTAGGGACAAACAGGCTATCTGATGACTTTCTATAAGATTGAAGAGAATTAGCTTTATCAGATAATGCTTTTTGGTAAGTTGGTATGGATGGACAAAATTGTGCAATGTGAGATGTACTAGAACATAAGGCATATGTCTCTATCCTAGTATTAGTAGAAGGATTCAGAGTGTGGCTTAAAGTTAAAGTTTTGACCTTTCTAATCAAGCTAGTTAAGGCAATTCTCACATCTATGTCATCACTCACTTCATAAATTCCTCCTTTTTTTGTGTTTGAGACTTCTTATCCCTAGGATCTATTCAGTTCCAATGTTGAGAATTTTTAGAGAAAGATTCTAAATATTCCCTAGTTTCTCCTTCATTCAATTGTAAAAATCTTCCACCATGTATGCTTTGGATCATTTGACAATTTGATAAAGTTAAACCATCATAGAAATATTTCATCAATTTCAAAGTTTAAAAGTCATGATAAAGACATTTCAAAATAAGATAATTAAATCATTTTCAACATTCAAAAAATTATTCACCACCTTTTTGACAAAAATAAAAAATTTCTCTCTTAAGGGCATCAGTTTTAGTCATGAAACAAATTTTTGCCAAAAACTTATTTACCAATTGGTTCCAAGTAGTAATAGTTCTTTTAGAAAGAAATTTTAACCAGGCTTTATCTTTATCTTTTAATGAGAATGGAAACATTCTAAGCCTAATTGACTCATCATTGAAATTTTAAAAGCGAAATGTTGAACAAAGTTCAAAAAATTCCTTCACATGCAAGTATAGATCTTCTCTTTCCAAATCATAAAATGATGGTAAAAGTTGGAGTATGGCTGGTTTAAGTTCAAACTGAGTTGCAGTAGTTTGTGGCAAAACTATGCAAGATGGAGTATTGGCTATGAACGATGAGAAGTACTCCATAAGAGTTTTCTCATGCACAACTTGTTCTTTCATTTTTTATGGTGTCCCAACAAAATCTAATGTTCCAATTTTAAAATCAATGAATGATTCTAAACTTTTGTTAGCCAAATACTTATCTTTATCACGTTTCTAAGATGGATAAACTTAAAAAAAACTATAAAAAAAATATTTCTAATAGCATACAACACAATTACAAAAGAGGATAATTTTACAACTTAATAACATATATATAAAATGTTAACTACAAGTAACAAAATGCAAATACAACAAAAAGAAAAAAAATCACAAAATTATGCAGCAAAGAATTTTTTTATCTTTTTATTTTGAGTGTTAGTAATAGTGAGTGATATTCAATTAGTGGATTCCCAAGAAAGTGTGGAGGAGTCACAATAGTCTCAGTTAAAATTCATACTCCTTAGGAATTTTTATCCTTGTTATCAGAATCAACTAATTTTACATACCCAAATTACCACACAAATTTTTAATAAATACTTTTTTCACAAAGAAAATTTTCTATACAAAGAATAAATAAATATTCTAAATAATAACTAGTGGAAGAATTATACTTACCTGGATCTAATTAACTTTTCCATTGGAATCCCCGGCAACGGTGCCAAAAAATTATTGTTATTTTAATTAAAACTGCAAGCATACGAATATATTAGAATATAGATTTAGTGGTATGCGAGGTCAATCCCACAAGGATTTCCAATTGAGAAAAAATTTAATTTAGATCCAAAATAAATATTTTTAACCTAGTTGCTAAGATATCCTTTTGTGAGAAGAATTTTGAATAAAATATGCAAGAAATAAAATACTGAAATTAAATAAGAATGTATTCAAAGTAAAGAAACATGATAAGCTTAAGGGATCTACTCTTGGTATATCAAATAAAAATAATTGTTAACTCTTTTATTACACAAATGGAATCCTCACATAAATGAGGTTCCATTCGAAAAATATCTTACCTTAAACTCTCTTTTGGTTTACATATGAAGTGTATTTGCCTTCTTTTATTATATTACTAATAATAAAATAATTCTTATAAAATGGATTCAAGTATACATCGTGCCAATTATTATATTGTCTACAATAAATTAAGAATGATTCAAGCATTTATTGTGCCAAAAGTTGTCTACAATGTATCAAAATTCACACTTTACAAAATAAAAAATGAAAATATGTAAAAGGAAGAAAAATATAACAACAGATAGGTGGTAGAATCAATAATAATAATATAAATTAGGCGGTAAAACTAGTTATTAAAAAATAAAATAACAAGAAAATAACAACAGTGGGGCAACAAAGGCATCCTCTAAGAAAACAAATAACAACAAAATAACAACATAGGAGCGACAAAGCCACCATCTATGAAAGAAAATAACAAGAAAATAAAAGAAAAAGGGGAAAAAACCATCATCTAAGAAAGAAAATAACAACAAAATAAATAAGATAAATACAACATCAAATATAAATATTAAAATTAAGAGTTAGATAAATTATTATTTTTATACCAAGAGTGTCACCCTTTCACCTTAACATTAGGAGATTAGTTCTCCATAATCAAGGTAAGAAAACAAAATGAAAGATAAAGAAGTATGATGATATTATGAAACAAAGTAAAGATACAAAATGTCTAAAGAGAGAAAAACATTACAAGCACTTAGAACTCTAACAAATGCTTTTCCAAACTCTCTCCCAGCTCCCCCATAAGCCTTCTCAAGCTTTCTATTTATAAAAGCAATTAGGTGTGGTAATTGTTAACAATGGTGGCTAACAAGTTGCATTAAGTTGACAAATTGGGCACACAAATTAATCCTTGAATTATTGCTTCATATTCATTGAATTTCTGACCCTATAAACATAAAAATTGTAGATAATTGTATTTTCTTTCCAGCCATACATATTGTGGACAAATTAGATACGTAATTTGTGACTTATGGCCAGAATATAGGAGCAAGGTCAAGTTGGACTACAACAACAACAAATTCTATTCTAGCCTAATTTTGACCCTTTTAATATCTAAATTTTCTAACTACGTGAACATGAAAGTTGTAGCAAATTATGTCAGCTACTCAGCTATCAAATTTTGTATACATTGAATATGTATTTTTTGCAATAGGACCCAAATACTACAGTAAGGTTGGGCTATATTACAACAGTAAACATATTCTTTTCTAGCCCAATTTTGACCCTTTGAGTGTTTGAATTTGTTGATCACATAAACATGAAAATTGTATGAAATTGTGTCAACTATTCATCTACCAAAATTCGTATATATTATATATGTATTTTCTAAGATACGGCCAAAATACTGCAGTAAGATCAAATTAAAAAGTAAGCAGCAAATAGATTTTTAAAATTGGGTGTTCTGCCTTTAATCTTTATATTTCAATTCTTTTATAAATGTAGTCAACTAGATTTTGTTGCTCAATAAAAGGAACCAGCACCCATGTTTTGTTTTTGACTAAGACATTGTATTCGATCACCATTTCCTCTTTCCACTTCAAATTCTTCAAGGCATCTTCAACACTGGTAGGTTCCTTGCCTCTATTTTTCTGAATTGGGCCAATTAAGGGAGTTTTAGGCTTAAAGATACCAATTTTTCTTCGAGTAGTCATCTAATGTGTTCTTGGTTGAATATGTTCAACCTGCTCAGAATTATCATTACTGCTACCAGTGGATGATGTTTGCTGGGTAGAATTTTCTGAGTTTAAAGTCTCTGTTGCTTCACTTTGTGCATTTTTTGCTTTAATTTCTTCTTGTTGATGGGTTGGCACAGAATCAGTGGTACTGGTTGACTAAGATGGAATCTCAACCATTGCATAATTTCTTAAACCACTATTAGTGGCACCTGGAACAATAGATGGAAAGAATGAACAGGAACAATCTGAGTATTAGTATTCTGTTTGGTATTTAATAATCCAAGGGAAAAAGGAAACTCATGTTCATTAAAGACGACATGTCGAGATACTATGACTTTTCTTGTGGGAGTGAGACATTTATAACCCTTGTGTGCACCACTGTAACCAATGAAAACATATTTCTGTGCATGAAAATGAAGTTTGTGTTCATTATAAGTACAAAGACACGGATAACATACATGGCCAAAAATTCTGAGAGATTTATAATCTAGTCTGATCATGTACATAATTGAATAAGGTGAAGAACCTTGTAAAACTTGTGTGGGCATTCTATTGATTAAATAAACTGTTGTTTGAAAAGCTTCAAGTCAATAATGTAGAGGCATATAGGATTGAGCAAGTAAAGTCAATCCACTTTCAACTATATGTCTATTCTTTCGTTTAGCTCTCCCATTTTGTGCTGAAGTATATGGACAGGGATGTCTAAAATTTATACCATAGTCTTGTAGAAAATAGGCAAAGCTTCTATATTCTCCACCTCAATCACTCTGCATTGTTTTGATTTTTCTATCAAATAGATTTTCAACTAACTTCTTAAATTGAATAAAAACACCAAATGCTTCACCCTTAGTTCTTAAGGGATAGATCCATGTATAACGACTAAAATAATCTATGAAATGTATTTAGTATGTATGTCCTCCAGTAGACTCTATGGCAGCAAGTCCCTAAAGATTTGTATGGATTAGTTCTAAGGGTTTAGTGGCATATGACTCAGACACCTTAAAGGGTAGAGAATGAGATTTTCTCATTCGACATGCATCACAAAAAAACTCATTTTTATTTTCATTGATTTTGACATTACATTCTTTCAAAATTTGACTTAATACACGGCTAGATGGATGAACTAACTTCTGATGCCATAACTATTTTAATGTCAAAAAAACTGAACAACTATAATTTGAAAAATATAACTCTGATGCTGTAGCTGGGTAATCAACTTCATATAAACCATCCTTAAGAGTTCCTTTATACAGTGTCCTCCCTATCTGTTTGTCCTTCAAATAGCATACAACAAAATCAAATTCAATTAGTATACTATTATCTCTGACCAGCCTGGACACACTCATCAGATTCTTAGTCACCTCAAGCACATAAAGAATTTCTTTCATTTTTAGTGAATAAGCAGAATTAGGACAATTAAAAATGGAATTTCCAAAATGAAAAATTTGAGCAATCTCACCATTTCCTATTGTTAATTTGTCAATAGTGTCATTAAAGGTACTAGGAGAGGCAAGATATGCAGCTACATTGTTCCTTTGAGTTTGTTGAAAGCCTTGAAAGTTTCCTTGAGATGATTGTCCTAAAAAGTTTCCTATATAGCTCTTGTCATATCGAAAATAATAGTATGCAGCAGTGTGCCCTATTTTATTGCATACTTGGCAGGTAGGTTTGTTCTCACGACCTTTTCCTTGGCCTCAAAATCCTTTGTTACCACCTCATCCATAGCCTCTATAATTTTCATGATCACCTTGAAAATTATCTGTCTTAGTAACATTCATAGAAGGATTAGTAAGAGACAAACCAAAAATGGAATTTATTTGCTCAAGCCTATTTTCATAAGTCATCAAGACAGCTTGCAAGTTAATCCAACTTAAGTTGTATTTCTCAGCTAGCTGAACAACTATTGGATTGTATTCAAAATCTAAACCAGTAAGAGTATGAGCGATCAAGTCATTCATAGCAATAAGGCTACTAGCCAAGGTCAGATTATCTTAAATGTGTTTGATCTTGTTGAGGTACTCGTCCATCTTCATACTCCCTTTGCATGTGTGTTGTAACTCACTGCGAAAGAGGGTTATTCGTGATTTAGAGTGACCTCCAAAGAGATCCTTAGCAGTCTTCCAAAGATCTTTTAAGCAGCTACAGTGCATTAGTTGATAACCCATGTCTATTGACATGGTGTTAAGGAGTCACCCAAGCAAAAGCTGATATGTTGCAACCCATTCCTCATAATCAAGATTGAGTTTTACCTCTGCTTCTTCAAAGAGAAATTTTGGTGGATAGCTCTTGGTGCTAAGAAGAAACTCATCTAGCTTATTTCTTTGGATGATTGGTAAGATGAGAGACAACCATAGCAAATAGTTGGTTCAATCCAACTTGACCGAGCAACTTTGGTTAGAGGGGTTGAAGATTGTAGGCGTTTTAGGGATAGCAGTACTGGTGTTATTTTGAATCCTCTGAGATGGTTGATTTGAAGTGAAATTGGTAGACAAATAACCCATTGGCATTGCCATGGCTCTGATACCAAGTTAGAAAGGATGACTATGAGAAAACTACACAAAATGAAAAAAGCCAGGAAAGAAAAGTAAAGTTGTGACGCAGAAGTTAATCAACAATCCTCTGAAAGGGCTTAGCACTATTCTTCCTGTGGTAATATATTTATATAGCATTTTATATATACATAATACCACCGGGATGTTGCCACGAAGCATAACAGATTACAACAAAATGCAAGACATGGAAAATGCCACTTATGATAAACTTGCTAATATACAGACTTCCACACTATACAAATATGCACCAACACAACACATAAATAATTAATTATAATAATGTTCTAACAGTTTGCAGTAATAAATCAAAATACTTCCCTCTTCTATATTTAGTTATGTCTTGTGCTATTAAATTTGATGACTAAATTATCAATAAACCGTGATGACTTTCTTTTACACGTGCACATTAAGAGGCATTCAATATACAATAGCTGATCTCAAAACAACCATACCTAATATTATATATTAGTGTTTATAAATTGTTAGAAGCATGTGATAGTTTTTATAATATTTTCTGCTTTGAAATGAAGGATAATTCTATTCAATGTTTCATTTCCTTGTACTTCTAGTCAATTCTATTTAGAATTGATAGGGGATCTCAACCGTGGACCTGGGTTTTTGTTAGGTTTCCTCGTCCATGTTTGGTTCATATGTTTATGATTGGTTCTTCGAAATTTTTTGACAAAAAGGAAAAGTTTATTTTCCCTGAAAGAAATAAGCAAAACTAATAGTAGTATCATTGGGATTACGTTTTGATAAGATTATTTTGCTGTATTCAATTTTTCCTTGGCTTAATTAAAGAAATTTATTCAGATTTCACACTTGCTACTCTGAATGCACGAATTTTATTTGCCAGTAAATTGTAGCTGATTAATTTGTTTATAGAAATCTCATACGTGCCACCTCAGGCTAGCTCAGGTGGTTTTGGTGGGGTGGGGGCTGGGTCAGTTCGCGGGTTCGACCTCACGTGAATGTACCCAAAAAAAAAACAAAAGAAATCTCATACATAATGTAATGGGTATCATTGAACGTTATTTGGCATTGTTTTTTAGTGATTATTAAAGTTTGTGGGCTATGTGGTTCGTTGACTTGGTCGTAGAGTCTCTTTCTCTCTTATTAAGAAGGAAGAAATATTATTAGATGTTAAGAAGGGACACAAAGAAGGAGGGTAATAAGACATCCTTTTTTCACAAATGAAGCAATCAAAAACCAAGCAAACACAGTAAAATAAATGAAGTCTCCAATCTCTCCGCATATTTGTCATGGAGACTCCTTTAAAGGAACCATGTGCCGAACAGTATAGGGAGCCATAAACACAATCTCCCCCCATAATCAGTTTAAAATAATTGCTTTCCCTATCCATTAAGTACATTCTACTGAGGTATTGAGGGTATCTTGTTTCCACTGCAGGTTATACAGAAGTCTGTTAAATTGGGTAAGATTGCTTGTCATCTAGTGAGCATTATTCTCTATTTTCATGGTTTTTGTTTCTCATCTCAGTAACTAGAGAGAGGCTTAATAATTTTTTTTTCTTGAAGCAAGTGTTGGTAGTATTGAAGGTAAGTGATTGAATTCTCTTTCAGATTGAAGTTCCTTTTGTGTGCAGCAAGTTCCCTTCTCTCTTTCTAACTTCCATGATTTATTTCTTGTTTCTTTGATTTTATCTGGTTTTAGTATTTCCCCCTTTTTGCCTTTTGAATGTGGTTGGGAGATAGCTGAATTTGTCATATGACAAATCTTCACTGTTCCCTGAGCGAAATAGCACTTTGAACCTGAGATGGATTCTCTCGGGAACGGATCCCCTGCTGTGTTTGAGGCACAGCACCGCGTGCTGTGCCTTAAACACAGCCAAATGCAGGCTGGAGCAGCATTTAAAAAAAAAAGATAAAAAGAGGGCTGCGTTTTACTGCGTTTCTCCCCCACTTTCCCCAAAAAAAAAAGAATAGCAAAGTGATGAACAAATTATGATGCCAGCAAATATTTCTCATTGTGCTGTCACAACTCACAACCAGATAATATAAAAAAAATGTTTTTATCTTTAAAAGAACTTATTTTTATTTCACAGCACAGCCAACAGGCATTTAATCCAATTAACAATTGACTCAGCAGATCAACCATTAAATTGAACAAGATTGGGGATAAAGAATCTTCTTGCCTAACTTTTTATCTGACCATGAAACCAAGATTTAGGGTCACCCTTTACAGTCGCAAAAATAAAAAAAGTAGCTGTTAAGAGCCATCCAGAAAGCTGCCTTCTTGTATTGTGCCTTCACACAACAACCAAAATATTATACTTAAATATTTCTAAGCTAACTAATCTATAGGCACTCTAAGACATTTGGGATTTTGAGATTGCACCAAAACGGACAGATATTCACTGACTTCATTGCTCTGTTTAAGCTATACATCCAGTAAAATTCTAGGCTGCTAGCTGTGTGTGTTTGTTGAACTGTATTTGTTCCCAAAAGTTTCTCATTACATTCCGCATTGGGGACCTAAGATTGATCATAAAACTTCATCCTTATTCCCGGGCTTATGTAGTCATTTAGCTCGTCTAATTGTTTGTGGCGAGATACTCGCTTCATAGTTTCATATACGCCTCTCATCAAGATATGCTGGCCAACAGTGATAGCTTCATTTAAGCCATGGATTTCAGCAAATTGATGGCCGACATTGTCTTTTCTACTTGTTGAATTGTATTTTGACCCACAATATTCTCATAGCATCCTTATTTATTGGCTTACTTAATCACTTTGTTTTTTTTTTTGGGGGTAAATAATCATTTATCTTTTGTTGACGGTTAATTGTGCGAAGTGAACCACCTATATCTAACAGTGTCGTTAGTTTAGCTTTAATATCACGAAAGTCATCCTTTAAAGTTGTCAGGTGAACCTGTCCTTTGGACTCTTCCCTAGGATTATGTTTAGTTTTCAAGTAAATTTTATTTAAATTATGTTTGACTTTATGTTTATTTTTTGTACGAAAAAAGAAGTTAAAATAATTAAAAGATCTGAAAACAATAAAGAAAAATGAGCAAAAATATCAAATTTTGGACAACTGCAACGTTGCTTTATTATTTGGGCATAACTCTCTCATCTTAGTTTTAATTAAGATGATTCAAGAGACTATAGAAATTAAGTAAAAAGATTTACAACTTTCGTGTTTTAAGTTTTTCAAGATCTAGCATCACAACGCTAGATTGTGGCATCGCAATACCAATACAATAAATAAAAAATAAAATAGAGTTTGAGTTAGATTGAAATATCTATTATAACTTTAAATAGACCATTTAGGTTCAAATTTAAAGAGAAGGATAGGAACTTGACAATTTAGCTTCGAACTCAAAGAGAAGGATAGGAACTTAGGCTTTCTTTGGACACGGGCTTCAATATTATCTCCAGATATGAGTTTTCTTTTTCTTTCTTTTGTATTTTTATGTTTTCAATTATGTTTAGTTTACTTTTTAAAGCTACAATGTAGTCTAATTATGAATCTTTGTATTATTTATTCAATGAATTATTTTTCTTAAATTGAGTTTTTTACACTATTATTAATACTTCTAATTGCTAGATCATTAATTAGATAATAGATTAATCATAATGAAACCACTAGAAGATTTATGTGTCAAACTCATTGTGTAGTTAACTATAAATTAGATGTGAGGAAAAAATACACTTATATAATTTGTGCAATTTTTAATTGAAAACCACAGAACTTAATGAATCTTTACTTTTTTAATTCACATGAAGACATAATAAGTTTGCATTCAAAAGATGTTTCTATTATATCTCGAGAGAGGTTAGTGAATAATTTAGACACTATCAAAAAATGGTTTTAGCGACGGTTTTAACCGTCCATAAACTTCTTAACTATAGTTACACAAACAATCACAAAATAATCATCTCAGGGATGGTTTTGTGAACCGTGAGAACTCCGTCGCTAAATCAAGGATTAGTGACAAGTTTAGAACCAACAATTAACCATATTTTTGTGACAATGTTCATAAAACCATCATTAAACCATGATTTAGTGATGGTTCTCCATCGCTAAGCCCTTTTTTACTTCTTCTTTTAAAAAAAAAAAATATTTCAAAATGGCATACATCTAATTGCAAGTTTTAGAATGAAGATTTTTTTAAGTATAATTAAAAATAATTTATTTAGCATAAACTAATATTTACAAAATCACGAATATCCAATATTACAAAATCAAGACTAAAATCATTTGTACTGATAGTTTTTTTATTGACAATTAGAATTATAAATTCTAAATTAAAAATATAAATAAATGTAAATGGTGATTAGTTATGATAAAATTAGAAACTCTAGAATTCCAATTAGTTGACTCTTTCTGATTGATTTAACTTTCTTTAAATTTCAATTTTTTTTATTTTATCCTTCATCAATCTATTTTCATACCATTCACTTAATAGAATGGTAATTAATAATATTAATTCTCGTAAAATTAACACTCTATACTCATTTAGATGTTTTTATTGCATGACAACAACATAAAAATTAAACTTAAAAAAAAAGAAATGAAAATAAAATTAAAAAAGTACTCAAATAAAAATTAAATAAAAGACCTAACACCAGCAAAAAACTCATATAGGACACTCAAAAGTAAATATTTAAATTAAAGACATGATACACAAAAAAATTCTAATAAACACACAAATACTTTTATTTTTTGAATTTTTTTATTTTTTTATTGCAAAAGAAAGGGACAGAATACGGTACTTACCTGTGGGATCTAAATTAGACTTCCAAATGTTAAGCGACAAGATGAAAAAGTCATAAAGCTGGAGAAGTGATTATGGCTTATGGGGCTATTTTCTGTGTTATCTTAAATTATTTATCCTTGTCTATCTGCAAAAATTTTCCTTTGATGCTTTATGACTATGAAAACCTTTATGTCATATGTCAACACCTAATATATAATTTTTGAACTTTTCTATTATGTTGGTGTATAAGTTTTTATTGTAGTCATGAAAGCAAATCTTTTAACTCTTGTTACATCTAATAAAGTCGTTGTCAATAATCATAGGTTGTTGATACTTATAGTGATCATTCAAAATATAATTGGATTATTATACTAAAAATTACTTAATGAAATTTGGACAATAACATCAGTATTCTCATTATATCACAATTTTACTAAATAGTATCAGGAGACACAGATATTACATCATACTATGTTGTATGGTACAAAAGAATAGACAAGTATTCAAAACCTTCAAAACCTAATTGAAAATCAACTGTGACTTGTATCATCCCTAATTTTGTTTCTTTTTTTAATAAAGATACATAAATATTTAATTAAAGAAATAAATTTATTAGACACTTTTAGATATATAAAGAAATATAATCCTTAGAAATTATTCACCTTATGTGTATACATAAAAAATATTCCTAACATTAAGGGAACAAGTAAAGAGAGAAAATCTAATAAGAAAAATTAAAAATAGCATACTAAAGAGAGACAAAATTCTTTGGTAAAAAAATAATTTTTTTGTGAAGTAAGTAAAGATCTTAAAATTTTAAGAAGATTGGATTAGGATAATTTTTCCTAATTCAAGAGTTAGAAATTTATAAGTTTAACATCTCTACCCATAAATTAGGCTTTCACCTATGGACACTTCATATAGAGTTTTTCCACTTCACATAAGTTTCTAGCAAGTCCATTAGATAGCTTAAACAAGAAATAAAACATAGACTTGTACTAGAATATAGAAGTTAGACCGATAGTTCAAAAATTATGAAAATGTGACCAAACTCTCCATGAAAGATAGAATTTTAGCCAAAGCAAAGGAAATGAGTAAGAATTAGCCCAAATCCAAGAGGAAAAAAAATAAGAATAATATGAGAAAATAGTAGTGTAATAATAATCAAGATTAGGCCACATGACATTAAGACAAAACATCTAAGAAAAATTTATTAGACAATTTTTAGATATTTAAGGAAATATAATCCTAAGAAATTCTTCACCTTATGTGTATTCATAGAAAATGTTTTTAACATTAAAGGAACAAGTAAAGAGAGAAAATCTAATAAAAAAAATTAGAAATAACATACTAAAGAGAGATGAAATTCTTTGGTAAGGAAGATAAATTTTTTGTGAAGTAAGTAAAGGTCTTAAAATTTTAAAAAGATTGGATTAGGATAATTTTTCATAATTCAAGAGTTAGAAATTTCTAAATTTAACATCTCTACCCATAAATTGAGCTTTCACCTATGGACACTTCATATAGTTTTTTCACTTAACATAAGTTTCTAGCAAGCCCATTGGATAGCCTAAGTAAGAAATAAAACATAGACTTGGATTATGATATAAAAGTTGGACCGATAGCCCAAAATTATGAAAATGTGACCAAACCCTCTATGAAAGGTAGAATTTTAGCCAAAGTAAAGGAAATGGGTAAGAATGAACCAAAATCCAAGAGAGAGAAAAAAATAAGAATCATGTGAGGAAATAGTAGTGTAATAATAATCAAAATTAGATCACATGACATTAAGATAAAACATCTATATCCTACATGTATAATTGCAACAAGTAGGTAATAATACATGGTATTAGGACAAAACATCTATATCCTACAGTCATAATTTCAACAAGTGGACAATAATACACAGCATTATGACAAAACATCTATATCCTACACAAATAATTTTAGCCAAGTAAGAGAGATCCAATTGCTGAAAATTTTCCACTTAGATAGGTAAACCTATCTTTCTTGATTAAGATAAAAGAAAAAGTAAATGAATCTCTAAATTAAAGGGACCTTGTCCCTTGTCTTAAGAACATATTATCATAATTTTTAAAATACAAATCTCCTTTTGCTATGCATATCTTGACTAAGGAGGAGGAAAACAAGAACATGAGTTATTTTTTCACAAAAAAATTACCAAGTGCATCCTAATTGTCCTAAGGTTGACACATTATCATGAAAGGTGAATCACTTAATAGTTTATTTAAGCAAAACCTACCCCTATAACATTATAATTTTGTCCAAGTGAGAGAGAGGAAAAATAGAAGTAAGGTAGAGTGAGGAAAGGAGAGAAAGAGAGGAGAAGAAAGGAAGGAAGAAGAAGGAGAAGTCTAGAGGACTAAGTACTCAAAGTAAGTTAGTTTAATCTCCACTTGAATCCATCTTTCTTCTTCATCCTTAGGGTTCAAAAACTCACCCTCCTTCTCTTATTTAACCTACTATAAAAGTTAAGAGAAAAGAGGAATCTTGCTACTTCCTTCAAGAGGAAACAAAAAAAAGAATTCACTAAGTGAGTTAGAGAGATCTTTAGGTAGGTTTAACAATATCTCTTTTTGAAGAAAAGTTTTAAAATTTGTAACATTTATGTGGGATTTTGATCTTAGAACTTTGATGAAATTTATAATATTTTCTACTTTGATGATTGGTCATGGATGTTGCTATATCATGTAACATGTTATTTTGCATATGATGGATGTTTTGGACATTACACTTGGTGTGGCACTACAAGAAACGCGGGTCTTAGCGACGGTTTTTAAGTGGACTTAACGACGATTTCGACCGTCGTTAAGGCCATTCATGACGGTTTCAAAACCATCGTGGAACCCAAGTCCTAGCGATGGTTTTGGTCAACCATGAGAATAACCGTAGTTAAACCTAGTTTAACGATGGTTCTAAAAACCGTCGTTAAATTTTGTATAACAGCGGTTACAAACCGCCGTTAAAAATAACGACTGTTACCTAATCGTCGTTAAATATAACGACGGTTTAGGGAAAACCGTCGTTAAATTAATTATTTTATTTAATTAAAAAAAGTAATTATTTTTAATTACAATATTTTATTTATATGTTAAAATATTAAATTTTGTGCTGTTGGGATTAAATTATTTTATTACTAAATATGATGTATAATAACAATTAATTTAAATTTATAATATTTAATTAATTTATTAATATATATTTTTATTTATTATGTAATAATTAAACACGTGAATTATTTAGTAAATTAAGAAATTATCTTAAAAATTAAATAACATTTAAATGGGAACTAAATATGTGTAAATAATTGAATTATAATGAATCAATATATAGGTAAAAAATATGTTCAAAAAAATATTTATTAGTCGTGAATAAAATAAAATTGCATATACAAACTATAAGGACAAAATCATATGTCCGGATCCTGTGGAGGCTGATCGTACTGATCACGCTGATGCCCACTACCACGATCACTAGAGTCCTGAAAAATAAAAAACATTTGTTAGGATTTTTAATGTTTTCAAAGTAAACAAAATTATATCAATAATTTTTATGTATTAAAATATTACCCTGGGTCCGGAACTATGAAGTCCTAAAATTTCCGGTGGCAGCTGACCCTGAAATTTTTGAAGCAAGAACGTCATAGCAGCCTCCATCTGTGCTTGCCGTGCTGCGAGCTCAGCATCTCGTCGCTGCTGCTCGACATCCCACTCATGCATAGCGGTCTTCAGGCGCTCCACTTCACTCTGTAAGTCGTGGTACAACGTCCCAGACTGGGAGCTCGACCCTGACGAACCACGACCGAAGACTTGAGTTGGGCAAACACCCAACCCAAATCCTCGAACGCGGCCGGAGTGTTCCTTAGTCCCAAGAGCTCTAGCAAGCGAATCAGCCGTCGAAAGCTCTTGGGACGAGCTGACCTCCTGCTGCATCGAAGCAATTTTCTCCTAATAACAAAAAAAAATATTAAACATTATCTCAATTAAATAATTACCCACGTACGGCAGAAGAAATTTTATTACTTACCACAACAGCCCGAGCTTCATCGTTGATGTATGATCCGTCAGCTCTTTTATGAGCTGCCGTCTATACATCACCACGAGTCACTGGAACGCCACGCTCAATCTCCTGAAATTTAAAGTAATTAATCAATTTATTATTATATATATGATAGTCATCTCAACATTAAAAAAAAAGATATTTATGGTTATGAACTTACCATCTCTGCTTTTTTTCGCGCAAGGCTCTTCGATCCAGTGGTGTGTGGCATTGTTAGTTGTCTTCTGTTCCATTTATTCTTCGCAGCCGCATCCTAATTATTCACATAGAAAAAATAATTAATCACAAAAATTTAAAAGTTAAATTTGATAAATATATGAACGTGTGACTTACCCTAGACTTCGCGTCAAGGAGATAGTCTAAGAAAGTTGCCTACTGATCAGGTGGGATGCCGGTCGGGACTTCACTCCGCAGCTGATCTCTGGTCTTCGTACCGTCATATGCCAGGAGAAATAAATTGTACCGTACGGCTCTCCATTTCGCGCCTAGCGACTGCATGATCAGCTTCTTGTGTTGATCTGTCACATTAAAATGTGTCTGCAAACAAAAATAAAAAATTAGTTACACATATATTGCACATGAATGACAAATAAATACAATTAATTTCTAACTTTTGATGTTTCCATACCTGAACGTGGTTTACAAAGACAGTCGTCTTTGACTGCTGAGGAATGCTCCTCCAGTCCCTGTAAGAGATTGGGAATAACTGGAAGTTATCCCCGATGGTGTCGAGAAAGACACCGAGCAATCCGCCACTATCTCCAATAGGCTGGTGGTTGTCGTTGACCTGGACAACCACCTTGGACCCTCGAGGCAAGGACCAGACGTCGTGGACAGTCAACTGTCTGGACGTCACCTGCCCGGTCCCGTTTGTCATAATGTAGACAATTATATATTAGATTCCAAATACCAAATTATATATACAGGACAAAGTGTACATGTTTACAATACTCACCGACTACATCAACAGTCCAGCTCCTCTTGCGTTTGCGCTCCTGCTCACCGGGCTGATGCTCCTGTTCCTCGACGCCAAAGAGCGCGTAAAAATCGAAGGAATAATCATCGTCCGGTGCCTGAGCGTCTGGTGGGGGGAGTGTGCTAGGGACGGCCTGAGAATCCAGATAAAAGGAGGCAATGGTAGGGACTGACGACGCGATAGCCTCCGACTCTACTCCCTGAGAGACAACGGTGTTGGGCTCTACAGTAGGCTGGCCGCCCTCGCTGATCGCCCCGTGAGGCGGGGGAGTGTGAGAACTAGACGCCCCTGCTGTGTAAAGTGATCTAGCTCTCTCCATTGTCACCGCTCCTACCAAATTGAAATTAATAAGATTATTCATTGCATAAAACAAATACAAAATAAACATTGCCTAATAAAAGTTCTGAAAAAAAATAAGTTAGAACAATAATTATAAGTAGTCTAATCTAAAATATATGTAAGTAGGCGGAAACGTCAAAACTAATACCGTAACAAGCTTAAATTAGCTTCTCCTTTTGGAAACAGTTTTTCTAAATTTTGCGCGTGTAATGGATCGCTATCGTATATGAGATTTTCCTCTTCATCGCCCATCTCGTATAAGTCACGAGGTTTTAAATGCATCACTATACTCCAGTTCTTGTCTAACTCATCTTGTATATAGTACACTTGATGAGCTTCAGATGCCTAGATATATGGCTCGTCATCGTCAATTTCCCCAGTGTGAATCAATCGAGAAAAATCAACCGACATCACCCCAAACTCGTCAACTGCAATTCCTCTCGATGTGGTTGTGTTAGTCCACATACACTTAAATAATACGACTGTAAACTGGCCATGGTAGTTTAACTCAATATTGTCCAATAGTTTTCTGTAATACAGGACGCCACTGAATTGCATGTTCCTGTCACTACTACTTGCATAACTCCTCGTCCCGAACGTACCGTAAACTCCACTATTTTGAGATGTTATCCCTTGATCTCGCTCTAAGGTTCAGAATTTAAATCCATTTACGTTGTAAGCACTATATCGATGTGCTCTATCCAGTGGACCAAGTGCAAGAAATTTTAAATCGGCACACTGCGATCCTTCATCAGCAATTGCGATCTGAAAAACGAATAAAGGATGAGTTGAAGTCATATTTGACAAACGAATGAAGTGTGAACATTTTCGTAATACTTACACGACGGGAAAACCAGGAGACAAATTCTCTGTGGACTTTTTTATCTATCTCGGTAGATGCCCGCGTCCGACTTCTCAAACTATACCATACGTAGTCCCTAAATTCCCTGTTGGGTCAACATTGTGTAAACACTTAATGCTACATCAGAACAAAAATTGTATGAAACTTGAGGGAGACTGTGGGTTAACTTACTGTAAGTAAGGATCAACTTCTTTGCAGTTTGTTAAGACATGCCGATGGGCCTGCAATTTTTCCCGAGGAGAAAGTGTGAAATATTCAAATCCACTAGCTGGTCTCCTAATTGGTGGAAACAACCCACTGTCAGCCGTCCCAACATCGGGTCGATCATCCACATGAGGAGGACGATTGAAGACAGTGGAAACACCATCTATGTACTTGGAACAGAACAATAAAACTTCTCCTGCGACATACGACTCTGCTATTGAGCCTTCTGGCCTTGCTCTATTCCGCACGAAAGATTTAAGTTTTCCCAAGTATCTATACAATATAGATTAAATGAATAAAAGTGGATTAATAATAACGCAAGAAATTTGAATTATGTGTCTTTAATGTTTTACCTTTCGATGGGATACATCCATCGATATTGAACTGGTCCTCCTAACTTCGCTTCCATGGTCAAATGTACAGTCAAGTGCACCATGACTGTAAAGAAAGACGGTGAAAATAACATTTCAAGATGGCACAGCGTCAGAATGATTCGATCTTGAAGTTGATCAAGTTCATTAACGTTCAAAACTCTAGAACAAAGTTGTCGAAAAAATGAACATAACTTGATCAGAACGGCAGATACCGGCTTCGGAAGTGTCTTCCTTATGGCTAACGGTAACAGTTGTTCCATAAGGATGTGATAGTCGTGACTTTTTAGTCCGACGATCTTACGCTGTCTTACGTCAATACATCTGGAGATATTACTTGAATAACCGTCAGGTACTGATACATTCTTAAGGGTTTTGAGAAATACTTCCTTGCCTACATTTGTCAATGTGAACACAGCAGGTGCATATTTACCGTCATCATCTGGCCACAGCTCAGACCTCACACCTAACTCCTTTAAGTCTTTTCGCGCATTTAAGTGATCCTTCGAATGGCCAGAGTCATTGAGTAAAGTATAAATGATGTTGTCGCAGACATTTTTCTCAATATACATGTCGTCAAAATTATGACGTAGCATATTATTCATCCAATACGGAAGTTTGAAAAATATACTTTTCTTGCACCATTGTTGACTTCCAGCATCAATCGAACCCTGACCTCGGGAACGCCGTTGTTGAGTCCCAACATCAGCGTCCACATTTTTTCTGAACACAACTTCAATATCATCGACTTGTCTTAAAATGTCAACGCCACTCAGTTGTGGAGGAGGGTTTCTTCTTTTCTGTCAAACCTATTGCGGGCCATCCTAAATTTATGACCCGGAGATAGAAAGCGGCTGTGTCCCATAAAACACCACTTCCGACTGTGAGGGAGACGGACTAGAGTAGAGTCAAAGTTACAGTATAGACATGCTAATCCAGTATGAGTATTCCAGCCTGATAAACATCCAAGACCAGGAAAATCACTGATTGTCCACAAAAGAGCTGCATGCATATTGAACATTTCTTTGCTAAAGGCATCGTAGGTCTTAACACCTTTAACCCACAACTCCTTCAACTCTTCGATTAGTGGTTGTAAAAATACATCTATATCATTCCCTGGTGCTTTTCTCCCTGGAATTATCATTGACAACATGAATGAACTTTGTTTCATAGACATCCAAGGAGGAAGATTATATAGAATCAGCACAACTGGCCATATACTGTAACTGGTAGATAGGTTTCCGAATGGATTGAAACCATCCGTTGCAAGATCCAAACGAACATTTTTCAGATCTGATGCAAATTGAGGATTGAGAATATCAAATCTCTTCCATGCCTCAGAATCCTTTGGGTGCCTCATGGCGCCGTCAGAAATTCTATCTTGAGCATGCCATCTCATAGATTCAGCAGTTTTGAATGACATGAACAACCTCTGCAATATTGGCTTGACTGGAAAGTATCTTAGAATTTTATTAGGCACCTTCTTTCGCTTCTCCCCCTTCTGTTTTGGTTTCCACCTTGATGCGGAGCACTTTGTACAAGTTTCTCTATTTTCATGCTCACCCCAGTATAACATACAATCATTCTGACATGCATGAATTTTTTTGTAGTTCAACCCCAACTTATTAATGACTTTTTTGGCCTCGTAAAATGAAGGTGAAATCTTGGCATCTGGAAATGCGTCGACAAGCAACTCAAGAACCATCGACATTGCTTTGTCGCTTAACCCGCACAAACACTTAATGTGATACAACTTCACCAAGAAAGACAATTTAGAATACTTTTCACACCCTTCGTAGAGTGGTTGTTGACCATCTTCCAGTAATTCAAAAAAATCTTTGACACTATCATCCATCCTTTCTGCTGACTGTGGAACTGGCATATCCACAAAATCGATGCTCTCATTTTCGGGGTGAATCCCGAATGCATCACGGACAATGTTCTACACAGGGTCATCTCGAACTATGGGCTCGGAGACCTCAATTGGCATTATAGCATGTCTTACAGCAGGTTCTTCTGAGATCATTTCACCGTGCAAACTCCAGAAATTGTATCCCTCCGGAAATGGTTTGATGATCAAGTGTTGACGTACAACCTCGATTAGTTGCCATTTCTTGAATCTACATTTAGGGCATGGGCATATTATTCTACTTTCTACTCCAGAGTTGACATTTGCGAATTCCAGAAATCCGTCTAAACCATTAAGGTACTCTGTTGATTGTCGAGGTTTATTCATCCAAGATTTATCCATAGCTGAAACAATTTTGAAGAGGGTTAAAATGATTTACGTGTAAAAAATGTTTAACAAACTTGATGGTAATTGACATTTAATGATAATTAGAGGAAATTAGCTGAAACAATTCTACCTTCTACTCCAGAGTTGGATAAAAAATATGCGTCACTTGTCCGCTATAAATAGCGAATCCTTATCTAAAAAAGATTAACAAATATAAATAAGAGAGTGATAATTAGAGGAAAAAGATACCTATTTGACTTTAACAAATGTATAATGTACGAAATTTATAGATTTCATTAGTAAGACTTTTCGCACCTTACTAAAGTGAGATAAATGATGTCTCTGCCTTGCATAATATGAAATAAAACACTTGAAATAATATATCTACGAATCTAAGAACAAAAATTCTAATTTTTGAAACAGTGTCATTGATACAGCCTTTTGATCATGTGCTGATTTTATTTGATTCTCCTAATGTCATCAATATAAAAGATGAGTTTCATGATTGAATCTATACGATTCTTAACTTTTTGGGAAGGTCAGTCACTAGCAGCAAGAAATAGAGTTATGAGTTTATGTCTGCCGCTAGGATTTCAATTATACTATTTGTAGGATAAATTTTCTAACGAACTCATATAGGGAATTGAAGTTTCAATCCCCTATATGAAAGAGTAAAAGTAGTGGCTATATCCGTCGCCATATATTGAAGAATAATTTCACTCAATTACATTTAAGAGATTGTAACTTGCTTAACAGAGAATCTAGTATAAAAACATAGCGCACTAAAACTGACTGTATTCATAATTTTTTTAAAATTATGGTATAATATATTTGCTTTTAAATTTTAAAAACTACGTGTATTTTTAAATCAGTGTTTTAATTCTTTCAAACCAATTCCTAAAACTAATTCCGTCTAATTTACTAACATTTATTACTTTGCCTCATCAATTGAACAAATATTTTAATATTTTACAAAAAACTGGAATAAAAATTGACTATTACTAATTTATGTATATTATTTAAACACAAACTTTATCAATGTAATAACTATTTTTTATTCATTTACATCAATTTTAATTATATTTCTTAAACACAAAATAATTTATATTTAAAACTAACTTCACTATGGTTTTATACTAAATTGATAATATTATATATATTTGTTAAAACATACGTATATTTTTAAAGTTGTGTCACAATTATATAAAATATTTTTTAATACTTTGTCTGTCTATTTATTAAAATTCATTATTTTACTTCAATTAATCTACTAAATTTATGCCATTATATATATTTGTTTTCATTTTTTAAAACTTACTTGTAATTTCTTTCTTTACAAATACTATTTTTAACTAAGTCTGTTTAATTATTTTTTCATATTATTCTATCAATACCGTTATTTTCTGTTTCTATAAATTATTTCTAATATTAGATACAAATATTTTACTTAAAAAAGAATTAAGCTTAATAATTCAGTTTATTAAGAAAGACATTACGTCTTACATATTTTTTCGGACATGGTATATTACAATGTTAAATATCATAAACATTGTAACAGTACAAAAATCTTAGGATTTACTCATCTATGTACATCACAATGATAAATATATTTCTACAATAAATATTAAATACAATAAATATCTAATACTATTGCAGTTTAACATACACTTATTTAAAATAAAAAAAATTACATTACATACCTTCAATATGACTCCAAACAAAAAAGAGACAAAATTCAAAATCAAACTCGAAGTGTCGTCACTAAATCTAAAAAAAAACATAAAAAATAATATAAGAAATTATTTAAAACAAAAAACATAAAAAAAATCAAATGAAATTAAAAAATTAAAAGACATACCTTCACAAAAATAAAAAGTTAGCACCAATAACCACAAATCACAAATAACACTCTCAGAAAATATCGCATGCGAGAAAAGTGAATTTAAAATTGTTCATAAAAGAAATAAAGTGGGGCAACGTATATATAGGAAGGCGCTGGCTTTAGCGACGGTTTTCAAACCGTCGCAAAACCAAAGAAAACCGTCGTTAAATGGGTTTAACAACGGTTTTAATAATAACCGTCGTTAAATTTTGAGATTCTCGAATAACGGTTGGAATTCCGAACGTTAGAAGGCTCCACGATGGTTTGCAATAACCGTCGTTATATAACGATGGTTTAAGCATAACCGTCGTTATATAACGACGGTTTTTCCGAAAACTGTCATTATATTCGTTGCGATTCCCGAATAACGGTTGGA
Organism: Gleditsia sinensis; assembly: GCA_037074535.1. Lineage (NCBI taxonomy): Eukaryota > Viridiplantae > Streptophyta > Magnoliopsida > Fabales > Fabaceae > Gleditsia > Gleditsia sinensis. Next base: position 28,249,465 of record CM073472.1, read on the forward strand.
ATTCCGAACGTTAGAAGGCGCCATGACGGTTTACAATAACCGTCGTTATATAACGACGGTTATATAACCGTCGCAAAATCAGGTTTTAACTACGGTTATTGGTGACCGTCGTAAAACCTCCGTCGCCATTCCCCGTGTTTTTTGTAGTGTGGAAAGTTTTGCATAGGTATGGCCATAGGTGATAAAATTTTTATGATTTTTTATGCTATTATTTTCTATATTTAAATGTGGTGAAAAATTGATGGAATATGATTAGATGTAAAGAAAATGGAAAAGGATGTAATATAATGATTAATTAAAACCTTATGAAAGGATTGGTTAGGAAACTGAATTTCGGGATAACTAGGGAAACTTCTGTTTTTGAAATTTTGGGAAGAATCAGTTAGGAATTGAAAGAAATGGTTAACATGAAAATTTTAGATCTATGTCTCAAAGATTTTTAGCCACTAGAATCACTTAATTTAGAGTCCAGATAAGTGAGATATTTCTTGATATATAAGCAGTGGTCAGAAAATGGTTAACCAGGGAAGAATCTATGAGGAATGCTTGTGTGTTTAAATTGTTGGGATAAATCTATAGGGAATTAAAAGAGATTCTTAACATGAAAAATGTATATCTATGTTTCAAGGATTTTTAGCCACTAAAATAATTCAAATTGGAATCAATATGAGGGAGATATGGTCAAATTAGTAAGCGAAGGTCAAAAACTAGCTAACCGGAGAAGAATCTATTAAGTTTGCTTCTGTGTTTCAATTTTTGGGCAAACTATGTAGGGAATTAAAAGAAATTGTTAATATAATAAATATAGATATATGTATTATGGATCTATAGGCTTGAAAATCACTTAATTTGAAGTTCATTTGAGAGAGATATAGCTGATTAATAAGTAAAGGTCAAAATCAGTCTTGAATCCATGGTTATAAATGTAAGTGTTTTATTTTTTATTTTTTGGGAATAATTAGTAAGGAAGCTGAAGAAATTATAAACATAAAACTTGTATATAAATGTCTTAACATTTTATAGGCTTTGGAATCACCTCAATTAGAGTTTGTTTGAGGGAGATATGGTTCGATTAGTAAGTAGAGTCTGAACCTATCCAATAAGAAATAATATTGAATTTGAGGGAGTAGTAACACCACGATTACTTAAACTTTCACTACAATGTTCAACATAAGGGTTTGAGAGGATTGTATTATCTTTCAATGGACACCAAGATCATCTTAATCGAATTTAAAATGAGGGTGTTATACTCTGTTTAGTGAAAAGAGGATAATAATATTTAAAAAATAAGAAGAATCTTATAAATAAAAATAATAAATGACTAGTGTATGCCATAGCCATTTCCATTGCATGAACTCCTTACCATCTTAAGTGCTTAATTTTGACATAGAAATATTTTATAAAGTGATATTTGAAATGATTATGTTTATAGCATAATTACCAATTATTTTTGGTAATGATTATATTTTGATGAAAATTATGGCATGTGAGTATAATGAAAATACTTGTTATTGAAATCATATTTATGGCTATTAATGTGAAAAGAAAAGAAATGAAATGAACACGGTCACATGGCGGTCTATGTGGTGCACCAGTAGGGGATGCCCTACCAACGATTATGATTATGTTAATGAGAAAAGAAAGAGAAAGTGTGCAATGTCGTACAGAGTGAGAAAAGCCCGTTCCAGAGAGTAGAAAGTACTCACCCTGACCAAGGTAACTTAATATAAAAATAAATTGATAACCATCATATGATATTCTGTAAATAGTTATTCATGCCATACATGTCATAACTGTACGATTTTTATGTGCATAGATAAAATGCATTCATGTGACCTAAAGATAATTGCTGTAACTTATACAGATGAACATGACGTGACAAACATTATTGATAATGTTTTATTGTTGAACCTATTAGGATTTATTTCTCACTATATTTTCATATCATGTTCAAAAAACTAAGTGATGCAGATATTCTCTATGACCGGTTTTTAGCAAATGTTGGGTCGAGTTGACTAAGATTCCGGTGAAGGTGCAACCACCTGCACCTGTATATCCAAAACTGATCAATATAGATGAATAAAATATAGACTTATATGTGTTTGATTTTTGTAGATATGTTTTGCTTAATAATGTGTATGTAAACCTAGAATTGTATAAGTGTTATTGGTATTTCTTAAATCATATTTATGTTTGGTTAATTTAGTTGAATGTTATTATGAGTTAAATAATTAGAAGTAAGAAGGTAACGACTTCATGAAATTTTAAAAATATACATATAAGTATATATGTAAAAAAAATAGAGTTGTTACATGACTATCACTTTTTGTCATTGATTATGGTGTGAATCTTAACCTGCAAAATAATATATTAATCATAATAAATGTTTCATTCCATAATTATTGACATCAATCAAATGTAAATGCATGCAACGTGGCTTAATTCTCAAATGCTTAGAAATAAAAGTAGACTAAGTACTTAGTACATTGTCAACAATGTACCAATTATCGAAACTCTATCATTTAGTGTTTATTGAGCCTTCATATTACTTATTCCAAACATATTTTAATCAGTTACTCTGATAAATCATTGCTTCCTAAAGAGAAATTTTCTTTTATGCAAAGTTCCTGAAGAGAAATGGAAGATTCAAAGTGTCACATCCCTACTTTAGGAACACGAATACCTTTACTATCCGATAAACTTTATTATTACGCATATGCAAATAGTCTCACAATAACACATATCCGAGTATTATCAAATGTTTACAAGTTTACAAAACTAATAATTATACATGCCAAGTCTATATATAACAAGTTTACAGCGAAAACAAGGATCCTCCTGTGACGTTCAGAGCAACTCTAGAGTACAAATATATTACAATATAATACACTGAGAGCCTAGAAACAAGTTAGGCTCACCACCGAAGTACGACACCTAGTCGGTCAAGTAGCCGCAAGACCAAATTCTGGGTCTTTATCTGAAAAATATATCAACCACGTGTAGTGAGTTTTACAACTCAGTGAGCAGATAATACCTCCTATGACCTCTCAGATCAACATAAGGATGTACTCATATATTAAAACTTATCATATCAAAATCTACCGTTCAGAAGTACATCCTTATGGGACCTGCATTTTAAATATTCTCGAATCAAAGGATATTAAAATATCCAAAACTATATGTACCATGGTATGATCATTAAACAAATGTTGTTATGCTCAGCTGTATAAATTATAGTAAAATATTATGATTTGAGGATAAAATCATCACTTTTAATGCACCTGCCTCACTCGGCAATCTGGTCAATGCAATGAAAATATTTAATGCACCTGCCTCACTCGGCAATCTGATCAATGCAATGAAAATATAACTCATTTGCTATACGCATAGTGACCCCCTATTCACAATAAGTGATCAGGAAATGTGAGTTCATCACCCAACTGCCTCCTCACAATAGGTAATCAGGGAAATGTGAGTTCATCACCCAACTGTCTCCTCACAATACCACTGAATACAACTTCAATAGATCAACAGGGAATGTGAGTTCATCACCCAACTGCCTCCTCACATTACCACTAATACCACCTTCACATTTCCGTCTCAAGCCATATAACCCGTCATTGTTCAATATATATATAAAAGTGACAGAACTTTCAGTCTCAGTACCAAATCTTTCATAATAAATTTTCCAATAAAAGGAATCATATAATCATGCCCATATCCGAGGCAAACATAACACTGTAAAATCAATGTCACATGCATAACATATCTTCTTTGCCATGTAATGCGAAATACATTTTAGAATCGTATGTTCAATGTGTTTCAAAATTCATTTCAAAATTAAACTCTTCTTGAACTAAATATCATATTCCAATTATTTTAGACATTTTCAAACCATTTCAGGAATATATGGAAGTATAAATAACATGTAATCATACTCATTTATCAATGTAAAGTTCAAGAAGAGTAAAAACAAGCCATAGGAAGAATTGTCTACTCACCACTTTGAAGTACAAAGTTGGACACCCTTAAAATCCTAGTTTTTTATTTGAATTCAGCAAAATCAACCCCAAAATCGAGTTCGGAACGTCCGAAAACCTTAAAAACGACTCCGGATTTGTGAAATTTGGCCTCCGGGAGCTTGGTCAACGCAGGTCAATGCAAGGAGGTCTGGATGTCACGCGCTACACGCGCCGCCCAAGGAGCTACGCGTGGGCTTCACTCGCCGAGAGAGATGCGGCGCGTGGGGGCGCGTACGGTGGTGGATCTGGCTGAAATTTGAGATCCAAAGGTTTCGGTGCCTTCTGCATCGATCTACGGTGTTAGTTTTTACGTTTGAGAACTAAAAATAGGAGTTTCAGGGGTTACCTTTTTGGCCGATTTTCCTTTCAATTTTTCGGCCAATTCTCCAGAAACCAATCAGATGGATTTGAAGAACTCTTCATCCTGAGTCCGTTGGTGGTGGTGGTGTCGAAATCCGAGGTCCAGAGGCGAAGAAATCTTAGAGAGAAGTTAGAGGGTTTTCGGAGAGAATTTTCTGAAGAGAGATGGAAAAATATGTCAATGACCACCTTCCGGATTGGTTGAGGCCCTTAAAATATCCCGGGGGACCTTTTTGCAAAATTTCACTTTTTGAGGGAGGTCCTTGCAAAATTTTCTTATTTACATTTTAACCCCGAAACTTTTAAGAAATTGCATTTTTGCCCCGAAACGTAAATTCCTCACTTTTTTTTAATTCTTTAATCCATGTAAATAATAACTTATTTTCACCGGGTTCTAACTCCATTTTCGAAATCCTCTCTTTAATTCCAAACTTTCTTTAATTGAAATCCCCATTTTCAAAATTATCTCTTTTATTCCAAATTTTGTTTAATTGAAAATTTACGTTAAATTTACGGCTATTACACAAAGACACTCTTTGTAGGCAATGTAGTCAAAATAAATCATTACATATTTTGGATATCGTTTCTCATACTTCCAACGTAATTATTCAATCTAAAAAGTTAGGATGTCTCACCTCTCTACCCTTATTGTGAAGCTGCAGACGAATCAATCCTTCATACGTAATTCAGTTGTGACAAGCTTGTTCCTTTATAGGCTGCTTCAGGTTTGTCTCTCTTAAGGGATGTGAACTTCACTGAGGTTTTATGGAATGGCTGTGGGGAGCTAATATGTCATGGAATGAGGAAAATTTCTGTAAATACACATGCATTGCTTATCATATGTGGAATGCAAGAAACAGGTATCAAGTTGATGAGGTTGAAGCAGATTTGTGCCTAATCATTTTGTCAACCAATGCTTATGAGAGGAAATTCTAAAAATAGATGACAATCGTGCTGTGGTGTTAAGGGAGGTTAGATGTTGTTATTGGGTAGCTCCGATGGGTGATTTCCTGAAGGTGAACGTTGATGCTGCAACGTCTAATGATGGTTCAGGAGTTATTGGTTGTGCGGTCAAAGATTTAAATTGCAGATTTGTGCATGGTCTAGAAGTAAAAAAGGGTTCCCCAATTCTTTAAATATGAGTTTACAGGGAAAAGTCAAAAAACTTTATAAAAAATCGTAGCCAGTCATGTGTTAAGAATTCATTTCACTACAAGAAATTTAGTTTTCAGTGGCGACTTTCAAATTCGTCACTAAAAGTTATTTTCAGTGGCAGCATCTGGGGTCGCCACTGAAAAGTATACTTTCTGTGGCGACTTAGACATGTTGCCACAAAAAGTCGTACTTTCAGTGGCGACATTCATAATATCACCACTAAATGGTGGGTGTAAAAGTGGTTTCCAACTTTTTCTATGGCAATTTTTTGGGGTTGCCACCTAAAGGTGTATTTTCAGTGGCGACATTAAATATAGCCACTAAAGTTTAGCAGAAAAATTCTTTAGTGGCGACTATTTGTCGTTACAAAAAAGTGTTTAGTGACGATTTAAATTAAATCGCCACTAAAAAGGTAAGATTAACTTTAAAAAATATATAGAATGAATCCTCTATTAATTACGCTTAAAATTAATTTCCATCTTTAATTTATTTTTAATATATGCATAAAATTTAAATTTTTCAATAAATTATATAAAAATTTATTTTTTTACAAAAATATTGTTTTGTTCATAGTGTTAAAAAAAATTGAAAATTTATTTAATTAATATAAATAAAATTTTAATTTAATTATATCTTTATTTCAACTATATAAAATCGTAATGTTTTAAAAGAAAATGTGTAAAATGCACATTGTTGTCATGTTTTACATTTTTTTATCTTATTTTATTTTTGTTTTAATTTATCTTAATATGTACCAAAAAAAATTACTTAATCATCAAAATTCTTGAAAACTTAAAAATTTAAAGTTAAAAGAGCATTTTGTTATTTTAATCTATAAAAAAATTATTTTGAATTTAATTTTTTTGAAGTTTAATTTTTAAACATATTACTTAAAAATTTATTTTCCTTGTATAAATAATTGTACATTGACTATATTAATAGAAATTAAATAATTTATGTAACTAATTAAAATGAAACTTTAACTAAACTTTAGTTTTGCTTTAATTTTACAAAAAAATTGTTAAATATTTATAAATAGAATAAATTTGAAGACATTTTTAAAATTAATTAATTAATTCTTACAAGATTAAATTGATAAAGATAAAGTTTAAAAAATAAAGTTGAATATATATATATATATATATATATATATATATATATATATATATATATATATATATATATATATATATATTTCAAATATGCAAAACCTATATTCTGATTTTCCATTCATATATTTTAAGAATATATTTTCTTCTTTTTCTTTAATAATTACAAAAATTTAAAATGGTTCATGTATTAAATACAATATATCAATTGTCATGAAAAGATGACAATTTTTTCTTGTAATATTTTTATTAAAAATTCTAATATATGATGGCACTAGCACAGCTTTAATAGGAACTATTGTTGGTTATTCTAAAATTTTAACTATAATTTCTAATTCTTTTTTTTTTTTGTAAAAAATGACTATATAAAACTCAAAGTCATAGTATAAAATGTAGGATGGCTCCTTGAAGTTTATATCCCACAACGGTGAGGTTGATATTTGATAATTACGTCCAAACTAACTTTTTCTCCACTAAAGCACTATAATAAGTAACTATGACTTTATTTATGTATACATATTACCCTATTATTATGTAACAATTAAAAATCTTGTTCTACACATTAAATAAAAAATTTGAGGGTATGAAGATTTGTCATTCCTCCACACTTAGCCCAAAAAATGAATTAATGTTATGCATAAATGTATAAATACATGAAGGTACAACATATAAAAAATGTAAAGAAGGAATATAATGTATTACGTATATAAATTTTTCGTCTATAATTTTTGAAACATTATTTAAATTATTGGTAGAGATGGAATTTGAAGACAAAATATTTCGTCTATAAATTTTTCATCTCTAATTTTCCAAAAAATCTTTAAATTATTGTCAAAGACGGAAGTTAGAGACGAACCAATTTCATATCTAAATTTTTTATCTCTAATTCTATATCTACTTTTTGAAATAATATTTAAATTATTCTTAGAGATGAAATTTAAAAATAATTTTTTCATCTCTAATTATATCTCTACTTTTTGAAATAATAATTAAATTATTGTTAGCAACAAAATTTAACGACAAAAAATTTTGTAGTTAAATTTTCATCCCCAATTTTATTTCTATTTTTGGAAAGATTATTCAAATTATTTTTAGAGATGAAAAAATTGCGTCCATAAATTTTTCATCCTTAATTCTGTCTTCATTATTTAAAATATAAATTAAATATCATTAAAGAAAGAATTTGGGTCTCGTTTGATTTTAAAAAATAAGCTGATGGAATGAGAATTTAGATTCCATTTTATCGATTTATTGGGTTTTGTTAATAAATTTGACTGCAAACTTAATTCCTATGAAATAGGGATTTTCTCTTATATAAGAGATGACTTTACCTTAAAAAATTGATTAAAAGGGAAAAAGTGCAATGAAATAGAAAACAAAAAGAGTAAAGTACCCTTCACCATCTATCATTCATATATCCATTTGGTGATGTATTTGTATTTTATTGATTATTGATAAACTATTTTATAATTAAAGAAATATATATTTTAAAATTTTAATTATTAATTAGTTTTTAATTTTTCAAGTCATCCAAAAAATGTAATAAAATAAATTTTGTCATCATGACTTTGCTAGCTCTAATTTTCAATTCAATTCATCCTTTTTATTTTGTTAGCAAAATAGGCCATTGACACAAAACGTCATATTTAGTAAAATAGGTGACATGCTGTAATTTAAGCATGTTATTAGCATTATTTTAGTTGGTTTTCATTTAATTTAAGTAGAAAATAGATATGAATTAATTGAGTATTGTGTTTTATGTTTTAGGAATAATAAAGAAGAAAATAAGAGGAAAATAGAGAGAAAATTATAGAAAAATACTGATTTCTGACCCTTTTTCACTAATTGAGGCATATTTCACTCATTTGAACTCCGATTGAGGTGATTCCAGCGATTATGGAAAAAAGAGACATAGAGATACAACTTTTGTATTCGATACTTCAAAAAATTCCAAAAGATTCTGGGTGCCGCGTGAGGATGTATCTGAAGTGCCGCAGCGCCCTAATAGTGAGATTCTGTAGCGCTGCGGCGCCCGTGTAGCATGTCACAGCACTCACTACCGCATCAATTTTCTGAATTCACGAATTTTAGGTCTTTTGACTCTAATTGAAGGCCGATAGGCTGGGACTTGACCTAGAAACACTCTTACTTCGATTAGGAGGAGTTAATCTATAAAAAGAGAGAAAAACAAGCAAAAAAGGTATTCAATCATTCATCCAAGTTCTTAGTTACATTCTTCAATTCTTCTTTAGATTTTCTTATGGACCTACGTGGCTAGTTCTTTTTAGTTGGTTGAGGTACATTGTAACCTCAAGGGATTTTCATACATTGTGATATGTGAATTTAATTTTATTATTTCAATTTGAATTGAGTAGTAATTATTTATTTATTTTTCTTCTCAATGATTATTCATATGATTGTTAGAAGGCCTACTAGTATATTATTTGTCTTAATCTACCTCTGAATTATGTTTTGAACAAAGTCTTCAATTCTGTGATTCATGAGGCAAATAGGTTTGAGGATTTTAGATTATAAATCATTGAACCTATGATGAATAATTAACTAAATTAAATATAGCCGATGTGTTTATATTTGTTTAGCTATGTCAATTTCTCTAGTTCTTCATGCGGTTAATAAGCTATGCTTTACCGATGTGTTAAAGGATTGCTTGTTAATTAGAGTTTAATTGGTGCGATTGTTATTAATTTACTAGACTTAAAGAGGAACAGGATTAGAAACCCAATGATAAATATTCAATTACAGATTGATTATGTCACGCCCCTACTTTTGGAATGCGAATTCCTCTAATATCCGATAAACTTTATCATTATGCATTTGTAAATAATCTTACAATATCACATATATGAGTAACATCACACGTTTACAATGTTCCAATATTGATAATGTATACATGCCAGATCTATAAATATCAGATTTACAGCGGAAATAAGGATCCTTCTTGTGACGTTCAGAGCAATAATAGAGTACAAATATATCACAAATATAAAATACTGGGAGACTAGAAACAATTTAGGCTCACCACTGAAGTACGACCCTTAGTCGATCACGTGGTTACTGGACCAAACTCTGTGTCTTTATCTGAAAAATAGATCCACATCGTGTAGTCAGTTTTACAACTCAGTGAGCAGATAACACCTCCTATAACCTCTAAGGTCAACATATGGATGTACTTTTCATTTTAAAGTTTCTCATATAGAAAAGTTACATTCAGAAGTATATTCATATGGGACCCGCATTTCAAAACATTTCTGTTAACAATTCATATTCATATTCATATTCAAAATCATATACAAAACTATAAAATCATTTATCAAATAATGTTATGCATCAAATATTTCTCATATAACTTATTCGGAGGATCCCATATCAAAACCACCATATCAGAGTTTGACCCCTTCTATACTTTAGTGGTATAGGATTTGTCTAAATTCAGCATCCCGCTAAGGTTTGCCCTACTACTATTCAAGAGGACACGCGAAGGGACTCTGTGTGAGTCTTTCCCAAGCACACAGCAAGGGATGGCAAATAACATCTCATATAATTGGCATCTCACCATCATATAACTAGCATCTCGCCTACATATATAGGAGGCATTCCGCTCTCCTTCACATATAATCTCCCGTGTGTTGGCCCTCACACGAGGCTAGCACCACCTCCCCTGCTAGCTAAGGCAATCAAGGTGCACACCAGGGCTAACATCACCTGCTGTTAGCAGACAATGTTTCCAATAGGATTCCTCCACAGAAAATACCATATGCACATATGTCATATAATCTACTATAAAATTCTCAATATAAAACAGATTTTTCAATCTTAGTATATTCATCTATCAAAACTTTCCAATCAAGGGAAACATATAATCATGCCCATATCTGAGGCAAACGTCCCATATCCGAGGCAAACGTATCACTTTATAAATCAACGTCACATGCATAACATAATTTCTTTGCCGTGTAATGCGAAATACATTTAAATATCACATGCTCAATATGTATCAAAATTCATTTCAAAATTCATACTCTTCTTGAACTAAATATCATATTTCAACCATTTCAGATATTTCAAACCATTTCAGAAACATATAAAAGTATAAATAACATGTAATCATACTTATTTATCAATGTAAAGTTCAAGAAGAGTAAAAACAAGCCATAGTAAGAATTATTTACTCACAAGTAAGGGCTCCAGATTGGACAGCCCTAAAATTCTCATTTTTGGTCTGAATTCGATAAAATAAACCTCAAAATCGAGTCCGGAAGGTCCAAAAACCTTGAAAATGACTCCGGATTTGCTAAATTTGACCTCTAGGAACTCGATTAATGTAGGTTAACGCTAAGGGTACTGTTCACAACTGAAAATTACTATTCACCGCCACTATTTATTGCCAAAAGTCATTATTCACCGTCACACAAAAATTTACCAAATCACCGAAACGAATTCACATCCTAATGTTTATCTAGCTTCTAAATTCAGCTACGGAGTTAGATTTCTAATTTGAGATCTCTAAGTAAAAGTTTCAGAATTTACCTTTTTTCTGAGATTTTTTATTTTAGATCTATGACGATTCAACGGCTGATTTGAAAAATTGATTGGTCAAAACTGAAGTATTTTTCGTCCTAAATCCAGTAACACCTTCAGTTTTGAGATCGGAAGCCAATAGGCACTCTAGATCGAGAGATAAAGTTGTATGTTACTATTCACTCACTATTTGCAATTCTCGATTTCTCTTCGAAATTGCAACCGTTGTCTTCCTTCCCCCGTATCTCCATTTTATTGTCATGTTTCTTTTTTTTTAATAATAATAATAATTATTTAATAATTAATAATAGAATTTTCTTTTATATAAATTCATATAAATTCTGTTTTTCATCATAAAATATTCTAAAAATTTCTAAAAATTTACATTTTCATAAACCTTTAGTTAAACTCTTAAATCAGAATTTTTCTTAATAAAAAACGTAATAAAATAAATCTCGAAATGAATATCTTTATTCATATTAAAAGAAAAAATATTTCTAAAAATACAACAAAAATTCATTAGAAGCCAATATAATTATTTTAAGCAAAACAATAATTATTTTAATTAAAAGTATACTTACTTTGAGCAAAACATAATCATTTTTAAACAAATAAAAATATATTTTCTTATAATAAAATATTATCATTTAATAAAAATAAAATTACGCGCCAAAACGTAAATTCTCATATTTCTTTTATAATTCTTTAATCCATGTAATAAATAAATTTATTTCCACCGGTTCTTATCTTCATTTTCAAAATTTTCTCTATTATTTAAAATTTTCTTTACTTTAGACTTTATTAAATTTACGGCTATTACAGATTATGTTGTCAATTATCAATGCAATCCCTTGACGGTGGATATTAACCGAAACCAACGCTTTTCTCATTAATTACTCTCTTAATTATTTTCATTATTGTTTACTTTACTTAATTTGCGATTATCAATCTCCCTTTTTCTAATCACATAAGGTAATACCAGTCTCTGTGAGATCGACCCTTACTCCTACTACTACAGGTTAATTTTAAGGTAAGGTATCAATTTGGGTGTACCTGCGATAATACGCACCAATAGGCATAATTGCTTTAGTTTGGTGGAATTACAGGACTTATTACCATAATTTTGAAACTCATTCAGAGCTCTACAACGTGGCAACTAGGCCTGGTTAAGGATGTTTCAAGCCTAAGAAAATTCTTTAAAATGTAAGTTTCATGCCATTTTTCTATTTTGTCTTATTTTTAAGGATTTATTTTATATTTTTGAATTTAATGTTAATTAATACTCTGTCTTACATTATTTCTATTTAAATCTATATTACTGAGAATTTGAATTAATAAGAATATTTTAAAAATAATATATGATATTTAATTTTTTTGTATTTAATTTCAATTTTACACATTTTCAGAATTGATGAATAAATATATTTTATTAATATCATAGATATAAATTTTATAGTTTTAAAATGTAAGTAAAATTTTTTAAAAGAAAAATACATTTCTTCTTAAGAAATAGAGGTGTTCCTTAAATCTTAAGTTTTGAATTCAAATTTCATAAAATATATTCTAAAATGTGAAATTTCCATTTTACCCTTAATCATCCAATAAAAAGTCTATTTTACCCCAGTAAAAGCCTGGTTATACAAATTATTAAAATGCGACTCACCCTTATTTCTCCTTGGGCGCGCAAATGAGAGCGCTGAAAAGTTCCCTCGCGCTGAAATTTTCCCTCGTCCATTTCATTCCTTACCTGGTTTCATCCTTCCAAAACCCATCCCAACCAATCCTTGATGAAGCAGGTAGGTGTGTCACCGATAGACAGCAAGTAGGTTGGGTGTTGTATGGCAGCAAATCCATGAGGAAGAAGCTGAACTCCAACGCTCCAACACCAGAAAACTGAACCCCAGCCAGCAAGGTAGAATCTGAATTTTTTTTTTTGTGTTTTTGATGTTTATAAGTACTATTGAATAGAGGAAACCATGAAAAGGCTCTCTCACTCCAATGAGATGCGTATTTCAAGTCATTGATATTATTTCGCCTTCCATCCTGTTGTTTTACTTACCGGGAGATTTGCAGTAATTTCTTTTTTTTTCTTCAGTAAACCTGCATCTGACTTCAAATTTTTCTATCATGTGTATATAGGAATAACTTAAATTCTCATCCGAAAGCCATTTTCCTCTGAGTATTGTGTTTTCTTAGCTGGATTATAAAAGATAATATTATATTTTAGAAACTTTCATGACTACTTGCGCCCTCCTATTGTTAATCATAGTTTGATTGTAGAGTATGAGGGAAACTCTTATCTGCTTGTCGCATCTTGATCATGAGGATACAGAGAAACAGGTAATTTTGAAAGTACTGTTTTATTAAATGACTGAATTTCTTTTTTTTCTGTACAAGTTTGTATTTTTTCATTCAGCAACGCAAAAAGAGTATATGTAGTCTTTGCTTCCATCTGATGCCCAGCTAAAAGTCCATTCGTTTATTTTCTTTCTTATACACTAGAAATTATTCTTTCTTCACTGAAACTCAAAGTTAAGAGAAAGAATATATGAGTTCTAAAGTGAGAAAAGAATAGAAAAAATAAAAAAAATGTTTGGATGAACAGAACTACTGCAATATAAGGAGTGATTCTTTTGTGCAATGAAATTGCAGATAACTTCAAACAATATATTATAATTCCTTTTGAAAGTTTTCAAATTATTCTCCCGCAATTGTTGTCAACCCACCATTTGATCAATCCCACCATTCAATGACAAATAGAGTGATTGGGAAAGAAAATGTATGTAAGCACAGACTTATATATGTATCAATGACACTGAATATGGTATTTTGACCAAATCTTGCCTTTGTCCAAGTGGAGTTTCCTTTAACTCTTCCATGTTTCTCTTGTCCCAAAAATTCCCATGACCTGGTCGTGTGTAGGGTATGCATTCTTCTAAAAAACACAAACACTATATTTGCCTTTTCTGCACTAATTCAAACATTTTTTCAATTACTAAGACGGTGTTTAATAATGAAAAACATAGCTAAAACACTATTTGGAAGTTGACGATGATGATGACAAATAATGCTAATATTGAAGTAATGGTTCTCTCACTCTTAATCTCTGATGCTTCTTCCTCTTCAAGTAATGTAGCAAACCCATTGATGTGTCTGTTATAAGAGTAAAAGATAGCTTCTTTGGCTTTCTCATGGTTGCCAAACAACACATTTTAAGTCATCATTTTCTTCTTCCCCATATCATTTTAAACAGAAGTTCATGGATTTTTTAATTTTCTTCTTCCCCATAAACGCTCCTGTTCGGATGAAATGAAACAAGCCAGCCCAGTATTGATACTGATGGTGCATTAGGATGCTGGACTGGATTGATCTCAATTAGAGGAAACAAAATTCAATATTGAAGAGTGACATTATCTCCCTTCTCCATTGGCATGTAGGCAGGCAACTGAGGTAGACGGTCTCTCTCCCACTTAAGCTTTTATAAATGAATTAGTTAAACTGCTCGAAGCATTATAAAGAAATTGTGAATGAATTTGGAAATCTGGTCTTCTGCTTTTGTTAAGCAAACTGAGGTAATGGGGATCCTAGTGAATTACAATTAATAAAACATAAGTTGTTTGTTGTGAAAAATTTTGGGATGTAAATGGCAACCAAACCATGCTCTAAAGATATGTAAAGAAATCATCAATTATGAGAAGTTGCAAACCCCTTTTCCTCTCAATTCTGTGGAAAATTTTTCTAGAAAATTTGGTCTCCTTCTATAGTCAAGTAACTTAGGTAAGTGGACCTTGCTGCATTGCTATCAGTAGACCCATGGAATCTTTGAAATTTGAATTTCTTGAATCTTTTCTATTTTGCCCCTATGTACTACATTCGTTCTCCAGCCTGTAAGATCTCTAGGTCCTACGGGAGATTGTACATCAAATCATATTGAAACTTTTGACAGCACTGTTTGTACATAATGTCTTACCCAGAGGATTGTTCCCATTGCTTGGGCACCCCTCTGTGGTCAATTCTGCTGTCTATCAATTTGCATCGTTGGGATGCCTCTGTTTCAGCTTTTTGTGCTTTTGCTGCAAGAGATTCCATGTCTGGTTCACAAATCTTCATCATAATATTTACTTTAGTTGAAATATGTATTCTCTGCGTACATTACATGTTAAATTAAAAATACAGTCACTGACACTAACACTAAACATGATAGAAATACTGTGACATAAAATTTAAATATAACTTTTTGGTAAATGATATGCAATACCTGCCGATAAACTATTTGGTGGCTTGCCTTGAACTATTCACTTATCTAACAACTCTTCTAATTTAGAATGTCACTGCTATAAACTTTTTGGTTTCACAACTGAATTCAGTTTCTAAGGCTCTGACTGCCTTCATAATAAAAACATCCTTGTATTTTTTTTCCTTTACATACTTTTGAAAATTGGATTATGAATTCAACATTCATTTAACGTGGGGCGACAAAATGCAGTCTGTACAAGTTTTCTATGTTTGAATTTTTCCATCTAATATCAATTTCACCTTGTTAGTGCTTTTGCTTGCCTTATTTGAAGTCTTGCAAGGATTTTATACCTTAAGGATAAATTTCAGGGTCATTTACACCACTCATCTTTCTCATTTAGGTTCTAACCATCTTTTCTCTAGCCTAAAAATTTTGACTTATTTTTTTTATTGCAGGCAGGTGCATCATATATAAAAATGTTGTTCGTTTCATTGGTGCATGTACAAAGTCTCCGCATTTGAGCATAGTAACAGGTATTTAGTTATATATGCTTTAAACAAAAGTTCATTTGGATTTGCAAATATGTAGTCATGTATTATTCAATTTAATGTGTAATTGTTCATAAACCATCCTTTGCTGGGAGATGTTTTAAGGAAGTACTATAACGTCGATACTTGGGTTGCACCTGTCTTGATGAATTAAGATATAATTATTACTTAAGAGATACACAAGTTGGTTAGAAATGTTATGAAGTGACACACACAAGTTTATTTGAGATGACAAATTGATATAAAAAATCACAAGAGAAAAAGAAAGAATCACCACACAAGTATTTTTGTGATATGTTTTTTCAATATCAATATTAAAAATTGATGAAATAACTTATAATACTGAACAAAGAGTAGTCCCCAAGTGATCTTGATTTTATTAGAACCAAGAGACCTTAATTTTATTGCAATTTTATAAATAAAAAAATGAAAAGAAAAGCCCATATTTGATTGGAATTTCTTGTCACCACTTTAATCAACATTCAAGATAATGTTACCCCTCACATTTTGTTCAGGATTTACAACCTATGTAGCAGTGATCTCTGATGATTTTTCCTTTTAATTGTCTTTCAAACAGTGATGTGTTAGAGTAGGAAATCTTGTTGATGGAACTTTTTACTAATTATACAAAATCAACGAGATAATTATAATTATTATTGTTATCTAATTTTTTGGGTTGCTGAGTGGTATTTTTTGTTAATTCTAGCGAAATAATGTACCAACTCCATTATCTAGCTAAATATTTTTTTCATATTTAATATTGCCATAATTAGGGTCCCATGTCTTACACTATCCATCTTGTGATGCAGGTTTCTTTCATGACACATTTAATCTCTCAACTTATTATGTGTTGACAATAGCACCAATAGCAAGTGATTTGTATATAACAGAGTTGCTACTTTATTAGTGAAGAGAAGGAATATGTATAAACCTTTAGTTTTGTAAATGCATTGTATATATGAAATTTGTATTGGATTTAGTTTCTTGTTTTATTTTCACGGAATTTGCTTGTATTGCATGCCTATTGTCAAATTGTATTTAAACCATGTTTGTACATAGATGTTAAAGAAAATTTTTTTATTAATTTTTACGTTTCTTTTGATTTCGTTACATATTATCATATTTTATTACAAAATATAGTGCAAATATAAAATAAGAAAGATAGAAATAATTTTATACTATTAGTTTTTAAATTGTACATTTTTAAATAAAAAATTAAAAAAAAGTTTTAGTGGCAACCTTTCTTTGTCGTCACCGAAACTGGGATTCTGTGGCCACATATGTGGCCACCACAAGTTTTGTTGCCATGAAAAAACTATTTTTCGTGGTGACAAATATCACAACTAAAACTTGATTTTTAGTGGCAACAGAGAATGGTCGCCACTAAAAGGTTTTCGATGGCAGCAAAAAAAGTTGCCACTGAAGAGTTTTCAGTGGCGACTTAGGTCGCCACTAAATAGCTTAAATTCAACAGCGACTATAGAAAAGTTGCCACTATTACTAGTTTTTAGTGACGATTTTTTTGTTTTGGTGGCAATTTTTTTCTTTTGATGGCGACTTATTTCGCCACAAAACATATAGTTTCTATGGCGCTTAATGTTGTTGCCACTGAAGACATAATTTTTTGTGGCGACTTTTTTTTTTCGCCACAGAAACCCTTTAGTGACGGTCAGAAAGGCGGCGACTTTTTGGTGGCAAAATGTCGCCACTAAAAAGTATTAGTGGCGATTTGTTGACTTTCAATGGCGAAAAAAATCGCCACCGAAAGTCAAATTTCTTGTAGTGTTTTCAGCTTTACACTCATGTTTGGTAAGGTTTAGCACTAATACAATCTACTAACATTAAAGAGATTCAAACATGTGCAACAAAGATGATAGTGAAAGCCTTATTTTCTTTTTCTTTTTTGTTATTTATAATATAGAAAAAAGTTGTTACACCATTAATTTAATAATAATTCTCATATATAATTATTTAAAGTAATTTAATTAATTGAAAGCTAAATTAACTTTTGATTTTCTGAGTTCCAAACTTCATGAAATTTTAATTTTTAGAATATATACTTCTTGAAATTTTTTACTAAAAATTCAGCATTTGAACAATATCACAAATAAATTTTTAGTTTGATTAAGACATTTACACTGAAATTTAATTAACATTAATATTGATCCTTTCACATTCTTAATAATGCATATCATGATGTATTAGAAAAATGAATTAATTAAGAGTAAATATACAATTCAGTCTTTGAATTTATTAAGTGTCTCCGTTATTTCTATCATAACTACAGTTAAAAATATGTTAATATAGACCGTTAAGTGTTTATGTGACACATTAAATAACATATAATCATACAGCATTAGACTCAGCTTTTTCAAAAAAAAATTTACTACCTAATATTTCCCTCAATCTGGGAGTCTCTCCTAAGGAAAAAGGAACTTTAAAATTACCAAAATGGTGGAAGCTGAGGTTCAAAAACTTGAGGCTTTGCAAGTGTTTGAAACTTTTTGGGATTTTACCAACAAATCTATTGAAGCTCAAGTCAAGTGTTAGACCATCTCCAACAGGAGTTTCTAAATCGTATCTCCACAACACCTCTTGTTAAGCAACATATTTTACCATTGGAGTGCTCCACTGTGGCACCCATATGTAAGCACCATCGCTTCTGTAAGCAATGATTGTTTAAACCTAAATTCAGGACCAAAAATAATAAACAATCATGTTGCGACATTGGAAGGCTAGCATCGCAATGCCAAGCATATTAATAGGAGATGAAAAAAAAAGCTTTTAGAATGTATTGCAATATTACCATTGGAAAACATGGAAAAAATAGAAAATGCCCCATTATTACCGTTAACAGAAATAATAGGAGAAATAAATTATTGTATCAATATTACCGTTGGAGAAATGTATCATTGGAGATGTTTTCTATAAATTGTGCCTTATTTTGAAAGATTTTACACTCAACTTCTCAACTTATCAACTCCATTTTGTAGTTTTCTTCAACTCACAATTTCATTTGTTTTGACAAATAGATTCCAATCAGTTTAATTTGAATTCTTTCTTAAATTTTATGCAAAATTATCAACCTCCCACTAGTGAAAGTTCTCAAATTCCTCCATTTTTTCCAAATTCACAAAGTAACCCAAATATTGTAAATTTTCAATTTGTTATATTTCCATTCCAACTAACCAATACTGACATGTTTTATAGTCCTCCAATGGGTACTAGTGGTGTAGAGTGTACTCATCAAGAATCTAAAATACTAGTCAGGTCTATGTCTGAGTCTCCCGTTCCACAATTTTTTACCCAAGTCAATTTGAAAAACATTGTGCTCGATGAAGGAAGGAGGAAATGCAAGTTAGAAAAAATCTCAAGTCAGGTTCATAATTGAAGATGATGCACTTCTTATTCAAGAACAACTCAACATTTCAAAGGATGCAATTGTTGGAGTTAACCAAAAAGTAAATGATTTTTGGTAAAGAATTAAAGATAATTATAACTACCATTGTGGTCAGTTATAAGAGAGGGAATCCGTTCAAATAAAATCTTGATAGCATAAGTTGAATAGTGCTGTTCAAAAGTTCGTTGGGTGCTATAAACAAGTTATTCATAGAAAAATAAAAGTGGAAGCTCAAAGAAGGACATCATGGACGATGCATATATTATTTTTTCTCAAGATGAAGGTGAATAGTTCAAATTTGAGCATGCGTGCAACTATTGAAAGATGAATCTAAATAGACAGCAGAATCGACTGAGAGTTCTTAAAAAAGAAAAAAGATTTCTACTTCTAGAGCATACTCATCATCTTCTAACCCAAGGACGCCATCTGAACGCACATACGACCCATCATCATTTACTTTAGTTCACCCAATAGGAAATAAGCAACAAAAAGGAAGGAAAAAGAAAAACCATCTAAAACTTCTATGAACAATTTTGACTTTATTGTAATACAAGAGGCACATAGACAAAGAATGACTATGATGGTAGAATTTGCACGAATTAAGGATGAAGAAAACAAGCTAAAAGAGAAAGAGTTGAAGTTGAAGGAGTTAGAGATCATCTTTAAAGAAACATCTGGGATAACAAAGAGACAATGCCAAGATCATGAAACATTATGTAACATTATTAGATAATCATATGAAATTAATTAAAATAATATTGTTGTCACAATCCTAATTTGGGATACATGACTAGCACGACATAAAGGATTGTCCCTTAAACGGTAAGCCACAAAATAGACATACAAAAACTAGCACACAATATCACCTCACATTATATCAGAAATGAACATTTCATTTATATACATAATCATCTTCTCACAAATTCATGCTACATAGTCCTTATACATAGATAGCCTTAACCAACATGCATAGAATACACAACAGAAGTAAGATCCTGCCCGTGATCACTGAAGCACAGTCTAGATTACAAAAAAAATATTAAGGAGCCCCAAGAACAATTGGGCTCACCACTGAAACTGCTACCCTATTCAGCCCCGGATGACTATGAGTTGGACTTTATTGCTATATGAAAAACATAAAAAATAAGGGGGTGAGTTTACATAACTCAGTGAGCAAATATAGCCTACTATAACTGAAAAAAACAGACCATACGCACTAGTTTTTCATAAATGGAAAGTATGTAAAGAATATAATATTGTCTAAATTAATGTATATAACAACAAACTAAAACTTTAAAGTGGATAAATTTGGTTAAGAGAAGTTCTAAAATTTTGAGCTTTAATATAATAAACAATAATTTCAAAGTCAGATAAGAAAATATAAAATAACTCTTTATAGAAAAAAATGTTTGGAGGAGGACTCAAAGCAGAATCATTATTATTTTATACCCAAGCACAAAGCCTAGCAGGGACAAATCACTACATACATGTCTTATCCCAAGCACATAGCAATGGAACAGGTAAATCACTACATTCTCATCATAGGTAACTAGGCAAAATGCCACTAGCTACTAGAGGAGACATACCTCAACTCCATACTTATTCATAATCCAATACTCATGTTCTTTTTTGTACTAAGGGCTAGCAACTCCCTTACTAGCTAGGGTTACATGATGTACCAAGACTAGATATCTTTGTCGTTAGCTGACGGTGTTTCTGTCAATGATTCCTCCAAAACAAATAAGTTTTATAAACCAAAAATGTAAACTAAAAGAAAAAGTGAAAAACATGAGGTTAAAATGCTTTTTAAGAAAAACATATCCCTTCATTCCAAGAAATTCCTCGAATAGAGTTCCAACATAGAAATTCATTCCCCAAAATTAGAAATACAACATTTTCATTCCAATCCAAGAAAAACCATGATATTCAATCCCAAAGATACATTCCAAACATAAATCCAAATCCAATTTTACCATATTCATGAAGTAATGAGGTATCATTTATAACATAAATCATATGAAATAATTTGAGAAAGGATATAGTTATAAGATTCAATAAAGTGTAACATAACATCCCATTTTCATCATAAATTCAGGAAGGACTTATTAGAGGCTTATTTTGCATGTCCTATAACATATAAGAATATAAATCAATGTAAAACTATGAGTATGCTAGAAGAGAATTAAGTTTCTGTAAAACTATGAAGAAAGAAAAAATTGGAAATCATTCTTGATAGATCTAGTAATACATAAATCAAGCAAAACTAAAATTCAATTTATGCTATTCACAATTAAAAACTTGTGTTAAAAATGCATGGGCATGAGAGAGATTTAAAAAGGTGTTATAGTAAACTATATTCACTCACTTTTTAAGGATTCATAGAGGGTAACCCTTTTCCTTTCACTTCCAATGTCCAAGCTACTAAGTGAACTTCCAACTTGGTTAGGACTTTCTTCAAAACCTATGATACAACATCACATAATCATCATTCCTACATGGCACATAATTACCATGCTATGAGTATAACATTTCATCATATACAAATCTATATTTCTTTCAAGACCAAGTCTTTTAGTTCCTACATCAATTTGGCTAAAGATTTATACTTCTCAATCTAACACCAACTTATAATTTTATATGCATTTTCAATTCCTTTAATAGTTAGTTTATAATCCAAAATTCAAAAATTTCCCTTATACTTTCAAAATTTCTATCACATACGTATACCAACTTTAAGCTTCCAAACTAATAGCTTTGCAAATGCCTTTTTTTAATATAATCCAATTACTTAACCATTCCATGCATAGCTTCAACTTAGAACAAAATACATATGGAATCATTTTCGTAGGGTACTGTTCACGGTACTATTCACTAAAACAAAAATTCATTATCTAAGTATCCAAATTGTGTTATTTAGTGTAAAAATTGGCATAGAAGTAATACAACATGTCCTTAACATGATTCTATGCCCAAAAAATTCATAAACCAACAAAAGAACTAAAAATTTCAAGCTTTTACCTCTATGCTATAGTACTTTTGCGCTGCTATTTTTGCTTGATTTTCTGGCAGCTCTTTGGGTCATGTTTTAGGTTTATTTGAGAAGGGTTTTGTTGCTTCCTATAGTATGATTGAGTGGACAAATTGATATGGGGAAAGGAGGTCTTATATGGTAAAAGGAAGAAGCCCTTCAGGTGAAGAACAAGTGGATGCATTTTTTTTTATTTTCTGATGCTGCTAGTGTACCTGCAAAAAGAACAAGAAAAGAGGAAAAATTAAAGGAAGGGAAATCTAGTCTTTTTCTTTAAGATAAGTAGGGGTAGTTTGGTAATTTTATAGATAATAAAAAGGAATAAATGGAATATTACAATTGTCATATAATTAGAATTGATATGTAACTTAATAATGTTATTTCATTTGTTGTTATTCAAACTAGTAGTTACTAGCCGTTATGTTATACTCTATATATAGTCTTTACATAAGAAATTTTTTTCACACAATTCAATTGTTCAATCTTCTCTCATTTTCTTATCAAATTGTGCTACACTTATACTCTTCAATTATCCATCAAATGGACGCAAACCATTCAAACAACTACAACATATTCAAGTGGAAAATCATAGAAGCAGAAATTATGGACAACTCTGAAGAAGAATGCATGACAAAAATACTTGAGAGGTTAAGGTAACAACAAGCTGACAGCTCCAATAGGTGTACACATACAAGAATGATTATAGATCAAAATTGTGAAGAAGGGCATAATCTATTGTTCACTGACTACTTCTTTGAAAATTTAGTTTACACAGAGACTCAATTTTGACAAAGGTTTCGAA
The DNA here is from genome assembly GCA_037074535.1 of Gleditsia sinensis. Lineage (NCBI taxonomy): Eukaryota > Viridiplantae > Streptophyta > Magnoliopsida > Fabales > Fabaceae > Gleditsia > Gleditsia sinensis. The sequence goes on from CM073472.1 coordinate 28,272,665, forward strand.
TGTGAAGGCATGTGTTCCTTCAAATTGTAAAAACCCTTGGTAATTGTGATGAGTATTTCTGAAGGAGGGTCGATGCAACTGGTAAAATAGGTCTTTCACCCTTGCAAAAATGCACTATCGTTATTTGTATGTTGGCATATGGATCACCTGTTGACAGTGTAGATGATTATGTACAAATTGGTGAAAGCACTGTAGTGGAATGCTTAGAGAGATTTGTACGAGGTGTGAACGAGGTATTTGGGTTTGAGTACTTAAGAAGGCCTAACAACAATGACATCGAATGTTTATTACAAATAGGGGAGGCACGTAGCTTTCTTAGAATGTTAGGTTCCACTGATTGTATGCACTATGAATGAAAAAATTGTTCGATAGTGTGTAAAGGCCAGTTTTGTTGAGGTGATCATGCGCAACCCACTATCATGCTTGAAGCAGTGGCATCATAAGACTTGTGGATTTGGCATGCATATTTTGGCATCACAAGTTCAAACAATAACATCAACGTGTTAAACTAATCTAATGTTTTTAATGATGTTTTGGATGAACAAGCTCCCAATGTGCAATATATAGTTAATAGAACCCAGTATAACATGTGGTATTAATTAGCAAATAGTATTTATCCAGAGTAGGCTACATTTGTTAAGAGCATCCCAATGCCACAAGGAGAAAAGAGAAAATTGTTTGCCCAACATCAAGAAGCAGCAACAAAGGATGTGGACCGAGCTTTTGAAGTGCTCCAAGCTCGATTCTTGATTATATGTGGCTCGACGTGTGTTTACTTATGGATACACTCAAGCATATAATATATACATGCATCATATTGCATAACATGGTCGTTGAAAATGAACGACACACATATGGTGATAATTGTGATTATTCTTATAATCATCTAGACAATGACATCTCAACAACTAAAATATCCAATGGTCCTTATCTCAATTTTTCAACATACCTACAAAAGAGAGCACTTATTCGTCAAAAACAAATTCATCGTCAACTACAAGAAGACTTGGTAGGGCATATTTAGGAACGTTTCAAACATGAGAATAACCAAAATTAAATTTTCTTTTAGTTATATTATGTTATGTATTTTTCATCATAATAAATATTTAATTTTGATTTTAAAATATTTAAGTTGAAAATAAAATATTTATTATTTTAAAATTAAAATATAAATGAGTTAATATTTTAAGTTGAAATATAAATAAATGTGAATAAAATATAAAGATGTAGGGTAACATGTGGGACCCATTTAGTAAACTTTTGAGAGTTACACCATTAGAGTAAAAAGTTGCTTAAAATAGTGGAGAGTTACTTAAAGTAAAAAGTGATTATATGGCAATGTAAGGCACATTTAGTTAACTTTTTATAGCAACGAGTTGATTTCTCGATTGTGTTATCTCTTCTAAATTGACTAACTTGCCTATCTCGTATGGAACTTCACCATAAATCCCATTTCTGGTCAAAACTAGCCCCTTCAAACTTGTAAGATTTCAGAGTATGCCACTCAAAAGCCTAACCAAAGATGGATTTTCAATTAATACAAGCTCCTCCAAGCTCGAAGTAAAACTAGAAGAAACGTCGGGTACAAAAACCCAAGATTCATTGGAACATTTGTATAAGAAGAGCTTCCCAAGGTAGTTAAAAGACATGAAGAAGAGAGGATTGAGGGTTGCGTTGGGGGAGCAAGAAGGGATCGAAGTATCATCCGAAACATACCCAAAACTCAACTCCACAATGTGTGCCTAAGCCACTGGATTGAGAGGGATACTTGCAAACAATGCCATAAAGGGTAGAGATATAGAGGTCGTCAGGGAAGAGGGAGAGCTAAGGAATAACTGAGTTGATTGAGTCCAAGATGTGAAAAATCAATGCCTGCTTGACAAGGTTCAACATAGGTTGTGGCTGGGAGAGAACCTCCATGGACAAGAAGGTGAGGACAGTGAGAGGAAAAAATATGCGTGAGAACCATAAAAAGATGACAAAACATATAAGATCGTTTTGTGGTGAAATTATACATTCATCTAGTCAAAGAATAAATTATATAGATAAGAATAATTATATAGACTTGATAAATTTGGGAATTAAATTACAATTTATTCTTAATTTAACTACAAAGTAGTTATTCTCTTAGAATAGTTACCTAGGCATCTTTTAGTTTTATCAGCAGTTTATGTATTATAAATCTCATTGTTATTTTGTTTGGAGAAATAATAGTTTGTCACCCTAATCTATGTTTATAATTACAAGTTTCTCTTTAATTTTTAAATCATTACAGTATCTTTTCTCATATTTGTTTTCATTGCATCTTCCATCATATTGTTAAAATTTTCAGCTAAATCTAACTTTTGAAATGTTTATGTGAAGTTACTATTTTACCCCTCTAAATTTTTTTCTCTTGAATTGTTAAAATACTTTCATGGCATCCCACTTTATCATTCCAAACTTTGTACATTGCTATGTGAACATTGGGTGCTATGCCAATTGATGTGCCCTTGGCGTTGCCAAAAACACTGGCATCTTGTAAAAATCTTCCAGTGGCTTCACTATTGTGGGTACCATGAGCCAAATTTTCGAAGGGAGGCTCTTCAATTGCATTTTTTTACTAAATTTCTTGCACCAATGGACTTTTTGTTACAAGTCTACTATCCGGTGAATTCATTGTGACCTTTCCATTTTGCTGGCAGTGGCGACATTTCTTCATCAGAGAAGGAAGGATAGAATGGGTATATCCTATGTCCACAACATCAACTATGACGCCTTCACCCAAAATTGGAATCTTTCCACAATCCTGATTTCTTTTGCAACCCTAAGAAGCTTACAGCTTGGAGGAGAAATCACACAAGTTGGGAAATATTTTTACCATGTGTTGGAGAAAAATAGTTTGAAAATTAAAATTGTTCAGATATAACTTTTCAAAAAAGGTACAAATTTTCATAGAAGTCACAATTTTTTAGGAAAAGTCACAACTTTATTAAAGAGTTATGTCTGATCAGATTTTTATTATAAATAAGAGTCTAAAGATTGGAAAATAATAACTAAAACATATCAATTCCTCTCCTCCATTATCTTCTCTTAAACTTCAAGTTGTTATACATGATAAATTTTAGAAATTGTTGTCTGTCAATCTCTAGGTGCTTGGGATATCTTCTAAGGGTGATTTTCCATATACCCTGCAGCAAACATAGTGGGGGCAAATATCACCTTAAGGACAGTGATTACACACATTTCTTGGCACAACTCCATCTTCAATTTAGTCTATTTTTCTAACAACCTTAAGGTGATATTTTAAATATGAAGACTATCTAACAATATGGGTGCACGATATGCTTTCTTTGTTACATGTCTTGATAGTTTAAAATGATATTATGACCTAATCATATATGATTGTTCACAACTATAGAAAATTTGGTATTTTATGTGAATAAAATTTTTTGTAGACTCTTCCTGTTTGTTTACAAAAACTGTGCTATTAGTTATTAAATCCATATTTTTGGGTTTGTTACCATAAGTTGATTTGGTTATATTTGGGTAGAAATTCTTGATTTTTAATATGTACAAGCACTAGATTTTCAATAGCACTCCTTATTTTCCCTTCTCAGGGAAGGGGTTCCTTCATGCAAACTTCATGTAATTTGATTTATTTGTTTTCAATAATGTGGATACTAACACATATTTGGATTCAAAGTTTTCCTTTTACCTTAGATGGGTTCTGATGAAAAGAATTTGCTATATGGGTAGATAAATGCTTACAGACTTTCAAATAGGTGACTTTTTGTTTGATTATGAATTACATTGTTTTGCTATATATAAATAATAATAATAATAATAATAATAATAATTGGTGGTTTGTATGCATGAGTGGAAGTTATTTTCATGGGGGTGCTACCAGGAAATAAAAGAGTTGCAACATTTATAAGGAACAGAACATATAGTAGCAATGCTTAATCCTGGTTCTGGTAATTATTTAAAAAAAATGGTTTGCACCTCTTGAATGGGCCACAACGTTTCTGTTTGAATGCTTTGCACAATGAGTCATGGTCCTAGCCATGAAGTTGATAGGATCAGGGGAGTTTAAAATTTCTGGACAAGAGAACTATTTAACAATATATATTAAAAAAAATTGATGGTGTTAAATACATGAATGATAGTTTTCCATGTCATGGGGGCACATTTTTGTAGTTTGAAATTGATTTAAAATCAAGAAAAACCGTCATGCCACTTGGGTGTTTAAAAAATAAAATAAAATAAAATAAATGTTTGCACGTTGGTTTAGTAGTTAAAAAACCTACTATTTGACAGATTAAAAAAAATATAAATGTAACAATCCTAAAATTTAGTAATTTTCATTTATGTATGGATTATTAAAAGAAATAAAGGAGTAGGGATGTAATTGAAATGTTTTAGGGATGAAAATGAAAACTTATTAATATTTTTGGGATCAAATTGTAATTTTTTAAAAGTTTAGGGGTTAAAATGTAAATAATAAAATTTGCAAGGAACTTCCTAAAAAATTGAATATTTGCATAATGGTCCCTCCATCAATATTAAAAAAAAAAGATTTCCATGCAAATGAATTCCATAACCCGGTGATGAATAGTGAATAGTATTTTCTCTCTCTAGATTTGGAGTACTTTTGAGCATCCGATCTCAAAACTAAGGGTACCATTGGATTCAGGACGGAGAGTATTATAATATTAGCCGAACAATTTTTTAAATTAGTTGTAGAATCACCGCAGATTGAAAGTAGAAAATTTTAGAAAAAGATAAGTTCTAAAACTCTTTTTTAAAGACCTCAAATTGAAAATTTGACACCGTAGATGGATTCATGAGATAGATAAACTATATAATTTTTGAACTCATTGAATATATGATTCTAAATGTATTTCTCATCATATGGCAAATAAAATATATTGTGCACACTGCCTTGATATGTAAAGATATAAGATTATCTTGGAAAAGTGTATGTATATGTGATAACCCTGATTGGAAAATTTCTGACAGACAAATTATACTGAGACTGAAAATTTTGTATTATACTAAAATCTCTGTTTTGAACGATAAGGCATATGTACAAATATGATTTCTGTGGAGGAATCCTATTGAAAATAATATTTGCTAACAACAAGTGATGTTAGCTCGGGTGCACCTTGACATCTCAGCTAGCAGGGGAGGTGCTAGCTTCGTGTGACAACCAACACACGAGATATGATATGTGAAGGAGAGTGGGATGCGTCCTATCTTGGTGAGATGCGGACTTATGATATGTGATTTGCCCTCCTTTACTGTGTGCTTAGGAAATGCCCATATTAGAGTCCCTTCGCTTGTCCCCTTGAATGGTGGTAAGGCAAACTTTAGTTGAGATGCTGAGTTTAGACAAATCTTATACCACCAAAGTACGAAAGGGCTTGAACTCTGATATGGTGGGTTTGATATGGGATCCTTCTAATGTTTTAATGTAAAATATTTCGATGCATAACAATATTTGTTTAATGATCATACAGTACAGTATATGGTTTTAGATATCTGAATATCCTTTGATTTGAGAATATTTGAAATACGAGTCACATATATGGATGTACTTTCAAACTATTTTTTTTATGTGACAAATTTTAAAGTATGAGTATATCCATATGTTGGCCTAAGAGGTCATAAGAGGTATTATCTGCTTACTGAGTTATCAAACTTACTACACGATATTTCCACATTTTTCATATAAGAATACAGAGTTTGGCCAGTTCCCTTCAGATAGGTGATCAGCTAGGCGGCATATTCCCTAGTGAACCTATTTTGTTTTCAGAGCTCGTAGAATTTGATTTATATTGTACTTGTACTCTAGAGTATGTTTTGAACGCTACAGGTAGGATCTTTACTTCTGTTGTTACTCTGATATTTATAAACTTGGTATGTATATTATGTATACATAGGAATACCTATATGTAACTGTTTTCAATGATAAATGAGTGTATTATGCATGTTTTGACAAATATATGTTGTGAAGTATGCATTTCATGTTCCCTTAAAAGTAGAGGCGTGACAATTAAACTTGATAAAATTAGAAAATTGGTAAGGAACATTATGCCCTGGTGTTAATGGATTTAGGAATGTTATCCATAGAGATGGGTTCATGTTATAAAAGAACCATAGCATGATGGACAGTAATGTAATATAGATTAGTAATCTTATTAAGATTTTGTGCATGGTTTTGCAATTAAATTCATTTCTCAAATAAATTTATTTGCATAGGTGAGTATGAAATTAAATATACACATAGTATGATTTTATAATATTTCAGAATATATAGTGTAATAGTTTACACATAAAATATTATAATTTATATAGATACTCATAAATCTTCTTAGGCTTGTGTCAATGCACATATGTGTAATGATAAGAAATTCATAGTAAATGCATATTATGAATTACATAAAGCCATGAAATATTATTTGTAAAAGATTGTTATTAAACTTCTTCTTGTTAAAAATATGTTATATATTGTTTGTGAATTTTATAATTGCAAATTTGTTTCAAACATGATAGAATTTAGTGAAGACTATTTAAAATAGTTAACTAGATGGAAAAGTTATTGATTTATTTGTCTCATTAGATAAGCATAAGAATGATAATGAATAGGGTGATGTTTCTATGCTTATATGTGGGATGAGTAATTTGTTAACAAATTTGATTAGTGTGAAGATTTTTTGAAGTAGATATTATCTTAAATATGAAATTAAAGAACAAAGTAGTAAGGGTTTATCCTTGAATCTATCAATAAGTTGTCAAATTTAAACACTTGGTTTTAAAAGAGATAAAATTTCCTCAGAAAATTTCACACAAGGAATTAAACTATGGTTCATCAATTGTTTGATTAGTTGTATTGGTGCCATAGAAAATCTTGTAGTGGGTACATGATTAAAGTTGTATTAGAGTAAATTATATTTTATAATTTACAAGTTACTGGATATGTGAAATAACTCATTACTGATTACTAAAAGAAATTAGTTAATCCTAGAACATATTGAAATAAATATAATTTTAGGATTGGAATTTAAATTCTTTCATATAGTACTGGGAGAATAAAATTTATACTAGTTGAATAAATAGTAAAAGTGAAGTAACTCATTCTATTATGGAATATGAATTGAATTATTGTAATAGTGGACAAAGAGGAAAAATGATAGAAGAATTCATAAGGTGAAGTGTTGTGGCCACAACCAAAGCCAATAATTTCTTTGCACTATGATTATAAAGCTATATATGTCTAGCATATTGTGGACCATAAACAAATGCAATCATATTAAGCTTGAAAATAAGCATTGATATGTGATTTTATAATCATAATTATTCAATATTTAAAATCGAGTAAATAGCTTGGTAGATATACTTATAAGAGGACTCATAAAGAAAATTGTGAGGGTAAGAGGACTCACAAATAAAATTGTGAGGGATATCACAGAGAAAATTGTGAGGGTAAAGAGGACTCACAAATAAAATTGTGAGGGATATTACAAAGAAAATTGTGAGAATGCTATAGCAAATTATGAAACATACAAAAGATGTCTAGATATATTAATTTGGCATATACGTCATTGATAAGTATTAGTAAAATACTAAGAAGAACTCACTAAAAATATAGTGAGGAGATTTAAATGGAATGGGATTAAAACCCTGTAAATAGAGTTACCAGTAATGAAATTCCAACATTTAGTTAGACCAAATCTAGTTTAAAAGTTTAATGGGTAAAAATAAGTTACTGACAAATGGTTGTGGCACTAGAGAAAATTTAGCCATTCCAAGTATAATGCTTATATATTAAAGATTTTAGGGTGAGCAAAACTCTTAATGGATTCAAAAAAGTCTATGAGATTAAGACTTAAGAAAACTCCACCTATGTCAACATAAGGAGTGGTGTCGCTCCTAACAAGAATTTGGGGTTGATTCTTGGACATGTTCATGAAAATCCTAGGGTGAAGCACACGGCCATATGAGTGCTTAAATATATTTTGTGGGAACTACTTTAAAGTTATATAAAACTATGTGTGTGATATTTCCAGTATTAACTTAAGAATTGTGGTTCAATGCTTCATGCAACCATCAATTTAATACTTTGAGATATTTACACTAAGGATAAGTTCAAGTCGAAAAACACATATCTCTATGCATAAATCTTATGTGTTAGAGAAGATGGTCAATTTTCAAATTAAGTGAAGGATTGTTAAAGAAAAATAGTTTGAAAATTAAAATTGTTCAGATATAACTTTTCAAAAAAAATACTACTTTTTAGAAAAGTTACAACTTTTTATAGAAGTCACAATTTTTAAGGAAAAGTCACAACTTTATTGAAAAGTTATGTTTGATCATATTTTTATTATAAATAAGAGTCTAGAGATTGGAAAATAATAATGAAAACATATCAATTCTTTTCCTCCATTATCTTTTCTGAAACTTCAAGTTGTTCTACATAAGAGATTCCAGAAGTTGTTGTTTGTCAATTTCTAAGTGCTTAAGATAACTCTTAAGGGTGATTTGTCATATACCTTGCAGCAAACATAGTGAGAGTAAATATTATCTTAAGGACAATGTAATTACACACGTTTTTGGACAGAATGTCATCTTCAATTCAATCTATTTTCCTAACATCTAATGTTTTAGTAGTTCAAGAAAAAAAATTTAGATGAGTAAAATAAAAATTTAACATCCAAAAATGATTCCAAATTTAAATTTGAGTGACAGTGTCTACATACAAGGAAAATAAAGATGAAAAGTAAATTTAAAGAATTACGAAGTATCTGGATTACTTAGTTTGTGGCGACTAATCTACAAAATTGTTATTTAATTTGTCACCTATTTGCGTGCCACTTTATTGGTCCAAGGAAATACTATTTATTGTTCTTCATATTTTGACAATGTGATATGTAACATAGGGAATACAATTTTTCTTTAAAGTAAACAAATAGTCAAAATATTAAATGTTGCATTTTTGTTCTTTCTCCTATTTTCCTATTTATATGTGTTGTGTGAGCTCTATCTTTTTAAGATTGAAAAAAATACTCTCTCATTTTTTATATTTTATTTTTATTATACAGTTTTTTTCTATATTTTTAAAATATGCACTGATCTCTAGTGAAGTCAAACAATATGTTATAACTAAATTTATTTAAAATATTCTATTAGTTATTCTATTATTTTATTGTATACTTATTTTTTTTTTATCAAAATACCCTCATAGAATGTTACATTATTATATTTCTATTTCTTTCCCTTCCAAAAAAATGAAAGTAATATTAGATAGCTGTTTCACATTTTTTTTATATTGAAAATGATGTTATTGCTTGGTTTTTTTATAAATTTATTCCAATTACTTTCAATAGTTTAACAATATAAACATTATTTTCAATAAATATTAATGGGTGCATATGTTTGAAAGAAAAAATATAAATTTTAAAAATATATTTTTATAGATAAACATCTGTTTAAATTTTTTGCATTTAAAAATCAAATTTTTACACAATTTTTTAGGAGACGTTTTAAAAATACATAATCTACATCTTTCCAAAGTTTCATAATTTTTAAACTATGGGTGAATATTTTATGAATTTTTTCTTTCAAAATATTAGAAAATATTTAGAAAAATAATTTTCTTGTCGATGGGTCCAAAATTTCTTAGGGGCATTCCTTGGATCCCTAATTAAATTATCATCATACAAAATTGAAAATAGCAGTTTTTTTACACTATGTTAATATTTATACTATTTTTCTCCAAATAGATAAACCCCTTAATGTTTATTTAAGTTAATTTTTATACTGTACCAAAAAATATTAATTTTTATACTATTAAACTATTAAGAAGCCATTTGAGACCAAAATTCTTTTTAGTTTAATGGAAATCTCAATTTGAAAAAGTAAAATTGTTTTGTTTGGTACAAGTTTTAGAAAATTCATTCACAGAAAGTAGAGTTCTCAAGAATTATTTTTTAACAACTTTCTCACAAAAAGATTTTCATGGAGAGGGATAGGAATCTTAGTTTCTCGTGACTTGAAAAACTTCTTATAATATTAAAAAACAAATATGATATTCATTAATAATATAATTATAAAAAAAAATTACTCTCTCTCTTCACTCTCACTATCTTTTATCTTTTTCTTTCTTTAATTTATCACTTTTTCTCTCATTCTCTCTCATTTTCTCTCTTATCTCTCTCTTTACTTTCACTTTCTTTCTTATAGAAATAAAGAGTATTTTTCAAAATATACAAAAAATTTTAAGAAATTAAGCATAACCAAATATAGGAATAGAAGATTCTCATAAAATATTATTTAAAGATTTTCAGCAATCTTAAAAGTCAACCAAATATATTTTATACATTTCTAGAAATTATTATTCACATTAATTAAGTTTATCAAAAAATATGATTTTCAGGAACAAAAAATTTTGTTTATCAAACGCCTCCTAAAAATAATTAGAATATATTTTAAAATAACTAATTAATAATATTACTTTTGGTAGAAATTAAAAAAAACAAATCATTATCTAATGTCACTTGCATTTTTTTAAAAAACGAAAAGAAATAGAAATATAATAATATAACATTATATAAGAGTATTTTGATAAAAAAAAAGTAAAATAACATAATATTTTTAAAAAAATATTATTTAATTAAAGTAAAATACAAAGAAGATGAGTGAATTTTTTTCTCGATTAAAATTTTTGTTACGGCCCCAAATTTAAAGGAATGCAATTGTCACGAATAGTAGATAATTTTACCCTTATTTTATTGCATACATGCTTCAAGTATATCACATAACAGGAGTAAAGCATACATTCACAAGTTTTTAGTATAGCCAAATATACATGCCAAGTCTACACATATCAATATTACAATAGAAGTAGGGATCTTACTTGTAGCATTCAGAGTGTCACACCCATAATTTTAAGGCACATGAAATACATACTTTATGAACATATATATTTTCATAACATGTATAATACACTCATTTACAGATAGGTATTCCCATGTATATACAATATACAGACCAAATCTATAAATATCAAAGTACAGTAGAAGTAGGAATTCTACCTGTGGTGTTCAAAACATACTCTAGAGTACAAGTACAATGTAACAAAAAATCTACGAGCCTTGAAAACAAAATAGGCTCACTAGAGAATAGGTCACCTAGCTAATCACCTATCCGAAGGGAAAAGAACAAACTCAGTACTTTTATATGAAAAATGTAGAAATATCGTGTAGTGAATTTGATAACTCAGTGAACAGATAATATCTTCTATGACCTCTTAGGTCAATATATGGATGTACTCATATTTTAAAATTTATCACGTAGAAAATTACAATTCGGAAGTACATTCATATGGGCCTCGTATTTCAAATATTTTTAAATCAAAATATATTCAGATATTCAAAACTATATACTGTACTATATAATCATTAAACAAATGTTATGTATCAAAATATTTCACATGAAAACATTAGGAAGATCCCATATCAGAACCACCATATCAGCATTCAAGCACTTTCATAATTTGGTGGCGTAGAATTTGCCTAAACTCAGCATCTCAGCTAAGGTTTGTCCTATCACTATTCAAGAAGACACATGAAGGGACTCTAATATGGGCAATTTCTCAAGCACACAGTAAGGGATGGCAAATCACATATCATATAGTCAGCATCTCGCCTAGATAAAAGGTATCCCACTCTCCTTCATATATCATATCCCGTGTGGTAACGGTCATACAATGCTAGCACTACCCCTATTAGCTGAGGTGTGAAGGTGCACCAAGGCTAACATCACCTACTGTTAGCAAATAATATTTTCAATATGATTCCTCAACAGAAATATCAATATAATTTCTCTGTCAGAAATGTCCCAATCAGGGTTATCATATGTACATGCCATTTTTCAAGGCAATCTTATAGCTTTACATATCAATGCCACATGCACAATATATTTCCTTTACCATATGATGAAAAATACATTTAAAATCACATATTCAATGAGTTCAAAAATTCATTTTCAAAACTATATTCTGCTTGAATTGTATACTAAATTGTAAATAATTCATGTAATTTAGTCTATTTCAGAGACATATAAAAGTATAAATAACTTGTAAACAGAATCAATTATACATTTAAAGTTCAAGAAGAGCATAGAGTAAGTCATAGAAATAATTATCTACTCACAAGATAAGGGCTCCAGGTTGGATAGCCCCAAAATGTAATTTTTCAATCCGAATTTGACCAAATAGACCTAAAAAACGTGTCAGGAGAGTCTAAAAACTTAGAAAATGACTCCGAGAACTTGGTCAACGTTGGTCAACTGATGGGGTACTATTCATGGTCGAAAAAAATTATTTACACCAACAAAAACACTGTTCACACATTGTTCGAGCACTGTTCATAGTTACTGTTCACCGGAAAATAATTTACAAAATTAGAGCACCAAATCACATTGTTTAACTATGAAATTTATCATACAACCAATACTTTATATTCTTAACAAAATTCCTAACTCGAAAGGTTGAAAAACCATAAAAAAAATCTAGCATTTTAGAAACATTACCTATGCATTACTATTTACAATTTTTTCGTCGAGCTTCTGGAGAACTTTTGACAAAATTGATCAATGGATTTTGAAGTTATCGTCGCCATGAGTCCAACAGTACCTTCAGTATTTCAATTGGATGTCTATAATGGGAGATATCTTAGAGAGAAGTTAAAACTTAGAGAGAGAAAATGAAGGTAAGAAAAACAATGTAGGCGATGCCTAATGTTGTGTCTGCTTTACTAATTAACCGAAAGCGCACGATGTAGCTGTAACTAATCTGGCGAATACAGGTCGTATCCCACAGAGAACAATTTCAATTACTAGAATGATGCAAAATATGCTATATAAATCGATGTAATTCAATGGAGAGTTTGTCACAATTAAGTAAATTAAGGATTCAATTAACAAAAGCCTAGGGTTAGGGTTCACCACACTTATGATATTCAACATTCAACTTGTACCTCTAATTGCAATTATCTAGGTAATTGAGGATGGTTTATCCTTAATTAATTAGCAACCTCTTTCAAGCATTACTAATCGTACCTAGGTTGATCCAATTGTCTACTTTCATGGTTCTTAGTTCAACTTAGGTCCATTGAGCTTTATGCCAACTATGGAAGTCAATTAATCGGTTTTCTCTTGCCTACTAATTGATTCATTCCTAGATAATCTTAAACTACTTTCGTGATTAAGATATCCCTAATTAACTATTAGGTTTAGGTTGTAATTTTCACCTTTCAGTTCATTAATTAAATACCTAAGACATGATAGATTAGTGATCAGGCATTCTACCAACTCTTATTCATGCATATAATAGTTAATCCTAATTAATCCAGAAGTTATCACAATTAGAGTTCCAACATTCAATTCAACATCATAGTACCATCATATCATAAGTGGGTTTACCGAAACCCTAGATCAAATCTACTCACACATCATAGAAACAGAAATCAAATTCATATATATTAAGTAAACCATTCAAGTTCAATACAATCTAAAGAGAAGGAGTAGAAATAAAAGTAGAGAATTAAAGTAGAAAGATGTAACCTGGTTTGTGGAAAAGTAAAGATGAAATACAACCTTCAAATGCTGTAAATCCTACTCTATAACATAAAGTCAACAATGATTCAAGTAAAAACCTAATCTAAGAGTGTTTTCTAAGCCTAAAACTGAGTCTAAGATGTCTCTCTAGGTCTTAATGAGTTCCCCTGCATTTCCCTATACATATGTATCACTTGGCTGTCCAAAACCCTAAGAAAACACGTGCTGTACGGACACGAAGCACGACAGTGTTCCACGACACGGCCTGGCCGTGCTTCGGGCTAGATTCTGGGAAGTTTCTGCATCTTTCGCACCGAGCACGACCTAGTCGTGCTTTATGCACACCAAGCACGGCCTGGCTGTGTTTGGGGCTGCCATGCTCATTTCTTGCCAATTTTTGGTCTGTTGCCTCCTTGCTTCCTCCTTAGCATATTTTAAGTCCATATGGCTCCTCTCATGATTGTTTTCCCTTGCTTCTTGGCCTTTTTTGTTATCCTAAAAACATAAAACAAACCAAAGCAGTATCCAGAGTAAAGTATAACCAAAAGCAGAGAAATAACCACAAGTTTACTATGAATTAGGGGATAAAATATAACCGCTAAACACTCAAATATTCCCTTTATCAACTCCCCCATGCTTAAACCTTTGCTTGTCCTCAAGCAAATAACATATCATATCAGAAGGAAAGAGAATATGCAATCAAATTCCAGAAGATAGAAAAATGCAATACATGTAATTTTTCACTCAATCAGTGTGCACACAATAGATATATGAATAAACATTTATCATATAGTCTCTATTCTTCTAAACTAAACCAAAATTCTCCTATTATATATCTGCTTCTATTGGTACCATTGAATGTATGCATCTAATTGATTTTTTGACACTCAAGTAGGCCACCTAATCTTTTAGATCTCTCTATGTTGCCTTACCCTTATTTCTATTTTTCTCACTCAATTTTTTTTTATTTCATTTTTCTATTTCATTCATCATCATTTTTTTTCTTTTATAGAAATATGCAGTGAATGCATTTTATGCTCTATCTCACTAGGGTAAAGGCAGCTAGGTACTCATACTAAGGCCTTTTTGGTACCTTAAAGGGGTACTTAGAGTGAAAACTTTTTAGGTGTTATATTCCCTAATTTTTCACCTCTCCCAGCCTTCACACTCTCATAGTGTTAAAATTCAATAAAGGCATACAATTCAAAGCACAATAGGAGAGATATTTTTCAAAAAATTAGAGGTTTAATGCTAGAAGAGAGAGACTAAAATTTAAACTACATATTTCATATCCTATTGTGCATCATATGTTCATGAGCTAAAATCAACCTATATTACATCAATCTATCTTTGAAATAGTAAACTATGTGATTTTGCAGTGCAACATGAGATATTCAGCCAATAATAACTAATCAGAGAAAACCACAAGCCTAAATCTACTCCTCCATGCTTAAACTTGACATTGTCCTCAATGTTAGTAAAAACTAAAAGTATAGGCAAAGGGAGAAGTAACTTACTTGCTCACTGGTCGTCTGGAGGAGGTGGAGGTAGGTTCTGACCCAGGTGCCAGGTATACCATGCCTGCATCATTTCCTGCATGCTTTGGATGGAATCTTGCATGGCATGCAAGGTAGCTGTCTGTGATAGTTGCTCTGCTTCAATGCGGCTGAGCTTCGAAGAGATGGAGTCCTAATCCTCTGGGGGAACATATGAGGTACCTGCATGGTCAGTAAAATAAAATACCTGCATAGTCAGTAAATGGAAATGGGGTGGGGGTGGGAGAGCCAAAAGCGGTTCAAGGGGGAAATCATCCCCCTCTAGTGGAATCTCATCATCCTCTCTACCCTCCTCCAATGGGTATATCCAGTTCTCCCTACTGATAACTGCAGTTCTAGTAAGGTTAGGGAGGCAGAAGATTCTATGTCCTCTGAGATACAACCGGTAGTCAGCATTTTTCTTGACAACGGGTTTCATATGCAGGCAGGATTCCAAATCAATCTTGCTACTGCCAACTACTGGTTGCATTCCCTGGTGATTGGCCTCAAATCCCAGCCCTCTAGCTATTGCAGTAACCAAGCCCCCTATGACCACCTTTCCACTTATTGCACTACCTACCCGGGCCATCTGCTGAGCCATGAAGGCTCTAGTATCCACCTTAATACCATGTACCATAGCATAAATAAAGTAAAGCTCCTTTTGATTTGCAACCCCATCACTCTCAGCCCTACCAAAAATAGTATGGGCTATCAGGCGTTGTAAATATCGAAAAGTAGGGTTGCAAATGAAATAGGCTTTTGAACTTGATGCACTATACTGCCCTTCAACAGAAATTGAGTTCCAAAAAGGTTGGGCAAGAACACTTGAGGGTACTGATCTAGTTCCCCTTGGAGGCAGTCTAAATAGTGCATTAAATTCAGCCAAGGTTAAGCTAAAAGTACGGTTAAACATTCTAAAATTAATGCGGCCCTGACTGACGTCTGGACCCCGAAATAGGACTATATTAACGGAGCTAAAAAACTCTAAGGTGGTCCTAATATAGGCCGAGTATCGTAATGTGATGAATGTATTCCACCAAATCAGATGAACTAAGTAGTGGACATCATTTAAAAGACTTAACTGGTCCAAACATTCCTCATCCATATACCGGGTACTTAGCATTCCCCGTTTAACTATAGTATCATATCGTGTCTGTTGACTATCATCAACAAACACAATACCATACTCATTTATTTGGTGAGGAAGTTGGGGCGGTTGTTGAGTTCATTCTCTACGTTGTTGCTGGGATTGGGAGGAGAATTGGCTAGTTTTGGCTCTTTTGGGACCCATGGAAAATGATATGCAATCAAATGCAAAAGGGGAGTGGGATATGCAGATTCAAAAGCGCAATAACAGACAAATGAGATCAGGATTATGTAGAGAAAACTTGCAGAGAAAAATTGGAGTATTCAAACCAATCTATGCAAATTCTAGAGGATTATGCAGAGAAAACTTGGAGTATTCAACTAATTAATTCCAACTCAAGTTTAGCAAATTGAATACAGGATCAAACCAACATAATCAAATCAAATACACATGTTCAAACTTAGACAGAATGTCCAAGACAAACTAGTTCAGAATTAACCAGAATTACTTGCCTTAACACAATTTAACCAACTTCAAGATAAGTTAAGCACAAGGTAATGTCAACTCAGGCAGAATTTTTTTGAGGAAATATATGATTCCAAATGCTGCAAAATTCTCCTTGAAAAACCATTGTAATAAGCTAATCAATTACAAGAGTCAATATGAACATTCAAGAAATCCTGTTGCAAGCAAAACATATTTTCCTAATGATTCATTCAGCTGAACCAAGGGCAGATAAGTCTAAGCAAATATCAAGGTCAATTTTATACCACAACTAGTAAAATTCAAAATTTCAAATTTAGGCAGTAAGTCGCACAGTAAGCCAGTCCAGCATTCAACTAGAATTTCCTATCCAGGAAGAATAAGCCACAACGCATAAAATGTAGAAATTACCTGGAGGAGAAGCCATAAGTGATGCCAGCAGCTAGGTTAATCCACAAACAGGGAGTAGAGAGAATTTGTTAGACGGGGGAAACAGAGGTGAAGAAGGTGTAGGGATGGTGGGCACGAGATTGTTGGGATTTTTTAGGTGGGAGTGTGGCAAGGACTTTGGGTTTGGGTGTAGAGATGGGGGGAATGGGAGTGCCGGTGTATGAGAGTTTGGTTTGGCCAAACAAGGAGCTGGGTGGAGGGAAATCGCAGGGGGAAGGGATTTTGAGAACAGGGAGACCGAGAGGGATGGGGAAGAGGATAGAGGGATTTAGGTTTTCTGGCTAGGGCACGGTTTGGGAATGGGGAAGATGAAGATTTGAAGAGGAGATTGGCAAGGAATTTGGAAGGAGGAAAGGGAGAAGAAAGAACGGTTAGGGCATGGGTGAAAGGATGCAGAACACGGGGAAAAGATAAGACAATAAGGGGAAAAAATGCACCTGTTGCCTGAAGCACGGCCGTGCTTTGGGCTGAAATCTCCATTCTCTGAAATTGGCCTGTGTTGGCCAACACGGGCCAGGTGTGTTGGGCTGGACACACCCGTGTTGGGTGCTGGTCCTTCTTTGTTCTTCTCTTCTTCTCTTTTTACTTTCCTGGAGCACGAGCTGGGCCAGGCCGTGTTTCACAGCACAGCCCACCCGTGCTGGGCACTGGAAATCCAAAATTCTTTAGATTTTGCCCATGTTAGCCAACACGGGGAGGGGGTGTTGGGCTTGACCTGGGGCACGACCATGTCCTGTGACACGATCAGCCCGTGTTGCCTACAGGTTTCACTAATTTTCTAGAATTTGCCCCGTTCTTGAAGCACGGCCATGGTGGATGACATGGTTAACCCGTGTTGTTGGCTGGAACCCTTAATGCTTCGAATTTAGCCTCAGTTTTTGATTCTCTTTGATTTCCTTTCATTTTAATCCTTTTATATTACCTTGGGCACATGAGAATGGACCTGAAAATCAAATGAAAAACACTCATTAAACTTTTAACCTAAGAAATTAACTAAATTAAAGATGAAAACTAAATCTAAAAGCAAGAAATCAAACAAAAAGAAACTTAAAAATTAAAATGAGGGTTGCCTCCCACAAAGTGTTTGTTTAAAGTCATTAACTCGACTCCCTTGCACTTTATTAGATTAATAGGGGCTCTAAGAGAGCTTGGATGACTCTCTTTTCAACAGGTTGTCCCGTGACAAAGTTCTTGAGGTGGTGTCTGTTAACTTTGAAGGATCCGGTAGCTTCACTCCATACTTTCACTGCTCTATATGGGAAGACTTGACTCACTTGGAATGGACCAGACCAACGAGAACGAAGCTTTCCAGGAAAAAGTTTCAGCCTTGAATTAAATAGTATAACCCATTCTCCTACTTGAAATTGACGCCTCAGGATGTGCTTATTGTGCCATCTTTTTGTTCTTTCTTTATATAACTTAGCACTATCATAAACATCAAGTCTTAGCTCATCTAGCTTATTCAATTGCAAGTATCTCCTTTTTTTAGCAGTTGTCAAGTCAAAATTAATTGTCTTGATTACCCAATACGCCTTATGTTCAAGCTCTACTGGCAAGTGACAAGGTTTTCCATATATTAACCAAAAGGGTGTGGTGCTTATTGGTGTCTTATATGTTGTTCTGTAAGCCCATAGTGCATCATCAAGCTTGAGAGACCAATCTTTTCTTGTCTTTGATATAGTTTTCTCCAAGATTGCTTTGATTTCCCTATTTGATATTTCCACTTGTCCACTTGTTTGAGGATGATAAGCTAGAGCCATTTTATGAGTGAATCCATATTTCTTCAAGAGATTTTGAAATTGTTGCTCAGTGAAGTGGGAACCTCCATCACTTATCACAGCTCGAGGTACTCCAAATCTTGGAAAAATCACTCTCTTAAAGAGCTTGGCAACCACTTTAGCATCATTAGTGGGAGATGCCACTGCTTCTACCCACTTAGACACATAATCTACAGCTACTAGGATATACTTATTCCCACATGAGGATGGAAAGGGGCCTATAAAGTCAATACCCCAAACATCAAATATTTCTACTTCTAAAATACTGTTAAGGGACATCTCATTCCTCCTTGATATATTGCCAATTCTTTGACATTAATCACAAGCTTTTACAAAGGTATGCACATCTTTGAAAAGCAAAGGCCAATAAAAACCAGCTTGAAGAATTTTAGCTACAGTTTTTGAGGTGCTATTATGGCCTCCACAAGGTGAATTATGGCAGTGAAATATGACACTATATACCTCTTCCTCTGGAATACACCTTCGGAAGATGCCATCTGCACACCATTTGTATAGACATGGATCATCCCAATAGTAAGACTTGATATTAGAAAAAAATTTCTTTCTCTGATGGTAACTCAACCCTTCAAGTAAAATTTTACATGCAAGATAGTTCACAAAATCCGCATACCAAGGAGCATCGGTATGAGTGACTACAAGGAGTCGGTCATCAGGAAAAGAATCATCTATAGGAAACTCATCTTTATCGTCTCTCATTGAATCTTTCCTAAGCCTTGAAAGATGGTCTACAACCACATTCTTTGTTCCTTTCTTATCCCGAATCATAAGGTCAAACTCTTGCAATAGAAGGATCCATCTAATCAATCTTGGCTTGGCATCCTTCTTACTTAGCAAATATTTGATGGCAGTATGATCCGTGTATACAATGACTTCGGATCCTAACAAATATTAACGGAATTTGTCAATTGCAAACACTACTGCTAGGAGCTCCTTTTCTGTGGTAGAGTAATTGACTTGGGCTTCATCCATGGTCTTGCTGGCATATACATAGGGCTTTTTATCTCTTCTTTGTCCAAATACAGCTCCCACAACATAGTCACTTGCATCACACATAATCTTAAAGGGAAGGCTCCAATCAGGAGGTTGAATGATTGGTGTAGATATTAGTGCCTCCTTCAACCTGCAAAAAGCATGTAAGCAATCATTATCAAATAAGAATAGCATGTCCTTAATAAGCAAATTATTTAAGGGTTTAGAAATTTTGGAGAAGTCTTGGAGAAATCTTTTGTAGAAGCCTGCATGCCCAAGAAAACTCCTCACTTCCTTAACATTTGATGGTGGTGGCATTGTCTGAATTGCCTCAATTTTTTCTTTGTCCACCTTTATTCTTCTTTCAGACACCAAGTGTCCAAGTACTATTCCTTCCCTTACCATAAAATTGCATTTTTCTCAGTTTAGTACTAGGTTGACTTCCTCACATCTTTTAAGTACCTGTGTCAAATTATTTAGACAATTATCAAATGAGGTACCATAGACAGAAAAATCATCCATAAATACTTCCATTATATCCTCAATAAAGTCCAAGAAAATAGCCATCATACATCTTTGGAAAGTGTCTGGTGCGTTACACAATCAGAATGGCATCCTTCTATATGCAAAGGTGCTATAGGGACATGTAAACGTTGTCTTTTCTTGGTCATCTGGATGGATAGGGATCTGAAAAAATCCTGAGTATCACTCTAAATAACAAAAATGTGAATGTTTAGCCAGCCTTTCTGACAATTGATCAATAAAGGGTAAAGGGAAGTGATCCTTACGGGTGGTCTTATTCAATTTTCTATAATCAATGCACATACGCCAACCCGTAATAGCTCTAGTAGAAATTAATTCATCATTATCATTCTTAATAATAGTCATACCTCCCTTCTTAGGAACCACATGAATAGAACTTACCCACTCACTATCTGAAATAGGATAGATAATACCTGCGTCAAGCGATTTGAGCACTTCTTTCTTGACTACCTCTTTCATGTTTGGATTTAGTCTCCTTTGATGCTCCCTAGAAGGTTTATGATCATTATCAAGTATAATGTGATGCATGTCAATAGATGGACTAATCCCTTTTATGTCATCAATGCTATACCTAATCACTTTTTTAAACTTTTTGAGAACCTCTAATAACTTACCAGTTTCATCAACATTCAAATCAGCATTCACAATTACTGGATATGAAGACTTAGGGTCCAGAAATTCATACCTTAAATTGGATGGAAGAGGTTTAAGTTCTACCTTAGGTGCTTTGATTTCCTCAATAGTTGCTGATTTTTTTATTATGGTCTAATTCCAGCTTTTTAGCTTTTACTTTTGAGGTGAGCATGGGACACTCATCAAGCAATTTAGCATATTCATCAGCTTCTACCTATTCAGCACAAGAAATAGAACTATCCATAAGGCAAAGCTCAAGTGGGTCAGTAGAACAAAAGCTTAATGCATTATCAACAATATTCTGCTCAATTACATCAACCATGCAATAAGTATCACCTAAAGATGGGCACTTCATTGCATCATTTAGATTGAACTCAATCTTTTCATCCCCTACATTTAAGGAAAGCTTTCCATCTTTCACATTCATAATGGCACCTGCGGTGGCTAGGAAAGGCCTTCCAAGAATGATGGGGATTTGGCTATCTTCCTCCATATCTAAGACAACAAAATCAATGGGTATGAAAAATTTACCTACCTTTAAAGGAACATCTTCTAATATACCTACCGGATGAGTAACGGATTAGTCCGCCAACTGGAGGGAGATAGTAGTAGGCTTCAAATCACCCATCTAGAGCTTCTTGCATATGGATAATGGCATAAGACTCACACTTGCTCCAATATCACATAAGGCTGTAGTGATTTGCACATCTCCAATGGAGCAAGGTATAGAGAAGCTTCTAGGGTCCTTGAGTTTAGGAGGCAATTTATTCTAGATTAATGCACTACACTCTTCAGTTAATGCCACTATGGCATACTCCTCAATTTTCCTCTTGTTAGAGAGGATTTCCTTCAAAAATTTAGCATAAGAAGGCATTTGAGAGACCGCTTCCAAGAATGGAATATTAATGTGCAGCTTTTTTAGCACATCAAGGAATTTTCCATATTGCTTTTCTAATTTGGCTTTAGCTAGTCTCTAAGGGAAAGGAACTGATGGCTTGTATGGTTCAGGAGCCACATATTTAGGCTCTTCTTCCTCTTTCCTATCACTAACTTGCTCTTCTTCTTCAGTTTCTTTTTCTGGTATATCTCTCAATTCTTTCTCCTTATCTTTCTCTTTATCCACTGACTCACCCAATTGCTTACCACTTCTCAAAGTGATAGCCTTGCAATGTTCTCTTGGATTCTCAGGCTAGCCAGGGAATTTGCTAAAGTTTCTATTTGAAGAACTCGCTTGCTGTGCTATCTGAGTTTCTAGCATTTTATTATGTGTAGCAAGTGAGTCAACCTTAGAAGCTAAATCCTTTATAGCCTCATTCATTGAATGATTCTGAGCTCTAAATTCTTCATTCTGTTTACTCTGTGTGGAGATGAAATTCTCCATTAGAGGCTCTAAATTTGACTTTGGTTGAGGAGGAGGATTGAATTGCCTCTGATTCTGAAACCCAGGAAGTTGTCTAAAATTATTTTGAGGCTACTGATTTGCATTCGGTTTGTATGAGAGATTTGGGTGATTTCTCCAACCTAGATTGTAGGTATTACTGTAAGGATTGTTTCTTTGATTGTTTACAAAATTTGCCTGCTCACAATCCTGAAGTGTAGAGTTTCCAATCTAGTATTCATTGGCCACATGACCAACACCTCCACAAATCTCACATGCAGAAGATGATGAAGAGGAACCAACAGCATTGATGCTTAATTTATCCAACTTTTGAAATAATGCATCAACTTTAGAAGTGAGATTATTAAAAGCATCTACTTCATACATACCTACTGGTTTTCTTTGCTGCTTCTCACTAGACCAGGAGTAGTGATTTTAAGCCATATCTTCAATTAAATCATATGCCTCATCAATTGTTTTGTTCATAATGGCTCCTCCAGCTGCAGCATCCACAGACATACAAGTGTTATAGATTAGTCCATTGTAAAATGTATGGACTATGAGCCACTTCTCCAACCCATGGTGTGGGCATATTCTGAGGAGTTCTTTAAATCTCTTCCAAGCTTCATATAGTAACTCCCCATCTTTTTGAGCAAAGGTAGTGATCTGATTCCTAAGATGGGCCGTCTTATTCGATGGGAAGTATTTGGCCAGGACAGCTTGAGAAAGCTGCTGCCATGTGTTGATGGACCCTGATGGAAGAGAATGCAACCATGCACGGGCCTTGTCCCTCAGAGAGAAAGGGAACAGTCTCAGTTGGATGGCATCAGAAAATACTCCATTCAGCTTCAGGGTGTCACAGTATTCTAGAAATACTGATAAGTATAGATTAGGGTCTCCAGTAGGTGACCCTTCAAAATGATTCTACTGAACCATCTGCAAAAGAGAAGGCTTCAGCTCTAAGTTGTTGGCATTAACAACTGGTCTTACGATACTCGGATTCAGGCCATGAGTATCCGGGGTGGTAAAATCCTTAAGAGATCGGTTATCTCTCTTCGCCATGGTAGGTGCAGAATTTTTTTCCTGTTGTCTTCTTCTTATCTTTCGTAGTGTGCGTTCAATTTCCGGATCAAATTTAGCAACGAACTCATGTTCTCTTCGTATAAAAGAGAAACATACCTATAAAGGAAGAACAGAAGCAAAAATCAGCAAGATAAAATTATTCAGAAAAATTAAAAGAAAGTGATCTAGTCTAGCTATTTCGCAATATATCTAATATGGACTATTGTTCCCTGGCAACGGTACCAAAAACTTGTTGTGTCTGTTTTACTAATTAACCGCAAGCGCACAGCGTAGCTGTAGCTAATCCGGCGAGTACGATTTATATTCCACAAAGAACAATATCAATTACTAGAATGATGTGAAATATGCTATCTAAATCGATGTAATTCAATGGAGAGTTTGTCACAATTAAGTAAATTAAGGATTCAATTAACAAAAAACTAGGGTTAGGGTTCACCACACTTATGATATTCAACATTCAACTTGTACCTCTAATTGAAATTATCTAGATAATTAAGGATGGTTTAGCCTTAATTAATTAGCAACCTCTTTCAAGTAATACTAATTGTACCTAGGTTGATCCAATTGCCTACTTTCGTGGTTCTTAGTTCAACCTAGGTCCATTGAGCTCTATGCCAACCATGAAAGTCAATTAATCGGTTTTCTCTTGCCTACTAATTGATTCATTCCTAGAGAATCTTAAACTACTTTCGTGATTAAGATATCCCTAATTAACTATTAGGTTCGGGTTTTAATTTTCACCTTTCGATTCATCAATTAAATACCTAAGATGTGATAGATTGGTGATCAGGCATTCTACCAACTCTTATTCATGCATATAATAGTTAATCATAATTAATCCTGAAGTTATCACAATTAGAGTTCTAACATTCAATTCAACATCATAGTATCATCATATCACAAGTGGGTTTACCGAAACCCTAGATCAAATCTACTCACACATCATAGAAACAGAAATCAAATTTATATCTATTAAGTAAACAATTCAAGTTCAGTACAATCTAAAGAGAAGGAGTAGAAATAAAAGTAGAGAATTAAAGTAGAAAGATGTAACTTGGTTTACAGAAAAGAAAAGATGAAATACAACCTTCAAATGCTGTAAATCCTACTCTAGAATATAAAATCAACAATGATTCAAGTAAAAACCTAATCTAAGAGTGTTTTCTTAGCCTAAAAACGGAGTCTAAGATGTCTCTTTAGGTCTGAATGAGTTCCCCTACGTTTCCCTATGCATATGTATCACTTGGTTGCCTAAAACCCTAAGACAACACGTGCTGTACAGACACAAAGCACGGCCGTGTTCCAGGACACAGCCTAGCCGTGCTTTGTAACAACTTTTTTATTTATTATTATTATTATACAATATAGAGTTCACATACACATCATTAATCAAAACATATGTACAACATATTAAACACATAAATATTTATATCTTATTTTTTCTAGTTGACCAATTTCGGAGATATAGGTGTGGGTGGTTGCACCTTCACCGGGATCTGAGCCAACTCAACCACAAACATTTTATTTGTTTATGGGATCTGCCCATCCTAGAGTAACTTGATCCAACGTGCACTAAAAGTCAGAGTTATAGAAAAATCTACATAACTAATTTTCTGAACATGACATGGAAATGTAGTGAGAATTAAATCCCAGTAAATTTAAAAATAAATCATCACCAATATAGTTCGTCAAATCATGTTCATCAGTATAAACTACAGCAAATATCTTTGATCACATGAATGCACTTTATCTATGCCCATAAAAATCATACAGTAATGACATGTATGACAGGATTAACTATCATATGATGACTATCAATTTATTCTCATATCAAGCTACCCCGGTCAGAGTGAGTATTTTCTACTCTCCCGTATAGGCTTTTCTCACTCCGTCTTACATGGCCCACTTTTTCTTTCTTTTCTCATTAACATGATCATAACCATTGGTAGGACGTTCCCTACTGGTGCACCACACGAATTGCCATGTGACCGTACTCATTTATTTTCTTTTCACAATAATAGCCAAAAATATAATTTCAATAACAAGTATGTTCATCAAAATATAATTATTACAAAAAATTATTGGTATTCATGTTATGAACATAACAATTTCAAATATCACTTTATAAAATATTTTCATGTCAAAATTTCACACTTAAGATGGTAAGAAATTCATGCAATGGCAATGCCTATGGCATATACTAGTCATTTATTATTTTCATTTATAAGATTCTTCTTTTTTAAAAATATTATTTTTATTTCATTATTTTCTTGATGCAGATTTTCATCCTATCTGACCTTCTCTTACTAATTAGAGCATAACTCTCCCATTTTAACTCTGATTTAGGTGATCTTGGTGTTAATTTAAAGATAAAACAATTATCTAAAACTAATATGTTGAACAATTTAGCGAAAGATTAAAGAATCATGGTGATATTACTCCCTCAATATATAGTTGATTTCTTCTCGGGTAGATTCTGACCTCTACTTACTAATATATGCATATCTCCCTCATAAGAATTTCAAATTGAGTGATTCTAGTGGCTAAAAATATGTGACACATATAGCTATAATTTTTATGTTAACCATTTATTTTAACGCCCTTCAGAATGTTCCCAAAAATTAAAACACAGAAGTTGTCCTAACATATTCTTCCCTGATTAACTATTTTCTAACCATTGCTTACTAATCAGATCATATCTACCTTATATGGACTCCAAATTGAGTGATTCCAGTGCATAAAAATCTGTGACACATATAGATATAATTGTTATGTTAACCATTTATTTTAATTCCCTATAGAATGTTCCCAGAAATTAAAACACAAAAGCTATCCTAACATATTCTTCCCTGATTAACCATTTTTTTGACAATTGCTTACTAATCGAACCATATCTTCCTCATATGGACTCCACATAAAGTGATTCTAGTGGCTAAATATCCGTGAGACATATATCTACATTTTTTATGTTAACCATTTGTTTAAATTCCTTACTGATTCTTTTCAGAATTTTAAAAATAGAAGCTAAAAATTTTGCCACCCATAGCCATACCTATGCAGAACTATCTACACCAGCTTAAGTATTCAAACATACATAATATGTAACATGATATAGCAACATTCATGACCAATCATCAAAGTTCTAAGATCAAAATCTCATATAAATATTATAAGTTTCAAAAAATTTCTTCAAAAAGAAATATTGTTAAACTTACCTTGAGCACTTAGTCCTCTAGACTTTTCCTTCTTCTTTCTTCCTTTCTTCCTCTCCTTTCCTCACTCTACTTTGCTTTTATTTTTTTCTCTCCCTCACTTGGACGAAATTCTAATGTTATAAGGGTGGGTTTTGCTTATATAGACTATCAAATAATTCACCTTTCATAATCATGGGTCTACCTTATCACAATTAGTATGCACTTGGTTGAATTTTTGAAAAACAAACAACTCATGTTCTTGTCTTCATCTTCCTTAGTCAAGATATGCATAGGAAAATGAGATTTGTATTTTGAAAATTATGATAATATGTTATTAAGATAAGGGATAAGGTCCCTTTGATTTAGGGATTCATTTCCTTTTTCTTTTGTCTTAATCAATTATGATAGGTTTGCCATTTTAGGTGGTAAATTTTCAACCCTTGAATCTTCCTTGCTTAGTTAAAATTATTTGTGTCGGATAAGGATGTTTTGTCATAATGCTATGTATTATTACCCACTTGCTAAAATTATGAGTGTAGGATATAGATGTTTTATCCTAATGCTATGTATTATCATACCACTTGCTAAAATTATGAATGTAAGATATCACACCACTTGTTAAATTTTTGTCATAATGCCATGTCACATAATTTTGATTACACCATTATTTCATCACTTTATTTTTATTTTTATTTTTCCTATTGGGTTTGGGCTCATTCTTGCCCATTTTTTTTACTTTGGTTAAAATTCTACCTTTCATAACGGGCTTAGTCACATTTTCATGATTTTTGAGCTACCGGTCCAATTTCTATATCCTAGTCCAAGTCTATGTTTTATTTCTTCCTTAGGCTATCCTATTGGTTTGCTAAAAATTCATGTGAAGTAGTAAAACTCTATATGAAGTGTCCATAGGTGAAAGCCCAATTTATGGGTGGAGATACTGAACTTAGTAACTTTAACTCTTAAATTAGGAAAAATTACCCTAATCCAATCTTCTTGAAATTTTAATACCTTTACTTACTTTACAAAAAATTATCTTCCTTGCCCAAGAATTTCACTTTTCTTTAGTATATTTATTTCTAATATTTCCTCTTAGATTTTTTCTCTTTATCTATTCAATTAATGTTAGAACATTTCTATGCATACACGTAAGGTGAAGAATTTCTAAGGATTATATTTCCTTAGATATCTAAAAATTGTCTAATAAATTTTATTTCATTAATTAAATATTTATGCACCTTTATGAATAAAAGAAACGAAATTAGAAATGTTACTTTGAATACTTTTGTATTTTTATTAATACATGGAACGGAATTAGGAATATTACATGCTTCAGGCTGGATTCTGGGAATTTTCTGCATCTTTCGCACAGAGCACAGCCTGGCCATGTTGGGGTCTGCCATGCTCCTTTCTTGCCAATTTTTGGTGTGTTGCCTCCTTGCTTCCTCCTTAGCATATTCCAAGTCTATATGGCTTCTCTCATGATTGTTTTCCCTTGCTTCTTGACCTTTTTTGCTTTCCTATAAATATAAAACAAACCAAAGCAGTATCCAGAGTAAAGTATAACCAAAAGCAGAGAAATAACCACAAGTTTACTATGAATTAAAGGATAAAATATAACAGCTAAACACTCAAATTTCCCCTTTATCACCTGAACCTTCTGCTTCTGCTTCTGCTCTCACGTTTTGCTTTTGCCTTTTTTTTTACTTAATATTATTTAATAATTAAATATTTAAAATTCATTCTTTAATTATATACATATAATTATTATTTTTCATTCTAAAGCATCCCAAATTTTTTAAAAAATTCATATTATTACAAAACTTTAGTTGCACTCTTAAACCATGACTTTTCTTGATAAAAAATTTAATAAAACAAAACACAAAATAAAATATCTTTATGCATAATAAAAGAAAGAATATTTCTAAAAATAAAACAAAACTTTAGTAGAGGAAAATATAATTATTTTAAGCAAAATAAAAATTATTTTAATTAAAAGTATATTTACTTTCAGCAAAACATGCATAATCCTTTTAAAAAAAATACTTATTTATAGTAAAATATTATTATTTGAAAATTACAGGATATTATACAGAGCATACTCTATATTACAAATATATAATGTTTTAAACATTATAAGCCTTGGAAGCAACGTAGGCTCACTCAGAGAATAAGACACTTAGGTGATCACGCACCTGCAGGACCAAACTCTGTATCTTTATCTGAGTAGTGAGTTTGACAACTTAGTGAGCAGATAATACCTCATATGACCTCTTAGGTCAACATATGGATGTACTCATATATTAAAATTTATCACATAGAAAATTACAGTTCAAAGGTACATCTCTATGGGACCCGTATTTCAAATATTCTCAGTTAAGTCACATTCATATATCTGAAACCATAAGAAATACAGTATGATTATTAATCAAATATTATTTTGCATCAAAATATTTCTCATGAAAATATTAGGAGCATTCCATATTAGAACCACCATATCAGAGTTCAAACCCTTCCGTACTTTGGTGGTGTAGGATTTGCCTAAACTTATCATTTCAACTAAGGTTTATCCTACCACTATTCAAGAGGACATGCGACAAGACTATAATATGGGTATTTCCCAAGAACACAGCAAGAGAGGGCAAATCACATATCATATAGTCAACATCTTGGCCAGATATAAGGCATCTCACTCTCTTTTATATATCATATCCTAAGTGTTAACCGTCACACGAGGTTAGCACTACCCCTGCTGGCTGAGGTGTCAAGATGCACTAGGGCTAACATCACCTGATGTTAGCAAACAGTGTTTCTAATAGGATTCCTCCATGAAAATCATATTTGCACATATGCCATAACATTCGAAATAGAGGTTTCAGTATAATTCAAAATTTCAGTCTCAGTACAATTCTTCTGTCATAAACTTCCCAATCAGGGTTATCACATATACATGTCCTTTTTCAAGGAAATCTTATAATTTTACATATCAATGCCATGTGCACAATATATTTTCTTTACCATACGATGAGAAATATATTTAAAATCATATATTCAAGGAGTTCAAAAATCTATTTTCAAAACCATATTTTTATTAAACTATAAATAACTTGTAAATAGAACCAATTATACATTTAAAGTTCAAAAAGAGTATAGGGTAAGTCATAAAAAGAATTATCTACTCACAAAACTAGTATTCCAAGTTGGATAGCCCAAAACAAATGTTTCCAAGTCAAATCTGATTAAATGGACCTAAAAAATGAGTCAGGAGGGTCCGAAAACCTAGGAAATGACTCTAGAATTACGAAATTTGACCTCTGGGAAGCTGGTCATCATTGGTCAACTGTGAGTTACTATTCATAGTTGAAAATACTATTTACCACCAGAATCACTATTCATGACGGTCAGAATTACTATTCACGACACACAAAAAGTTATCAGATGGCAGCAAAATTTCATATCTTAAGGTTTTTCTGATAAGAATCATATTATTGCACTTTTGTTATGATTTAAAGATTGATATTTGTGTGAAAATTGTGGTTATTTGATTATTTAATCCACAAATGTCATTTCACGGGTATTTCGTGTTTAAAGTGCAAATTTCAGGTAAAATCATAAGTTTGGAGAAGTTTGGGACAAATGCCAATGACCGGGACTGAGTTAGAATCAAGAAAAGCAAGATTTCAAGGTTTGGAAGTCTGGCCACAGCGAGAATATTTTGGCCGCGGCAAGAATGCTGCAGCAAAATTTTCCCGAGAGCACAATTTTGGATTTGAATCTGGCCGCTGGCGAGGTCATTTTCGCCGACGGCGAAATATGGCTCACTGCCGGCGAAACAAAAATCTCGCCGCGGCGAAAGAATTTCCTAGAAACTCACCGCGGCGAGAATAACTTCGCCGGCGGCGAGTTTCAGCGGCGAAACGCGTTTTCTATTATTTTTGTTCCAAACTTGTCCTCAAAACCCTGGATCTATAAATACCATAAGGTACAGAGAGAGGGGACGGCGAAATAGACCTAGAAGAGGCGTTTTTGGAGGAGAAGAAGCCATTTTGGAGAGAAAGCTTGGATAATCTTGAAGGATCATCACCATTGTTGCTGCCAAGTGTTCATCTCCAAGAGTTCTTCATCTCTTTTCCTTAGCTCCATTTTTCTGCAGTTTATTTCGTTTTTATAGTTATGTATTCAGTTGAGATAGTTGTTGTTCTGATTTCCATTATGAGCTAATTCATTTTTGCTAAGGCTATGATGTAGTTGAATCATGAAACTCTAATTTTTGTGGTTATGGTTATATGAGTTCATTGTTTTCAAGATTGAGTATTTATTTCCATGCTTAATGCTTCTAAATTTTTCGCCAAGATTTAGATGATTATGTCACGTCCGTACTTTACGAACGCAAATACCGTTACTATCCGAAAATCTTTTCATTACACATGTGCAAATGATCTCACGATAACACATATTCAAATATTATCCAACGTTCACAAGTTTACAAAAAAAACCAATAATTATACATGCCAAATCTATATACATCAAGTTTACAGCGGAAACAAGGATCCTGCCTGTGACTTTCAGAGCAACACTAGAGTACAAATATATTACAATATCATACACTGAGAGCCTAGAAACAAGTTAGGCTCACCACTGAGGCACGACACCTAGTCGGTCAAGTAGCTGCGGGACCAAATTCTGGGTCTTTATCTGAAAAATATGTCAACCACATGTAGTGAGTTTTACAACTCAGTGAGCAGATAACACCTCCTATGACTTCTCAGGTCAACATAAGGATGTACTCATATTGTAAAACTTATCATATCAAAATATACCGTTCAGAAGTACATTCTTATGGGACCCGCATTTTCAAATATTCTCTGTTCAAAAATCATAATCAAGTCTTTCAAACTGTATGCGATACTGTATAAACAATGCTCATATCAAGTTCAAAATCATATTCAATACTGTAAAATTATTAATCAAATTATGCTATGCATCAAAACATTTCTGTTAAAATATTCGGAGGATCCCATATCAGAACCACCATACCAGAGTTTGACCCCTTCCGTACTTTGGTGGTATAGGATTTGCCTAAACTCAGCATTCCGCTGAGGTTTGCCCTACTACCATTCAAGAGGACACGCGAAGGGACTCTGTATGGGTCTTTCCCAAGCACACAGCAAGGGAAGGCAAAATAACATCTCATAACTGGCATCTCGCCCATATATAGGAGGCATTCCGCTCTCCTTCACATATAATCTCCCGTGTGTTGGCCCTCACACGAGGCTAGCACCACCCCCCTGCTAGCTGAGGCAATCAAGGTGCGCACCAAGGCTAACATCACCTGCTGTTAGCAGACAGTGTTTCCAATAGGATTCCTCCACAGAAAAATACCATATGCACATATGCCATATAATCCAGTATAAATTCTCATTATAATACAGACTTTCAGTCTCAAAATACTCATATGTCAAAACTTCTCATTCAGGGGAAACATGTATACATGCCCATATCCAAGGCAAACATATCACTATAAAATCAATGTCACATGTATAACATATTTTCTTTGCCATGTCATGCGAAATACGTATAAAAATCACATGCTTAATGTATTTCAAAACTTATTGCAAAATCAAACTCTTCTTGAACTACATATCATATATTAAATATTTCAGACATTTCCAAACCATTTCAAGAACATATGGAAGTATAAATAACATGTAATCATACTCATTTATCAATGTAAAGTTCAAGAAGAGTAAAAACAAGCCATAGAAAGAATCATCTACTCACCTCTTTGAAGCACAAAGTTGGACACCCTTAAAATCCTAGTTTCTGATCCGAATTTAGTGAAATAAACCCCAAAATCGAGTCCGGAACGTCCGAAAACCTTGAAAACGACTCCGGATTTGCGAAATTTGGCCTCCGGGAGCTCGGTCAACGCAGGTCAACGCGAGGAGGTTCGGATGCCACGCGCTACACGCGCCGCCCGAGGAGCTGCGCGTGGGCGTCACTCGCCGAAGGAGAAGCGGCGCGTGGGGGCACGTGCGGTGGTGGATAGGCCTGAAATTTGAGATCCAAAGGTTTCGGTGCCTTCTGGATCGATCTACGGTGTTAGTTTTTGCGTTTGAGAACTAAAAGTAGGAGTTTTGGAGGTTACCCTTTTGGCCGTTTTTCCCTTAAATTTTCCGACCAATTTCCGGCCAATTCTCCAGAAACCAATCGGATGGATTCGAAGAACTCTTCGTCCTGAGTCCGTTGGTGGTGGTGGTGTCGAAATCCGAGGTCCGTAGGCGAAGAAATCTTAGAGAGAAGTTAGAGGGTTTTCGGGGAGAGTTTTTCTGAAGAGAGATGGAAAAATCTGCTAATGATTGCTTCCGAAGTGATTGAGGCCCTTAAAATATCTCGGGGGTCCTTTCTGCAAAATTTCACTTTTAGCGGAAGGTCCTCGCAAATTTTTCTTATTTATATTGTAACCCCGAAACTTTTAAGAAATTGCATTTTTGCCCCGAAACGTAAATTCTTAACATTTCTTTTATAATTCTTTAATCCATGTAAATAATAACTTATTTTCACCGAGTCCTAATTCCATTTTTTGAAATCCTCTGTTTTAAATTCCAAATTTTCCTTAATTAAAATCTCCATTTTCCAAAATTATCTCTTTTATTCTTAATTTCTTTAGTTGAACTTTCTCGTTAAATTCACGGCTATTACATTCTTCCCCCCTTAAAGAAATTCGGTCCCCGAATTTCATTACCATAGTAGCAGATAAATACTAACCTCATTGTTCAAACAAATGCGGATATCGGGCGCGAATGTCATCTTCTCTTTCCCACGTAGCTTCCTCAGATGAGTGATTTTGCCATATCACCTTAACCATTGGAATATCTCGTGACCGCAACTTTTTCACTTGTCGATTAGCAATAGACATCGGCTTTTCCTCATAAGTTAAATTCTTATCTAATTGAATTTCTTGGGGTTGAATGACATGAGTAGGATCCGGTAAGTATTTCCGTAACATAGACACATGAAATACTGGATGAACATTCAGTTCTGGTGGCAGAGCTATGCGATATGCCACTGCACCTATTCTGTCCAATATTTCAAAAGGGCCTATATACCGAGGGCTTAACTTCCCTTTCTTTCCAAATCTCATCACTCCTTTCATGGGTGAGACTTTCAGGAATACTTGTTCACCCACTGAAAATTCTAACTTCCTTCGTCTATTGTCAACATATGCCTTTTGTCTGCTCTGAGCTGCCTGCAGCCTTTCTCTAATCAGCTTTACCTTGTTCAATGCTTCTTGTACAAGATCTGGCCCTATAAGTTTAGCCTCGCCCACTTCGAACCATCCAATGGGAGATCTGCACCGTCTACCATACAAAGCTTCAAATGGGGCCATCTGTATACTAGTCTGGTAGCTATTATTATATGCAAATTCAGCCAAAGGCAAATACATATCCCAACTTCCACCAAAATAAAAAATACAGGCTCGAAGCATGTCTTCTAAAATCTGAATCGTACGCTCAGACTGACCATCAGTTTGCGGATGAAAAGCTGTGCTCAAGTCCAATCTCGTTCCTAATGCTTCTTGAAAAGCTTTCCAAAATCGTGCCGTGAACTGCGGCCCTCGATCAGATATAATTGATATTGGAACTCCATGTAGCCTAACTATTTCATTTAAATAGAGCCTGGCATACTGAGCTACATTGTAGGTTGTTTTCACAGGCAGAAAGTGTGCTGACTTCGTCATGCGGTCTATAATGACCCAGATAGAATCATTTCCCTTGGAAGTTCTTGGTAATCCAGTGATAAAATCCATAGTAATTCTCTCCCACTTCCACTCTGGTATCTCTATTCATTGATGTAAACCTGCAGGTCGTTGATGTTCAGCTTTTACCTGCTGGCACGTCAAACAATGGGAAACATATTCCGCAATATCCCTCTTCATACCATCCCACCAATACAATTCCTTTATGTCTTGGTACATCTTTGTCATTCCCGGGTGTATGGTATATGTAGATCGATGTGCTTCCTCCAAAACTTGTTTTCTCAAATCATGAACATTTGGGACACACAATCGTCTACTGTATCTTAATATCCCTTCAGTATCCACTGAGAATTCAGAATCCTTACTATCCTTCATTTCACTCTTAATCTTGAGCAAATTAGCATCCTTGTCTTGATCGGCTTTGATTTGCTCAACTAAGGAAGATTGGAGCTGCACATGAGCCAATAATATTCCCGGTTCTTTTATTTCAAACTTTATCCCCTTACTTTCTAACTTGTGAATGTCTTCTAACAATGGTCGTCGCACCTCTGCTATATGAGCCAAACTTCCCATTGACTTCCTGCTTAGAGCATCAGCTACTACATTTGCTTTACCTGGATGATACAAAATCGTACAGTCATAGTCTTTCAGTAGCTCCATCCATCTTCTTTGCCTCAAATTAAGATCCTTCTGTTGAAAAATATACTTGAGGCTCTTGTGATCTGTATAAATCTCACAAGTTCTTCCATACAGGTAATGTCTCCAAATCTTTAAAGCAAATACTACAGCTGCCATCTCTAAATCATGGGTGGGATAATTCTGTTCATGCGTCTTCAACTGTCTAGATGCATAAGCAACTACTCTTCCATTTTGCATTAACACACAGCCTAAGCCCACTCTAGATGCATCACAGTATACTACGTAATCTCCTGTATCCGTAGGAATGGTAAGGATTGGGGTTGTAGTTAAGCACTCCTTTAATTTCTGAAAACTCTTTTCACAAGCATCAGACCACTCAAATTTTATTCCTTTCCTAGTCAACCTGGTCAAAGGAGCAGCTATCTTTGAAAAATCTTTAACAAATCTACGATAATAGCCTGCTAACCCAAGAAAGCTACGAATCTCTGTAACTGTCGTGGGGCGTGGCCAATGCTGTACTGCTTCTATCTTTTTGGGATCAACATGAATACCCTCTTTGGTAACCACATGCCCTAGAAATGTAACATTACTAAGCCAAAATTCACACTTTGAAAACTTAGCATACAATTGATGTTCTCTTAGGGTTTGCAAAGCTATCCTTAAATGTCGCTCATGCTCCTCTGAACTCGTTGAATACACCAGAATATCATCGATAAATACAATAATAAACTGGTCCAGGAAAGGTTTAAATACCCTATTCATTAAGTCCATAAATGCAGCTGGGGCATTCGTTAAACCAAATGGCATTACTAAAAACTCGTAGTGCCCATACCGAGTCCTAAAGGCAGTTTTTGAAATATCTTCCTTCTTTATTTTCAATTGATGATACCCGGATCTCAGATCAATTTTTGAAAAACATTGAGCACCTTGTAACTGGTCAAACAGATCATCTATTCTGGGTAGAGGATATTTATTTCGTATAGTCACTTTGTTCAACTGCCTATAGTCAATACATAGACGTAAAGATCCATCCTTTTTCTTCACGAAGAGAACAGGAGCACCCCAGGGAGATGTACTGGGTCGAATAAAACCTTTATCTAATAAATCTTGTAATTGTTCTTTTAATTCCTTAAGTTCTGCAGGTGCCATCCGATAAGGAGGTATGGATATTGGTTGTGTTTCAGGGAGAAGGTCAATACTAAACTCAATCTCTCGGTCTGGTGGTAATCCTGACAACTCTTCAGGAAACACATCAGGAAATTCTTTAACTACTGGAACTTGCTCTAAACTTGTATACTTTATATCAACATCCTTGACTATTGCCAGATATCCCTGACACCCTCTTCGTAACAGTTTATGAGCTGTTAAGGCTGAAATTAAATTACTAGACTTCTTACTACAATCTCCTTGTATCATAAAGGAGGATTCTCCAGGTACATTAAACTTAATCACCTTATTATGACAGTCTAAAATGGCATGGCATGATGCCAACCAATCCATTCCCAAAATCACGTCAAAGTCTATCATATTTAGAACTATCAAATCTATAAGAGTCTCCTTGCCTTCTATCGAAATCTCACATGATTTATACACATCATTTACTACTAGAAGTTCTCCCATAGGAGTAGCAACCATGAAAGAACAATGCAAACTAGCAGGATCTCTATCCAAGTTCTTAGCAAAGTATGGTGATATATAAGAATGAGTAGAACCAGGATCGAATAGAACATATGCTTTATGGGAACATACTGATAATGTACCTGTCATAACTGCATTTGAGGCCTGAGCATCCTGTCGTGTCAAGGCAAAAACTCGAGCTGGTTCTCGCCCTCGATTTCCTGATCCTCTACCAGGACCACCACTACTTGCTTGGACCGAGGCTGCTCGAATAGGTCGTGCTGGCACAAATGCAGGGGGTAAAGCTGGTTGCACTGTTGCTTGACTAAAACTTCGCAGTTGTGGACAATTCCTCATCAGATGACCCATTTGTCCACACTTAAAACATGCACCAGTTTCTCTGCGACACTGTCCAGTATGGGACCTACCACAATGTGGACATAGTGGCATTGATCTTGAATCTTGCTGACTCAGGGATCTCATATCTCTTTGGAACATTCTCTGCTTATTAATGTTAACTGATGGCTGGTTAGAACTACCAGCTCCTGTTTGATTAAAACGCTGTGGATTTTGAAATCTTGACCCACTAACAGTAGGATTAGATCTAGTCTGGGTATTACTATCTCGATCTCTTTTCCTTCTCTTAAGACTTTCTATGTCAGCTTGCTCTCGTGTTTCCATCATTCTAGCACAGTTCACAGCTGCTGAATAAGTTGAGAAATGATCCATCTGAGGACCCACTGACTTAAATAATGGGCGTATCAATCCCAAAAAAAACCTCTTAATTCTATCCTTTTCAGTTGGGACCAGGTATGGTGCATATCTGGACAATCGGGTAAAACGAATGTCATATTCAGAAACTGACATGTTTGGTGTTTGTTTCAATTCCTCAAACTCTCTGGCCCTCTTG
Organism: Gleditsia sinensis; assembly: GCA_037074535.1. Classification (NCBI taxonomy): domain Eukaryota; kingdom Viridiplantae; phylum Streptophyta; class Magnoliopsida; order Fabales; family Fabaceae; genus Gleditsia; species Gleditsia sinensis. Next base: position 28,310,343 of record CM073472.1, read on the forward strand.
TCTCTTTCACTTGTTGGTAGAAAGCAATTCATAAATGCTTCCTTAAATTCATTCCACTCCATTGGTGATAAAACAGCTGCCCGTCCTTGTACAAATGTCTCAAACCAAACTTGGGCCACATCAGATAGTTGAAAAGACACCAACTCCACGGATCTTCTACTAGAGCACCCCAAGGCTCTGAAAATTCGTTCCGCAGCATCAATAAAGATCTGTGGGTCTTCCTGAACATCTGACCCAGAAAAAGTCGGAGGTTTTAACTTAAGGAATTGCGGTAATGACACCTCAATCCCTCTCAGCTTATCCTCTTGGTCAGCTGTTCTTCCCAGTTCTTGCACTTCAGGATCATGTTCTGCTGGCTGGCCTTCCCTTCTACCCTGTTCCACTATAAATCCAGCCAATGTTTCTAAACTTCTATGGATACCAGCAATCATATCAGCGTTTCTATCAGGTGGCTCCTGAGGGGTTTCTACTCTTTCCTCAGGAACTCTATCAGGTACAGGAGTCTGTTCTCCTTGTCTTGGGGTTCTCAAACCCCGTGCACGTCCTCTACCTCTACCTCTTCCTCTTCCTCTAGGTCGGCCTCTACCACGGCCTCTTTGTACTGGTATTGTAGATTGTGCAGACTCTTCTGTAGAGGGTGCACGATCTACAGCTTCTTCTCTAGTGACCGCTCTAGTTCTTGGCGGCATCATTAACTATACAGAATAAAACACCTCTTTAAGACACATGTATTCAAACTTTACTCAAGGAATTTAAAGACACTTGGAAAGGAAGTGAATATCCTATAGATTCTCTCAGCAGCACCTGAAGTATAAATATGTCCGGCTCATATCGATACTAAAGGTCCTACTAAAGAATCCTTTGCTCTGATTGTCACAGGGAAACCTAATGCTCTGATACCAACTTGTCACGTCCGTACTTTACGAACGCGAATACCGTTACTATCCGAAAATCTTTTCATTACACATGTGCAAATGATCTCACAATAACACATATTCAAATATTATCCAACGTTCACAAGTTTACAAAAAAAACCAATAATTATACATGCCAAATCTATATACATCAAGTTTACAGCGGAAACAAGGATCCTGCCTGTGACTTTCAGAGCAACACTAGAGTACAAATATATTACAATATCATACACTGAGAGCCTAGAAACAAGTTAGGCTCACCACTGAGGCACGACACCTAGTCGGTCAAATAGCTGCGGGACCAAATTCTGGGTCTTTATCTGAAAAAAATGTCAACCACGTGTAGTGAGTTTTACAACTCAGTGAGCAGATAACACCTCCTATGACTTCTCAGGTCAACATAAGGATGTACTCATATTGTAAAACTTATCATATCAAAATATACCGTTCAGAAGTACATTCTTATGGGACCCACATTTTCAAATATTCTCTGTTCAAAAATCATAATCAAGTCTTTCAAACTGTATGCGATACTGTATAAACAATGCTCATATCAAGTTCAAAATCATATTCAATACTGTAAAATTATTAATCAAATTATGCTATGCATCAAAACATTTCTGTTAAAATATTCGGAGGATCCCATATCAGAACCACCATACCAGAGTTTGACCCCTTCCGTACTTTGGTGGTATAGGATTTGCCTAAACTCAGCATTCCGCTGAGGTTTGCCCTACTACCATTCAAGAGGACACGCGAAGGGACTCTGTATGGGTCTTTCCCAAGCACACAGCAAGGGAAGGAAAAATAACATCTCATAACTGGCATCTCGCCCATATATAGGAGGCATTCCGTTCTCCTTCACATATAATCTCCCGTGTGTTGGCCCTCACACGAGGCTAGCACCACCCCCCTGCTAGCTGAGGCAATCAAGGTGCGCACCAAGGCTAACATCACCTGCTGTTAGCAGACAGTGTTTCCAATAGGATTCCTCCACAGAAAAATACCATATGCACATATGCCATATAATCCAGTATAAGTTCTCATTATAATACAGACTTTTAGTCTCAAAATACTCATATGTCAAAACTTCTCATTCAGGGGAAACATGTATACATGCCCATATCCAAGGCAAACATATCACTATAAAATCAATGTCACATGTATAACATATTTTCTTTGCCATGTCATGCGAAATACGTATAAAAATCACATGCTTAATGTATTTCAAAACTTATTGCAAAATCAAACTCTTCTTGAACTACATATCATATATTAAATATTTCAGACATTTCCAAACCATTTCAAGAACATATGGAAGTATAAATAACATGTAATCATACTCATTTATCAATGTAAAGTTCAAGAAGAGTAAAAACAAGCCATAGAAAGAATCATCTACTCACCTCTTTGAAGCACAAAGTTGGACACCCTTAAAATCCTAGTTTCTGATCCGAATTTAGTGAAATAAACCCCAAAATTGAGTCCGGAATGTCCGAAAACCTTGAAAACGACTCCGGATTTGCGAAATTTGGCCTCCGGGAGCTCGGTCAACGCAGGTCAACGCGAGGAGGTTCGGATGCCACGCGCTACACGCGCCGCCCGAGGAGCTGCGCGTGGGCGTCACTCGCCGAAGGAGAAGCGGCGCGTGGGGGCACGTGCGGTGGTGGATAGGCCTGAAATTTGAGATCCAAAGGTTTCGGTGCCTTCTGGATCGATCTAGGGTGTTAGTTTTTGCGTTTGAGAACTAAAAGTAGGAGTTTTGGAGGTTACCCTTTTGGCCGTTTTTCCCTTAAATTTTCCGACCAATTTCCGGCCAATTCTCCAGAAACCAATCGGATGGATTCGAAGAACTCTTCGTCCTGAGTCCGTTGGTGGTGGTGGTGTCGAAATCTGAGGTCCGTAGGCGAAGAAATCTTAGAGAGAAGTTAGAGGGTTTTCGGGGAGAGTTTTTCTGAAGAGAGATGGAAAAATCTGCTAATGATTTCTTCCGGAGTGATTGAGGCCCTTAAAATATCTCGGGGGTCCTTTCTGCAAAATTTCACTTTTAGCGGAAGGTCCTCGCAAATTTTTCTTATTTATATTGTAACCCCGAAACTTTTAAGAAATTGCATTTTTGCCCCGAAACGTAAATTCTTAACATTTCTTTTATAATTCTTTAATCCATGTAAATAATAACTTATTTTCACCGAGTCCTAATTCCATTTTTTGAAATCCTCTGTTTTAAATTCCAAATTTTCCTTAATTAAAATCTCCATTTTCCAAAATTATCTCTTTTATTCTCAATTTCTTTAGTTGAACTTTCTCGTTAAATTCACGGCTATTACAGATTAGTTGCATTATATTGAGACCGATAGGAGATGTGTAATGAATGCTTCTTGTGATAAATACCATATGTTGAATGCGAGTGTGAGAACTAATGCATAATGTATGTGGTTATCCTGAAAATTCCATAGATCATAATGTGCTTGTTTGTGATTAATCTTCATAGAAATATAGTTGATTAGCATAGACAAGTAATTCTAATATAACTCGAGAGAGAGTATTAGATAAGTTTGGATTTTTCAACCATCACTTGTAGCTTTGATCCTCATATAACATGCCAAGAAATCGGATTGAATTGATTCAGCGAAATCAAATGCCTTAGTGTTTTTAATCATTTGTGAACAACATTCAATTGTGTTCTTGAATTTATTTGTAAGTTAATTTGCCTTTTAAACAATCAACAATTTGGTTTTCAGATAAAATTAGGATTAGTCAATTTCGGTACTTAGTAACGCCATTCCTTGTGAGTTTGATATCCGTACTTTTGTACACTTTATTACTTGAACGATTCGTACACTTGCGAAAATACGCATCATTTTCCACCTCTTGAATCCATCTATGGTGTTAAATTTTTCATTTGAAGACTCTAAGTAGGAGTTTTAGAACTTACCTTCCTAGGGTTTCTCTATTTTTTGACATATTTCTAACCAAATTTCCAGAAACCAATCAGATAAAATTGTAGTCCTCGTTGTTCTGAATCCGTTGGTGGTGGTGATGTCAAAATTCGAGGTCTAGAAATACTAAAAATTTAGAGAAAATTTTTAGGGTTTTTAGAGAGAGAAAATAGGGAGGGAGAGATGGTGTAGAAGTTTTCACGCTAATTCTGCATCTAGTTTCTCTTTAAATCTTCTAACGGACCTACTAGTAAAATTTCAATTGTTAAGGGGTGTCCTTGTAATTTTTGTTATTTGCATTTTGACGCCTGAACTTCTAGGAAATTACATTATGGCTCCAAAACTTAAATCCTCATATCACCTTCATAATTCCTCAAACAATATAATAAATAAACATATTTCTAATGATTCTTATCTCCATTTTTTATAACCTTCACTTACATTCCAAATTTTCTTTAATTTCCCATTTTTTCGATTTATTTAGGGTTGTCTCTTTTTTTTATCGACTATTACATTCTCCCCTCCTTTAAAAAATTCGATCCCCAAGTTTCACATCTATATTTACAAATAAAACTAACCTCATGATTCAAAAAAGATGTGGGTATCCGGTGCGAATATCCTCCTCTCTTTCCCAAATAACCTTCTCCGAAGAATGATTTTGTCACATCACTTTCACTGTAGGTATTTTCTTTGAGCATAGCTTCTTCACTTGTCTATCTACTATAGCTACTGGTTTTTCCTCATATGAAAAATCTTTTTCTAACTAAATCTCTTGACATTGAATAAGATTCGTTGGGTCTGGTAGATATTTTCATAGAATAGACACATGAAAAATTGGATGGCCATTACTCAATTCAGGTGGCAAAGCCAAATGATAAGCTACTGGGCCGATCCTATCAAGAATTTCAAATGGATCTATATATCATGGACTTAACTTCACTTTCTTCCCAAATTTTAGTACTCCTTTCATAAGAAATACCTTCAAGAAGACATGTTCACTTACAGTAAATTCTAATGGTCGACGTCTATTATCAACATAAACTTTCTGTCTACTATGAGCTGCTAATAACATTTTCTTAATCAAATTTACCTTGTCAAGTGCATCTTGTACCAAATCAGACCCTAAAATCTTAGTTTTGCCCATCTCAAAGCATTCGATCGGAGAATGGCAACGTCTACCATATGATGCCTTAAAATGGGCTATTTGTATACTGAATTGGTAGCTATTATTATAAGCAAATTCAGCTCAGGCCAAGAATCTTTTCTAGCTACCTTGAAAATCTAACATACATGCCCAAAGTATGTCTTCTAATATTTGGATGGTTCCCTCAGACTGTCCATCTGTTTGAGGATGGAAAGCAGTACTAAGATTTAACTCTATGCCCAAAGCTTCTTGGAAAGATCTCCAAAAATGAGCTGTGAATTATGGTCCTCAATTAGAAGTAATCGATATTGGCACTCCATGAAGTCTCACTATGTCATTCAAATAAAAAATTTCATACTACGTTGTATGTGGTTTTCACTGGTAGAAAATGTGCTAATTTAGTCAACTTATCAATGATCACCCATATTAAATCAAACCCTTTTGATGTTCGCGGTAGCCTTGTAATGAAATCCATAGTTATTCTTTCTTATTTCCATTCAGGTATCTTTATCTACTGATGTAATCCTGTAGGCCTTTGATGTTCTGCTTTTACTTGTTGACATGTTAAACATCGAGAAACATAATCAACTATATTCTTCTTCATTCCATCCTACTAATACATTTCTTTTAGATCTTGATACATGTTAGTTACTCCAGGATGAATACTATATATGGATCTATGTGCTTCCTCTAAAATCTCTTTCTTGAGTTCTCCTTTATTAGGTACACATAACCGCTTGTCCAATCTCAGAATTTCATCAAAGTCTACAATCAATTCAACATCACTGTCATTCTTCACCTCTTTAATTTTCTTGCATAAATAGGCATCCTCTTCCTGTGCCTTTTTCATTTGCTCAACCAAAGACGATTGAAACTGTATATGGGCTAACAGTATCCTAAGCTCCTTTACTTCTAATACTACCCCATGACTTTCTAACTCATGCATTTTTTTAACCAACGGCCTCCTTACCACTGTGATATGAGCCAAACTACTCATAGACTTCATATTTAATGCATCATTCACTACATTGGCCTTACCTGGATGATATAGTATTGTGCAGTCATAATCTTTAAATAATTTCATCCATCGTCTTTGTCTCAAGTTAAGATCTTTTTGTTGAAAAATATATTTGAGGCTTTTATGATCTGTATAGATTTCGCATGTCTCACCAAATAAATAATGCCTCCAAATTTTGAGAGCAAAAATCACTGTTGCCATCTCTAAGTCATAAATCGGATAATTTTGCTCATGTGGCTTAAGCTGTCTGGATGTATATGTAATGACTCCACCATGTTGCATCAACACACACCCTAATCTAATCTTGATGTATCACAGTATACTGTGTATCCTCCAATACCTAAAGGAATAGACAATACTAGTGCCATAATCAAACATTCCATGAGTTTCTAGAAACTTCTTTCACATTCATTTGACCAATCAAACTTTATTCCCTTCCTTGTCAACCTCATCAAAGAAGCAACTATTTTTGAAAAATCTTTAACGAATCTACGGTAATAGCCTACTAAATCAAGAAAAGTATGGATCTCTGTAATTGTGGTAGGATGTGGCCATTATTGCACCGTTTCTACCTTTTTAGGATCAACTTAATTACCATCCTTGGTAACCACATGCCCTAAGAAAGTAACACTAATAAGTCAATATTCACATTTTGAAAACTTAGCATACAACTGGTGTTCTCTTAGGCTTTGCAAAGCTATCCTTAAATATTGCTCATGCTCTTCTGAACTCTTTGAATATACCAGGATATCATCTATGAATACAATAAAAAACTGATCCAATAAAGGTTTAAATACTTTATTTATCATATCCATAAATGCAATTGGGGCATTTGTTAAATCAAATGACATTACTAAAAACTCATAGTGCCCATACCGAGTCCTGAAAGTAGTTTTTGGAATGTCCTCCTTACTTATTCTCAATTGATGATACCCAAATCTCAAATTAATTTTCAAAAAAATTGGACACCCTGTAGCTGGTCAAATAAATCATCTATACAAGGTAATGGATACTTATTACGTACTGTCACCTTATTCAACTATCTGTAATCAATACACAATCATAGTGATCCATCTTTATTTTTCACAAATGGGACTAGAGCACTCTAAGGAGAAGTACTAGTTGGTATAAATATCTTGTCTAACAAGTCTTGTAACTAATTTTTCAATTCCTTGAGCTTAGTCAGTGCTATTCCATATGGGGGTATAGACATCGGTTGGATTCCAAGAAGTAAATCAATATCAAACTCAATTTCTCGTTCTAGAGGTAACCTTGACAATTTCTTAAGAAACACATCAGAAAATTTCCTAAACACTAGAACATGTTCTACATTGGTGTACTTGATATCAATATCTTTGACCACAACTAAATACCCTTGGCATCCTTTCTGTAATAGCTTATGAGATGTTAGAACAGAGATTAAATTATCGGGTACCTCACTAGGATTTCCTTGTATTAGGAAAGAAGATTCTTTGAGAATATTAAACATAATTACCTTAAGGTAACAGTCTAAAATGGCATGGCATGATGACAACTAATCCATTTTAGTATCACATCAAAGTCTACCATATCTAAAACTATCAAATCTACAAGAGTCTCCTTATCTTCTATCGAAATCTCACATGATTTATACACATCATTTACCAGTAAGAATTCTCCCAATAAAGTAGCAACCATAAAAGAAGAATGTAAACTAGTAGGATCTCTACCCAATTTCTTAGCAAAGCAGGGTGATATATAAGAATCAGTCGAACTAGGACCGAACAGTACATATGCTCTATGGGAACATACTGATAATGTACTTGTCATCACTGCATTTAAAGCCTGAGCATCCTGTCGTGTCAAGGCAAAAACTTGAGCTTGTTCTCGTCCTCAGTTTCTTCATCCTTTACCAGTACCATCACTACTTACTTGACCTAAAGCTACCCTAGCTAGTCGTGCTGGTACAAATGCAGGGGGTGAAGCTGGTTGTACTAATACTTGACTCAATTTTTGTAATTATGGATAATTCCTCATCAAATGACCCACTTGTCCACACTTAAAACATGCACCAGTTTCATTGCAACACTGCCCAGTATGAGGGCTACTGCAAATGGGACATAGTGGAATCAATCTTGAATCTTGTTGACTAGTAGATCTCATATCTCTTTGAATCATTCTTTGGTTATTGATATTGACTGATGTCTGGTTTGAGCTACCAGATCCTACTTAAATCAAACACTGTCGATTTTGAAATCTTAGTACTCTTACATTAGGATTATAACTAGTCTGTATATTACTATCTCGATCTCTTTTTCTTCCCTTTAGACCTTCTATGTCTGCTAGCTCTCATGTTTTTATCATTCTAGCACAATCAACAGCTGCTGAATAAGTTGAGAAATGGTTCATTTGGGGACCTACTGATTTAAACAATGGACGTACCAATTCTGAAACAAATCTCTTAATTCTATAGTTTTCATTAGGAATCAAATATGGTGCATATCTAAACAACCAAGTAAAACGGATGTCATATTCAAAAACTGTCATATTCAAAAACTGTCATATTCGGTGTTTGTCTTAATTCTTCAAATTCTCTAGCCCTCTTGTTTCTTTCCCTCCTTGGTAGGAAACGATCCATAAATGATTTGTTAAATTCATCTCACTCCATTGGTGGTAAAGTAACCGCTCTTCCTTATACCAGAGTCTTAAACCAAACTTGGGCAGCATCTGATAGTTGAAAAGACACCAGTTCAACAGATCTTCTAATGGAACACCCTAAATATCTGAACCAGAAAAAGTTAGGGGCTTCAGCTTAAGGAATTGTGGTAATGTCACCTCAATCCTTGTAAACGTGTTCTCTTGTTTAACTGGTCTTTCCAGTTCTTGTGCTTGAGGAGCTTTTTTTGGTGGCTGGCCGTCCCTCCTACCCTGTTCTACTATAAATCCATCCAATGTCTCTAAGCTCCTGTGTATGCCAGCAATCATGTGGGACTCTATCAAATACACGGACCTGTTCATCATTTTTTGGGGTTCTTGTACCCCGTGCACACCCTTTACCCCTTCCTCTAAGTCGGCCTCTACCACGACCTCTTTGAACTGGAATTGCAGATTGTACAGACTCTTCCGTAGAAGATACACGATCTATAGCTTCTCCAGTAACTACTCTAGTTCTTGGCGGCATCATAGGCTATACAAAACAAAATACCTTTTTTTAAAAAAATACTATAATATTCAATTAGTCTTATACTAGGAACTTTAACAAATTTGGAATATAAAGAAAAGTGAAACCCTATAGAATCCCTTAGTAGCACCTAAAGTATAAATATGTTCGGCTCATATAAATACTAAAGGTCCTACTAAATAATCATTTGCTCTGCTAGCCACAGGAAAACTTAATGCTTTGATATCAACTTGTCACGCCCCCAATTTAAAGAAACACGATTATCACGAATAGCAGATAACTTTATCCTTATTTTATTGCATACATGCTTCAAGTATATCACATAACAGGAGTAAAACATACGTTCACAAGTTTTCAATATAGCCAAATATAGATGTCAAGTCTACACATATCAATATTATAGCAGAAGCAGAGATCTTACCTGTAGTATTCAGAGCATACTCTAGATTACAAATACATAATGTTTTAAACATTGTGAGCCTTGGAACTAATGTAGACTCACCCAGAGAATATGACACCTATTTGATCAAATAGCTGTAAGATCAAACTCTGTATCCTTATCTAAAAAAATGTAAATATTGTGTAGTAAATTTGACAACTCAGTAAGTAGATAATATCTCTTATGACTTCTTAGGTCAACATATGGATGTACTCATATATTAAAATTTATCACATAGAAAATTATAGTTCAGAGGTACATCTATATGGGACCCGTATTTCAAATATTCTTAGTTCAAGTCACATTCATATATCCGAAACCATATAAAATACGGTATGATCATTAATCAAATATTGTTATTCGTCAAAATATTTCTCATAAAAATATTATGAGGATCCCATATCAGAACCACCATATCAGAGTTCAAGCCCTTCTATACTTCTGTAGTGTAGGATTTGCCTAAACTCAGTATCTCAATTAAGGTTTGTCCTACCACCATTCAAGAGGACACGCGAAAGGACTCTAATATGAGTATTTTCTAAGCACATAGCAAGGGAAGGCAAATCACATATCATATAGTTGGTATTTCACCCAGATAAGAGGCATCCCGCTCTCTTTCACATATCATATCCCGTGTATTGGCCATCACACGAGGCTAACACCACTCCTGCTAGCTGAGGTGTCAAGGTGCACCAGGGCTAACATCATTTGCTATTAGCAAATAGTGTTTTCAATATGATTACTCCATAAAAATCATGTTTTCACATATGCCATAACATTCAAAACAGAGGTTTCAGTATAATTCAGAATTTTTGTCTCAATACAATTCCTTTGTCAAAAACTTCCCAATCAGGGTTATCACATATACATGCAATTTTCTAAGGCAATCTTATAACTTTACATATCAATGCCACATACACAATATATTTCTTTTACCATATGATGAAAAATACATTTAAAATCACATAGTCAATGAGTTCAAAAATCTATTAGTAAAACCATACACTTCTTAAACTATATGCCAGATTATAAACAAATCAGGTACTTTAATCCATTTTAGAGACATATAAAAATATAAATAACTTGTAAACATGACCAATTATACATTTAAAGTTTAAGAAGAATATAGGGTAAGTCATAGAAAGAATTATCTATTCACAAAACTAGTATTCCAAGTTGGATAGCCCAAAATATATTTTTTCAAGTCAAATATGATTAAATGGTCTCAAAAACGAGTCCAAATGGTTCGCAAACCTAGAAAATAACTCCAGAATTGCAAAATTTAGCCTCTAGGAGCTTGGTCATCATTGGTCAATTGTGAGATACTATTCACGATCAAAAATACTATTGACCGTCAGAATCAATATTCATGATGGTCGAATTTACTATGCACGACGCACAAAAAGTTATCATATGGCAGAAAAATTTCATATCCTAAAGTTTTTCCACCTCTTGAATCCATCTATGGTGTCATATTTTCAATTTGAGGACTATAATTAAGAGTTTTAGAACTTATCTTCCTAGAGTTTCTCCTCCATTTTTTAGTATTATTTTCAGCCAAATTTCCAAAAACCAATCAAATAGAATTGTAGTCCTCGTTGTTTTGAATCCGTTGATGGTGGTGGTGTCGAAATCCGAAATCCGAAATCCAAAAATGCTAAAAATCTAAAAAGAAGTTTTAAAGTTTTTAGAGAGAGAAAATTGGGAGAGAGAGAGGGTGCAGAAGTTTTCACACTAGTTCTGCATTTGGTTTCTCTTAAAATCATCTGAGAGACCTATTAGCAAAATTTCAATTGTTGAGGGGTGTCCTTACAAATTTTGTTATATGTATTTTGACCTCTAAACTTTTAAAAAATTACTTTTTAACCCCAAAACTTAAATCCTCATATCATCTTCATAATTCCTCAAACAATATAATAAATAAACACATTTTCAATAATTCTTACCTCCATTTTTTATAACATTCACTTACATTCCAAATTTTCTTTAATTTACAATTTTTTTTCATTTATTTAAGGTTTTCTCTTTTTTTTAAGGGCTATTATAATTTTACTCCTAGTTGAAAAGTGTCAGCATCCTACTTTATGATATAATATCAGTTTGATAGCTTTAATTGATGAGAAAGAATTGCGAAGGTATCAATTGGTAAGAAAAAATTGGCTCGAAAGTTTAAATAATGAATTATTTGTACAAGAGCACACTACTAGAAAAAGGAGATTTAGAGACGGAAATAGAGACGGATTTGAGAAGTTAAACACGGATGGTAAGTTTCGCAATTTAGAGACGAAAATTTTCCATCTCTAAATGAGTTTAGAGACGGAATTGGAGACGGAAAATATTCCTTCTCTAATTCCATCTCTAAGTTCGTGAACAGTGGAAAAAAAAATTTGAGACGGATTTAGAGACAGAATATTTTCCGTCTCTAATCTATAAATTGTGTATATAATTTTTTTTTCTCTAACTTTATATCTAATTTTTGAAATAATATTTAAATTATTAGTAAAATTAGCTAAAATTTAGATAATTTTTGAAAAAATTTAAGTCCCGCTTAATTTGTAGAAATAAGTTGATGGAATGGAAATCAAGACTATCTTACATTAATTTATTGTGTTTGTGTGATATAGTTGACTATAATTTTTATTTCCATGATATACAGATTCTCTTCTATAAAGAAGATGATTTTATCTTGAAAAACTTCTAAAAAAAGAACAAGTAAAATGAAATAGAAAAATAGGTTAAAAGATATAAATGATGAATAGATATATTTTATTTTACAAATTTTTCATATTTACTATCATTTTACATTTTTTTAGAATTGATGAGTACATATATTTTATTAATATTATGAGAAATGATTTAATAATTTTAAAAAGAAATAAACATTTATGAAGAATAAAGACATGTCTTCCTAATAAATATATGTACGCTTAATTTTGGATATAATATAATTTTGGTCACAATGATTATGTAGTATATAGTATATTCATATATATGTATGTATGTATGTATATATATATATATATATATATATATATATATATATATATATATATATATATATATATATATATATATATATATATATATATATATATATATATATAATATAATATAATTATTTCTACAAATTAAGGAGAATTTAAAATTTTCCTCTAACGTTGATTATATATATATATATATATATATATATATATATATATATATATATATATATATATATATATATATATATATATATATATATATATATATATATATATATATATAATCATCGTTAAGGGAGAAATTTAAGTCCTGCTTAATTTGTAAATGTAAAAATAAGTTGATGGAATGAAAATCAATATTCCCTTACATTAATTTATTGTGTTTGATTGATATAATTGACTATAATTTTTATTCCCATGATATACAGATTCTCTTCTATATAGGAGATGATTTTATCTTGAAAAACTTATAAAAAAGAAAAAAGTGAAATGAAAAAAAGAAGTTAAAAGAGATAAATAATGAGTAGATATATTTTATTGTAGAAATTTTTCATTTAACAGTTTTTAGAATTGATGAATAGATATATTTTATTAATATTATGAGAAATAATTTAATAATTTCAAAAAGAAATAAGTATTTATGAAAAATAAAGACATGTCTTCCCAATAAATATATGTACGCTTAATTTTGGATGTAATATAATTTTGATCTATGTATATATATATATATATCTATTTGTGTGTGTGTGTGTATAGGTGTTTATTATTCGAAAATAAAAAATATGAGGTTAAAAGAGGTAAATGAAATTTTCTATGAAATATAAGTATGTTTTAAATCATATTTTTTATATTTTATGCCATAGAATACTATTAAGAAATTATAGAAATATTATTTTATCTGTAATTACCATAGGAGAAGAAATTTTTATCCAAGAAAAAAAAAACTCACGCTAGAATTTCTTTTAGTCTTATTTTTAAATAGAAAATAAATTTATAAATAAAAATTTTTTTTTTGAAAATTTGGATTATTTTCCTTTTGAATTTATTGTAATATATTTTTAAATTTTAATATTTTGAACAAAGTATTTAAAAAATTATATTGTCTTTAAAAATTAAAAAGAAAATAAACTTAAGAAATATAAAGATTTGTTAAAAATCTGAAATTTTCTTTTAAATATATAAAAGGTCATTTAAAATATTTATTTTATAAAATTAAATTTAAAAAATTTATTAAAAATAAACTTTAAAATAAATAAGTAAAAATACTTCAAAATACAGCAAAAAAGACTATTTTTTGAATTAAGGCCTATATCCTTGCAAAGAATTTAGTATGTGAACCAAATAACAAAATTTTGAACCAGATATATCAGATAACAATTTATCTTTAAATTTATATTTAAAAATATAATAAATTTAAAATTTTAAAATACTCAAAGTTAAACTTATTTATTTAAAAAAATGTAAATAGGAATTTTTTTTCGTGTTGAGATTGTTAATACGAAATTTACTCATATAATGTCAAACGACCCCCTTGACCTATTATCAGTATTGTATAGCACTATGATCAAACTTATTTATTTTTAGAGCAAAGTAAAATGAATATTTACAATAAAAATTATAAAAAGTCAAATACACAATCAAATAGACCCACTTAACCTTAGAGCTTACTTGAGTGAATAAATTTTACAATATTTTTTACTAGGTTTTTTTTTGTATTTTTTTAATTGGTGTCTATTTTTTTTCTTTCGGGTGATTCTTGTATGATTTACACTGACTTAATGTCACAATTTGGCATCATCATCATGATAATAGTCTACTTTTTTAGTAAAGTGCTTTTTCAAAAAAGTATTCTTCTAAATGTTAGCCAACAAAATATTTGTTTATTGCTTAATTGAGTGGTCTATCAAGACTTGGATGTCTAAAGACATTAAAAGTTTTACTTGGTAGACAAATTCACACTTGTGGAGTGTTTAACGACATTAGGATCTTTCAATTATTACTATCAACCTATTTAATAATTATGATATATATTTTTTTTAAATATAAAAATACCATCAATTATTTTTTAAAAATACTAAAAATAACTTTTAAAAGTTTTTTATTTTTACTTGTTTTAAAAAATATTTTCAAGAAACATTTTTTTCTTAAACTCTATTAAATGCATTTTTAATCATGTTTTTTAATAAAAATAAAAATAAAAAATAAAAAATGAATTTTATATTTAATTATTTTTATAAATATTATTTAACTCTCTCTGGCCCAGCTTTCCTCAGCCCAGAGTCCAGGCCTGCTTCACTGAAACCCAATTTGGTTCCTGACCCAGTTAACCCCCATAGATCTTATTCATTTCACATTCACATTTGAGCCCCCCGTGAACTACTCTTCGGTCTTTGCCTCATCGTTCATGTGCCCTAGCCACTCTCTCTGCTCTCCGCCGGTACTACTTGCTGTTGCTTCAAAAGTCGCTGTAAAATTCTGGCTTTCTATGGTGACCTCCCTGTTGCATTACGGCTGCCTGTCAAAATAGAGAAAACATTCATCCTATTTGGCTCATTTTCGCATCCAACTCGTGCTCCCTACTCCCTTTGGCTGGTCAAGACTTCCCAGTCTCTCTGTGAGTTTAGTGTTCAACACCTGGAGGAAGAGGTGCATTTTTCTCCTTACTTTCTGGTCATTGTTCTACTTCTCTGTCTTGTGGATTTCTATTTTTAAGATGTTATATGTTCCTACCCACAATAATTGGGATTTTCACCCACTGGAGGGGCTAAAGCAATATGAATTTAGCAGCAAATAAACTTAATTTCTTCGAGTTCTAATTTTGAATCTTGATAGTGATGTTAAGGTTGTGGTCCTTATCTGTTAGTTGCCACCAGATGCTTAATAATCCTAAGCTGTTCCCATTCATTTCTTTTTTTTTTCAAAAAGAGTGAATAGTGAGGGCCACGTAACAAAAACTTGCACTCTCACAAAAACTACTAGACTAGACCTTCCAATATTTGCCGAATCTATTCATGTTTTCTGAAAGTTAAATGTTGTATTATATAAAACCAAAAACTGTTTGCCCATGAATGACTACTAAGGCTGTGCTGATTGGTTCTAGGTTTTTGGCTTCTTTATATTTATTTCCTGTGTAGGTAGAAGGTATGTTTAAAATCTGATTGACACAGGTTGTGGGAGATTGATTTTCTTAGGTAATCATTTATAGGCGCCTCCTTTGCATGTTAGCCACTAGCATTTTTTTTTTCAAAAAAGAAGCTTTGATTGATGGCTTTTGGATTAATGTTTTGGTTCAGTACATTACTGTTGCTGTTGTTGTGGTTGTTTAAATAGATTTATTTGAGTTGAAAAAAGAAAGGGGTTTAAAGGCATCTAGTGTCATGTGTTTTGTGATCAGAAATTGTGATCCCTCTCTGCTATGTATTGCATGTTTCTGCATGTGTTTTGTAACTTTATTGTCAAGCTTAGTTTTTTTTAGTTCTTAATTATGTATGCATAAGTTGAAGGGCCATGGAAAAACCTTGATTGGGTGGTCAATTTATGAGTGGTAGATATTGAACTTTGTTACCTTTTTCTTGTCACTTTTTGGATGATAGATATATTTCGCTTTATTATACCTTTTTCTTGACTTTGGTATAAAAATTTTGGGTTGTGCTTCCTTCATTTTGGTTGGTCTATCTCGGAAGTGAAAGTGGGACAGAAGAAAACAAGGAAAAACTGAGGAGAGTGAGCTAAATTGGGTGAGATATGCCCCCGAAACCCTAAGTGGTACCACCTCTCTCACAATAAGTACCACTGACAGCCAATGCTTCTCTTTCTAATCTGTCTTACTATCAGAAGAGTAAAACTGAGACAGAGCATAACAGAGGCATTCTAGACTAGACTAGATATGTGAGAGAGACAGTAAGGTGAAAGAAACTGAGAGGAAAGTACCATTTTATAGTCAATTTTTGATGATGAGGTTTTCATTTTATTGCATTGTTATCTTCTTCTTCTTTTTTAATCTTACTCAATAGATATTCTTTTTAAGTCTCTAGAAAAAGCTGTGGCCCTCTACTTTAGTTAACCGTTCCTATTCACAGTGAGTGGTGGTGTGGTTTTCAGTCTATTCTGCTTCATATGATTGGGAAACAACAAGTATCAAAAGAGTCTATTGTCATTTCAATTTTTTTATAAAAATATATAAATAAGCCTTAAGATTTGTAACACCCCTAATTTACGTTACGTAAAATAAATAATTTTTTTTTTATTTTCCGCAATCAGATATTTTCCATCAAGATATATAATTCAATTCTTTATCATGGGAACCAATACATAAAGGATCTCTCATATATACACAATATACATACCAAATCTATAAACATCAGAGTACAGCAGAAAAACAATCCTGCCTGTAGCGTTCAGAGCACTCTAGAATACAAACACAATATAATTCAAAGACTGTGAGTCTTGGAAGCAACGTAGACTCAACCAGAGAATATATCACCTATCTGCCGAATCAGACTCTAATATTCTTATCTGAAAAATGTGAAAATATCGTGTAGTGAATTTGACAACTCAGTGAGTAAATAATTCCTCCTATGACCTCTTAGGTCAGCATATGGATGTACTTATGTTTTAAAATATGTCACATAGAAAATACAGCTCAGAAGTACATTCATATGAGACCCGTATTTCAAATATTCTCAAATTAAAGGATATTCAGATATCCAAAACCATATGCACCATGGTATAATCATTAAACATATGTTGTTATGCTCAGCTGTATAAGTTATAGTAAAATATTAAGATCTAGAGATAAAATCATCATTTTTAAAATGACCTGCCTCAGTCGGCGATCTGGTCAATGCAATTTGATTTGAGAATGACCTGCCTCAGTCGGCGATCTGGTCAATGCAATTTGCTATACGCATAGTGACCTCGACCCTAGTCACAATAAGTGATCAGGGATTGTGAGTACATCACCCTCCTGCCTCCCCACATTACCACTGTCACCCGGTTGGAGCGGCCCTTCCCCAGCTCACTCAGGCTAATAGGGCGTCCCCTATTTCGTACCGTCACAAGCTATACAACCAGCCGATATGCATCAATACATATATATACATGTAAAATATCAAGCAACTTGCCATGAGTTTTACGCTTGCCATTCAATCCTCATTTATAATATGACATGCATCATTTTCACAAGTATATTGCTTTACAAATCAATGTATCGTGCACATAATATTCACTTTATCAAATAATGATAAATACATTTAGAACCACATATTCAATGAGTTCTAAAATTCATTTCTAAAACCATATTCTTCTTGAACTATGTGCCAGTTCGTAAGTATAACAGATATTTGAACACATTACAGAAACTTATAATCGTAAATAATTTATAATCAGAAACAATAATAAATTTATAATTCAAGAAGAGCATGGGGCAAGTCATAGAAAGAAGTATCTACTCACAAGGTAAGGCTCCTGATTGGACAGCCCTAAATTGTACTTTTTCAAGCTGAATTTGATCAAATTGACATCAAAAACGTATTCGGAGGGTCCAAACAATCAAGATAGCAACTTTGGGAACTGGTCACTATTCATCCGCCAGAAAACACTATTCACGACGAACAAAAAAGCTGTTAGATGGCCGAAAATATTCCTATCTAAGGTTTATCTAACTCCTGAATCTATCTACGGTGTCAGAATTTCAATTAGAGGTCTCTAAGTAAAATTTTTAGGATTTATCTTTTTCTAAGATTTTTTACTTCAGATCTACGGCGATTCAACGATTGATTTGAAAAATTGATTGGTCAAAACTGTAGTATTCTTCGTCCTGAATCTTGTAACATCTTCAGTTTTGAGATTGGAAGCCATTAGGCACTCCAGATCTAGAGAAAAAGTTGAAGGTTACTATTTACTTACTATTCACTCACTATTCACTTATCGATTTGTTTCTCGAAATTTGCAAATAATTCGCCGTGTCTCCCTTACGTCCCCTTCCCTTTTTATTTTTTTAATAATAATTATTATTATTTAATAATTAATAATATGATTTTCTCTATATAAATTCATATAAATTTCGTTTTTCATCCTAAAATATTACAAAAATTTCTAAAATTTTACATTCTCATAAACCTTTAATTAAACTCTTAAATCATGATTTTTCTTGATAAAAATTATAGTAAAACAAATCTCAAAATAAATATCTTTATACATATTAAAAGAAATAATATTTCTAAAAATACAACAAAAATTTATTAGAGGCCAATATAATTATTGTAACCAAAAGATAAATCATTTTAATTAAAAATATACTTGCTTTTAGCAAAACATAAAAATTTTTAAACAAATAAAAATATATTTGTTCATAGCAAAACATTATCTTTTAAAAATAAAATTACGGGATATTACATTCTTCCCCCCTTAAGAAATTCGGTCCCCGAATTTCAATTCATTCTATCACAAATAGGAAATGAAGTCAAGGAATAAATTACAATTATTAACCTCCTTACTCAAGCTATTGAGAGTATCTCCTTTGTATATTATCTTTACTCTCTAAGAAGTTTTTTCACTTTAGTGATTTTACCATATAACCTTAACCATAGGGATTTTCTTCAACCATAAATTCTTCAAGAATATTTGGTCATCAACTGATAATGTCTAGTGCTCTAATATTTATGGTCCTTATAGACTTTTGGCTTGTACTAAGTTGCTTATATTCTTTTTCTAATCAATTTCATCGCCATATTTGCAAATAAATACTAACCTTCTCACTAAAAAATATGTGGATGTCTGGCGCGCATATTATTCTCTCTTTCCTAAGTAGCCTCCCATGAAAAGTACTTTTACTACATCACTTTCACCGTGACATTTCTTTTGAATTTAATATCTTCACTTGACTATCTACTATAGTTACTGATTTTTCCTCATATAACCACTCTTTGTCTAACTGAATTTCTCAACACTGAATAACATGTGTTGGGTCTGGTAGATACTTTCGTAGCATAGATACGTGAAAGACTGGATGAACATTATCCAATTCAGATGGAAAAGCCCAACGGTAAGCTATTGGACCGATTTTTGTGGACCTAACTTTACTCAACTCACTCACCCTTTAGGAGACCTATAATGTTTTATATAAAACCTCAAATGGCGCCATTTGTATATTGGCTTGATAATTACTTATAGGGGCAAGTTTAACTAAGGATAAATGATTTTCTCTAAATTTTCACTAAAATTATATAAAGATACCTGAAACATAACTTCTAATGCATAAACACATCAATTAGATTTACTATCAGCTATACTATAATTTAACAAAGATCCTTAGGCTTCTTGAATAGTTCTCCTGAAACAATATATCCAAATTATTTTTTTTTACTTGCTGACATACCAAATGAAAAAATTGCACTTATATCTTCTTTTTACCATTATACTAGTACAATTCTTTCATATCTTATTATATCCTTATTGCCTCGGGTTATCCATATTCACAATTTATGGCTTCTTCTGAAACCTTATTTCTCAACAATTATTTACACGTGGAATTCCAATCTCAACATAATTCAAATCCTAAATACTAGACTCAACTTAGCATGGTATATTTTCTAATTTACACATAATCTGCCAACTTACACAGTTATACATACTTGATATAATAATTTTTTTTTTGAAGTACCTTGTTTGGTAGATAAATCCTATCAAAATCGCTATTATTTTAACTTACTAATTACTCGAATATCATAATAATTGAGTTTCAAAGAAAAGAAATTAACTTTCCTTGTAATAAGGCAAAAGAACCTTGCATTTAATGCCAACCATTAATGAAGGAGAATGCAATGAAACAGACGAAAAGCATAATAGAGAATGGTGCCAAAATAGAAAGTCAAAAATTTGGACAAAGCATTGAAAAACATTAAAATCGGTGGCTGTAATTCTTGACAATCTGTAAACAAAATCTAACTACGATTTCGGCAAAAATCGGTGGCCGCAAATTTTGAATATATGTGCCAAAACCTAATTTAAAGATATTGTTATTCGGTGGAAGAATATCACATGGAAAAGAAACATTTCTGAGCGTATAAAAGTCTGTGAAAATCAAAGAATACGTAGTTAACTGGTAGGATGCAATTGATTGCTTCTAAATAGATGTCATCAATCAACTGTAAAATAACCAGTCCAAATTAAATTTTCTCAGAATAGCTAGTCGATTTAATAATATTGATAGTCTATTGGCAAAAACATTGAGAAAACAAGAAAAATGTCCCTCTTCACTAATTATTTGGTTTGCATCTTCATCATTTTTTTTCTTTTTTTTTTTACAATAACGCCTATCGTCTACAACTTCCCTACATGACTCAAGACATCAATCATTCATCAAGGACAACAAGAAAAGAAAATTTCCTGGTGATATCTTAACCTTATTCTCTTTATATGTTTAATATGGGTCACAGTCATATTTATTGTAGATATACATGCTTGCCGTCATTTTTGAAAATTTTCACCTTCAATTTATCTGATATCCACCAATCACTCACAAAGCTGTTCTAATTATACTCGGCCTATTCGCATAGCTATCATAAATATGCCTTTATCTGAGTTCTATAAATACACACGTTAGTATCTTTACTTTCATACTCAAAGTTAAGGTGTGTGCAGCTATGGAGGGAATCGCATTCCGTCAGTTTCAAAATATTTGTATCTTTTGTGGTTCCAGTCCTGAAAAAGATGAAGAGTATGTGAAAGCTGCACAAAACCTAAGTATGGTGTTGGCCAGAAGAAAACTTCATTTAGTCTATGGTGGAGGTAACCGTGGGTTAATGGGTTGTGTGGCTACATCTGCACATGTAGGAGGATGCCAAGTTCTAGGTATTATTCCTACAACTCTAGCTGTATCAAATATCATAGGAAAGACAGTTGGGGAAGAATTTAGGGTTGCTTCCATGCATGAGCGCATTGCTAGAATGATGAGCAATACTAATGCTTTCATTGCCTTACCAGGGGGTTTTGGTACTTTAGAGAAGATTTTTCAAATAGTATCTTGGGCACAATTGAATATGCATCACAAACCGATAGGTTTGTTAAATGTTAACCATTTCTTTGATGGTCTGTTGTCATTTCTTGATCATGCTATGGAACAAAAGTTTATCCCACACTCAGCACGACGAATTCTCATCTCAGCTTCAAATGCTGCAGAGTTGATTGATGCTTTACAAGCATATGTTCATATACCTGATTCAACTATGGCTCGAATAGAATGGATGAAAGACAACCGCAGGAAGCGCAAGTTAGATTTGGATCTTCATCTGTAACTGTAGTAGGACATACCATTGTTGTATTACTTCTACTTTCTTAGGGTCAATTTGGATATCATCCTTACCAACCCTACTCCCTTAGAGTTGGTATAACTATCTTTAAATATTGCTTATGTTGCTCTAAACTCTTGGAATATTCTAGTATATCATCAATAAATATAATAACAACTTGATTCAGGGATGGCTTAATTACTTATTCATTAAATCTATGAATGTAGTTGGGGCATTTGTCAATCCAAATGACATAACTATAAACTCATAGTGTCTATGCCGACTCCTGAAAGCAATTTTTTGCAATATCCTCTTCTCTTATCCTTAATTGATGATATCTAGATATCAAATCAAGTCAATTTTTGAAAAATGTTGAGCACTTTCTAACTGATGAAATAGATCATCTATACGAGGTAATGTGTATTTATTCTACACTGTCACTTTATTCAATTGTCTATAATCTATGCATAGTTATAGTGATCCATCATTCTTTTTCACAGATAAAACTGGAGCACTCCAAGTAAAAGTACTAGGACTTTTAAATCCATTGTCTAACATATCTTGTAACTATTTTTTTTAGTTCTTTAGGTTTAGTGGGTGCCATTCTATATACAAATATAGACACTGGTTAGGTTCCAGGAAATAAATCAATACCAAATTCTATTTATTATTTTGGAGTAATCCTGGCAATTCCTCAGGAATTATATCAAAAAATTCTCTAACCACTGGCACTTGCTTTATACTGGTTTACTTAATATTAATATTTCTCAACATTGTCAAATATTCTTGACATTTTTTTTATAATCACTTGTGGGATATTAAAGCAGAGATTAAATTACTGTGTATCTCCCTACGATCCCCTTGTATTAAGAAAGAAAATTCCCCAATAATATTGAATTTAATCACCTTATAGTGATATTTCATAATGACATGACATAATGCCAACTAATTTATACATCAAAGTCTACCATATCTAGACAACCGAGTACATCGGATGTCACATTCAAAAACCACCATATTTGGTATTTGTATCAATTCTTTAAATTCTCTGAGATGCCTATCCCTTTCACTTTCAAGTTGTAATTGATCCATAGATATCTCTTAAGATGTCACAATATTCAATCCGTCTTATACTATAAACTTTAGCAACTTGGAATAGAAAGGAATTTGAAACCCTATAGAATCCCTTAACAGCACCTGAAGTATAAATATGTCCGGCTCATATCGATACTAAAGGTCCTACTAAAGAATCCTTTGCTCTGATAGCCACAGGGAAACCTAATGCTCTGATACCAACTTGTAACGCCCCTAATTTACGTTACGTAAAATAAATAATTTTTTATTATTATTTTTCGCGATCAGATATTTTCCATAAAGATACATAATTCAATTCTTTATCATGGGAACCAATACATAAAGGATCTCTCATGTATACACAATATATAGACCAAATCTATAAACATCATAGTACAACAGAAACATGAATCCTACCTGCAGCGTTCAGAGCACTCTAGAATACAAACACAGTATAATTCAAAGACCGTGAGTCTTAGAAGCAACGTAGACTCAACCAGAGAATATATCACCTATCTGTCGAATTAGACTCTGATGTTCTTATCTGAAAAATGTGGAAATATCATGTAGTGAATTTGACAATTCAGTGAGTAAATAATTCCTCCTATGACCTCTTAGGTCAGCATATGGATGTACTTATGTTTTAAAATATGTCACATAGAAAATACAGTTCAGAAGTACATTCATATAAGACCCGTATTTCAAATATTCTCAAATCAAAGGATATTCAGATATCCAAAACCATATGCACCATGGTATAATCATTAAATATATGTTCTTATGCTCAGCTATATAAGTTATAGTAAAATATTAAGATCTAGAGATAAAATCATCATTTTTAAAATGACCTGCCTTAGTCGGCGATCTGGTCAATGCAATTTGATTTGAAAATGACCTGCTTCAGTCGGCGATCTGGTCAATGCAATTTGCTATACGCATAGTGATCTCGACCCTAGTCACAATAAGTGATCAGGGAATGTGAGTACATCACCCTCCTACCTCCCCACATTACCACTGTCACCCGGTTAGAGCAGCCCTCCCCCGGCTCACTCAGGCTAATAGGGCGTCCCCTATTCGGTACCGTCACAAGCCATACAACCAGCCGATATGTATCAATACATATATATACATGTAAAATATCAAGCAATTCGCCATGAGCTTTACGCTTGCCATTCAATCTCATTTATAATATGACATGCATAATTTTCACAAGTATATAGCTTTACAAATCAATGCATCGTGCACATAATATTTACTTTATCAAATAATGATAAATACATTTAGAACCACATATTCAATGAGTTCCAAAATCCATTTCTAAAACCATATTCTTCTTGAACTATGTGCCAGTTCGTAAGTATAACAGATATTTGAACACATTTTAGAAACTTATAATCATAAATAATTTATAATCAGAAACAATAATAAATTTATAATTCAAGAAGAGCATGGGGCAAGTCATAGAAAAAAATATCTACTCACAGGGTAAGGCTCCTGATTAGATAGCCCTAAATTATACTTTTTCAAGCTGAATTTGATCAAATTGATATAAAAAATGTATCCGGAGGGTCCAAACAATCAAGATAGCAACTTCAGGAACTGGTCACTATTCACCGCGCGAAAAATACTATTCACCGGCCGAAAAATACTATTCACGACGAACAAAAAGACTGTTAGATGGCCGAAAATATACCTATCCTAAAGTTTATCTAACTCATGAATCTATCTACGGCGTCAGAATTTCAATTAGAGGTCTCTAAGTAAAAGTTTTAGGATTTACCTTTTTATGAGATTTTTTACTTCAGATCTACGGTGATTCAACGGTTGATTTGAAAAATTGATCGGTCAAAACTGTAGTATTCTTCGTCTTGAATCTAATAACACCTTCAGTTTTGAGATTGTAAGTCATTAGGCACTCCAGATCTAGAGAAAATGTTGAAGGTTACTATTTACTTACTATACACTTACTATTCACTTATCGATTTGTTTCCCGATATTTGCAAATAGTTCGCCGTGTGTCCCTTACGTCCCCTTCCCTTTTTTTAATAATAATAATTATTATTTAATAATTAATAATAGGATTTTCTCTATATAAATTCATATAAATTCCGTTTTTCATCCTAAAATATTACAAAAATTTCTAAAAATTTACATTCTCATAAAGTTTTAGTTAAACTCTTAAATCGCGATTTTTCTTGATGAAAATTATAGTAAAACAAATCTCAAAATAAATATCTTTATACATATTAAAAGAAATAATATTTCTAAAAATATAACAAAAATTTATTAGAGGCCAATATAATTATTGTGACCAAAACATAAATCATTTTAATTAAAAATATACTTGCTTTTAGCAAAACATAATCATTTTTAAACAAATAAAAATATATTTGTTCATAGCAAAACATTATGTTTTAAAAATAAAATTACGGGATATTACAAGATCAAGGTGCTAATATGGAACCAAATGAAGACCATGATCCAGTATGCTAGCAAGATACCTTAGAATATGTTTAATAGCCTTCCAATAAGTTAAAAAAGGCTTCTTCATAAATTGGCACAAGTTATTAATAAAGAAGGAAATCTTTGGTCTAGTTATAGTAATATATTCCCTCCCTTGGCCCCTCTTTCCCAAGATTAACCTGTATTTCTGAACCTGAAAGACACCCATAAAGAATCTAAGATGTCATTGCATAATTTAAGTTGAGATCCCAACAATTATGCTTGATGGTAAGACTTACGAGAATAGTTAACCCAGGGATTCCTATGTCCTCTTATTAATTCTTTTTTTCTCATTTCTTTTGGAAGGCAGTATAATTGAGAACCCTAGAAAATCTTAATATTAACTACCTATAAACACCACACTATAACAACTAGTTTAGGAGAACAAAATACAAGTTTGTAAACAAAGCTAGCGCCCATTCCAGTGGTAGATGTTAGAAATCAAATGATACAAAGAATATGATTTGCAGAAAAACTATTGATATGTTGTGATATTTTTAACTGTCAAAATCAAAAAAATTTATACTAAACTCCTAATGTGTGTTACGTGCACAAATAGCTTATACTAATCTTGTTTTTCTTCTATAGTTTTTTATGTACTCATTTGTTTATACATTTTTTGTTCATAGTTATAGTAGTAGCTGGAACCATCAACATTCGCATAGCATAGTGGTTGCTCACCTCTATCAAGTGTTGGGATTGTGAGAGAAAAAACACAGCTATAAATTGTTCCTCAACAGCACCAGATAAAAAAGTGATTTTAAAAAGTATACATTGATAATGAAAATTTCCAAGAGAAAACTTAAATAGTGTACATAAGCAAAGATTTGTGACCAAACCACTGTAAACATTGTCTGATTTTTGTGCTCTTCTTAGCCCCTAACTCCTTGTTGCTTTAGTTTTAGTTTCTTTGACTTATCTACATTTTGTACTGATTTGCACTCTTGATAAACTTGTTATTTTTAGTTGGTTTTGACAATCATACAGAGGATTGCAATCCTTGTTTATGAGAGCAAATTAGTAATATGTTTCTTTTAAGACAAGTGTAAACCACAATTAGGTGTCTTCTTACCTGTGTATGTTTTGAATTTACAAGTTAGTTTTGAAAAATATTAAAGTTGTTATGTATTAGTCATTTTAGAGATTTATGAGCAATGAGTATAATTTTTTCAAAGACTAAAAAAAAATTAACATATAATGAATTTAATAATATAGAAACTAACTCACAAACTTTAAAAAATTCAGAGAATAAATTTAATAGATCTACGAATTCAAGAATCAAATTATTAGTTACTCATTAATAATATCACTATAGATTAGTCAAGTAAGATATAGATATTATAGGATTTAACAGATCTATCTATTTGTGTGCTAGTTTTAAGTGGGTGTAACATTGTTTCTTGCTGCACTCTATTTTATCATTCTTTTACATTCGATTTTCTGTTAAGGAACTTGTTTTTTATTCTGTTTCTAAGCTTTGCTTCTAGTTCTGTTCAATTCTGCCTTTTGGAATTCCTGCTTGCTATTTATTCTTGTTCAAGTATTATGCATTGTAAGCAATTTTGTTTTTCATATGTATGCCTATAAGTATTATGTGAACTACAATTTGGACTTACCAGAATGATGGGATGTGACTATTTTCATGGTAAACAACTGTGTTTTTCATATCTCATGTTAGATTCCCATGCTTAGTATAGGATTTGAAAAAATAATTCCAGAATGCAACATTCTCACGAAGTCTTCTATTTTCATGTTCACAGGAAGGTGGGAATGTTTTGATATATTAAAAAGGCAATTTTACCTGTCTTTATTCAAGTGAACTTTTGAAAAAATAATCAATAATGAAATAAAATAATAATAACAATACTCAAATAATATATAAATAAATAAAACTTAAAAAAAGTTATAGTAAATAATTAAAAACTAAAAATTAGAAGAAAAAAATAATATATATTAAAATAGAAATGTGATAAATAATATAAATAACATAATAATATGTAATATTATAAATAATAAACAAATATATACTTAGGAATATAAGTGAGGAATTAAATATGTAAATTTTATATTTTCAGAAATATGATTTCTAGAAATTTGGCATGAAAACTTTTGATTTCGTGAATCAAACACTCTAAATCTTTCATTTAAATAACTAATGATGTTACAAAATTTAAATGCAAATATTTATAACAAAAATAGAGTCGAATGACCTTTCTTCTAGGAATGTTCATCTTACTGCAAGTTTGGTGCATGCTAATTGCTAACTGCCTGTTCTTGATGGTTTCTTTATCCAAAATCCAAAACTGTTTTCAAAAAAATAAAAAATATTTCTTGCTCCAAAATTAAACCGTAACAATGTTGAAATTTCACCTTTTTTTTTCTCAAAGAAGACTACTCTGTTTAAAACTCAGGCATACTATAAATCTTGGTAAAAACTTATGATAGTATTTACATATGGCATATCAAAAGAGACTTTTTACAATGAAAATTGAACTATATAGATTATGACTATGGTTGAAAAAGAGACTTTTTACTTAGTCCTTAGATAGACTATGATTAAAGTAATTTGAGCTCTATAGATTTCATTTGAAGCAGTAATTAGAATTTCATGGTGGGGTATAAAGTAACACATATTTGTTCCTTAATACATAGAGGAATTCACATTTTGCATAATTCTTCTTTGAAACTTTTTTGCCTTTTCTAGCATCTTATTAACTCTACAGTGAACTCTAAATTTTTGTTATAAAATCTCTTATACAATCTTTGAATTTCTAGTTGCCCGAAATTTCAAAATATTTTTTTCTTCTCAAATTTGAAATCTAGTATGCATACCAAGTGTTCGGTAAAATTCCTAAACAAAGTTTCTAATTGTCTGAGCTCCTAAATTTAAATATTTCATAATACCGAAATTCTCTTTGAGTTTAAAGATAAGTAACTCACAAAACTTTGAATGACCCCATGTTTTTCAATTTTGGACTTGGTGACATTAGTTAATGCCATAAGCGGCAATTCATCAAATTAGTGAGTGAAAAATAGTATCTAATGGCTACTAGTTGTAACTTATATGTAATTATATATGTTCCTTGTTGACAAATTTTTTGGATATATTTAAGAAAGATAGTGTGCTTAGTAAACTAAAGGATCAAATGTGACTTAGTAAATTGTGTTTTGATAGTGGTTGAACCTTAGTGATACCAATGCCTTTGTCAACATATCTGTTGAACTTTTTCTATTATCTACCTTTTCCAATTTGACTTTTCCACTAGCAATGTGATGTCTCTTATGAAAAATAAACTTACATTTTTGTGCTTTATTTTTTCATAGTCAACATTATTCTTGGTGAAGTGTATGGCACTTTGGCTATCATACCCCACTTCTACAACCACTCCACTTACTACTAAGCTAGCTGCCATGCATTTAGTCCACCTTGTCTCTCTTTTACAGCTTTTTGCAAAGTTGTGAACTTAGCTTTTGTTGTTGAAAGGGAAACTATGTACTATAGTGTTGGCTTTTAGCTAATAGTATTCCCATAAAACTAGAATATATATCCATTTAAAAACCTTCTATTATCAATGTAGCCTATATAATTTGAGTCTACTTACCCCAAAGCCTCATTTCTCAAACTTCTAGCCATTGTGTAAATTAACCCTAACTTGGTGATTACTCTCAAATACCTAAACACTCATTTCATAGCCTACAATAGTTTTGCTCTTAGATTTTCTATGTATCTACTAATCTTACTTGCTGTATAGGCCAAATCAAGCCTTATGTACATTATGGCATACATGACACTGCCTACTACACTAGTGTATTGCATGAAAGACATGTGACTAAACTCTTGGTTTGTTTTAAGTAAATCTTCTGTAGAAACTTTCATATGCTATGTCATTATAGTTGTGACAATTTTGTGGTCTTCCATGTGGAACCTTTTAAGCATATTTTCTAGGTACTCTTTTCAGATAAATGAAAGCACCCTTTGCTGTTGTTTCTCCTAATTTCTATACCTAGAATTTCTTATGTATTAACTATTCACCCTAACCTTAGCCAAAATTATGGATTAAATATATGGTTCTTAACCCACTAACCAAAAAGGAAAAAAATTTATAAACTTCACTATATCTCATATATATTGTATCTAAAATATATCCTACAATATATAATAGTACTATTCATATAAAAAAAAAAAAGATGAAGAGACAAAAGAAATGGTTCGATGAATTAGTACTCAATCTCCACTCATTTTCTTCTTCTCTTCTTCTGATTCAAGAAGGTCTTCCAACCCCTCAAGCTGAAGGCAGCTTGATCATATGCTTTAGCTGCTTCTTCCGCTGTATCAAACGTCCCCCGCCACAGCCTTGCCCCTTACTTTGATGGGTCTCTTATTTTAGCAGCATACTTCCCCTAGGAGGAGAAGTTTCTTAGTTGGGATTGGAAGGATGTATAGATAATCACTTTATTGGATTCTAAAGATATTCAATTGGAATATGTTTAACCTAACTAGCTGGATTAAATCAGATTATAAAGACAACCAGCTAACAAAGGCAGCGAATTTGTAGAAGTGTGGTATAAAGCTCATGACATCTCTAAATCTCTAAATCAGATTCTAAAGATATTCAATTTTTCTAGTGGTATAAAGCTCATAACATCTCTAAATCAAAGATTAAGGAATTTTCATTAATGGTGTTTTGGAAAAGAGTATTATTAGTTTTTTTATAGATAGTGACAAGTGAGATGCTTGGAGTGTATGAAAATTAATAAAAATGTATGTAAACTTAACAAATTTTCACACACATGATGCTTTTTTAGCTCGGAAACAGGTACTCTCAACACAAACATGAATTGAAAATTATGTCATGTAACCAAGAAAAAGAGCAAAAAAAAACATCTGTTAACCGAAAAATTGATTTCTATTCACATTATGTCTTTGATGTTGGTATTGCTTCATTATGTTATTATAATTTGTGCTATATTGAATTAATATGTTTGTTTTGATTCATGTATGCCTAAAAATAGGATGAAAGTTCCTGAACATCGTAAGTGGATGGATAATAGGGTGGGTCCTGATAAGAGAACAATTACAAATGAGTTTATGGCAGGAGTTGTTGAGTTTTTAGAGTTTGCTTGTAGTCAGAATCATTTTAAAAGTGTAGGAAAGTTGAAGTGTCCTTGTAAAAAATGCAAGTGTCAGAAGTATTTTTCAGTTGATGAAGTGAAAACCCACCTTTGTATGAAGAGATTTATGAGTAATTATTATTATTGAACCAACCATGATGAACTAAGACCTCTCTTTCTACCAATGGTTTCAAGAAACTCATATTATGGAAGTAGTGACTTTCAGGCATGCTTCAATGATCAGGAACAGATGGTAATGGATGCTGCTAGACCATCTATTGGTAATTATATAGAACAACAAGGTTTTGGTCATTGCGAATAGAAGGATGAAGATCCTAACCCGAAAGTCAATTTTTTTTAATATATTAGAAGCTACGCATGCTCCTTTATATGACGGTTGTCAAAATTATTTTGAATTGTCAACTGCAGCGGAAGCTTTGGGTATCAAGTCGGACTTCAACATATCTGAGAATTTTTTCAATCAACGGGTACAATTTATGGGAAATGCATTGCCAAATGAAAATCGTATGCCTAAAAACCTCTACCGTGCAAAGAAATCAGTGGAGCAATTAGGATTAGGTTGTATAAAAATTCACTGTTGTTGAAACGGATGCATGATTTATCATAGTCCTCTTGATAAGGAGCTTCGTCATTGTAAATTTTGTGGTGAAGAGCATTACAAAAGGGTCATCAGAAATGGCAAAGCAAGAGAGCTTCCAGTGAAAAAAATGTAGTATTTTCCACTTATTCCAAGGCTGCAAAGACTTTATTCCTCAATACAAACTGCAAGTCAAATGAGATGGCATTGGGAAACTGTGAGAGTAACAGGCTTTGTCTCATCCATCTGATGGCGAAACCTGAAAAAAATTCGATAAAAAATATCCTGAATTTGCAATGAACCCTCGAAATGTGAGGTTAGGTTTGTGTGCTGATGGATTTGCTCCATTTGATAAAATAGGTCAGACTTATTCATGTTGGCCAGTTATTGTTACCCCTTACAATCTTCCCCCTTGGATGTGCATGAGAAGAGAGTTCTTGTTCTTGACCATTATAATCCCTGGTCGTTCTAATCCGAAGAATAGAATTGATGTGTATTTGCAACCACTTATAGATGACCTCAAACTTTTATGGAATACTGGTGTCACGACTTATGATGTCTCACTAAAACAGAACTTCAACATGAAAGCTTGTTTGTTGTGGGCCATTAATGACTTTCCTACATATAGGATGCTTTCAGGTTGGATGACAATGGGAAAACTTGCTTGTCCAATATGTATGGAGTGTTCAAAGGCATTCACCCTTTGACATAGTCGGAAGACGTCTTTCTTTGATTGTCATCGACAATTCTTGCCACTTGATCATAGTTACAGAAAGAATAAGAATGCTTTTCGAAAGAGACGTACTGAAACATTTTTAGCTCCACCTCGGTTAACAGGTGAAGAAGTGTTGTAAAGGGTTAGACATATGCCTAGCATAACTAAAGAGACATATGATAATATCCTAGGGTATGGAGTTATTCACAACTGGACGAAGCAATCTATATTTTGGGAGTTACCATATTGGAAAACAAATCTTCTTCCACACAATCTAGATGTTATGCATATTGAGAGAAATGTCTTTTTAAATATTTTATACACAGTGTAGACACTAAAGGTAAGACAAAAGACAATTTTAATGCAACGCTCGACTTAGCAGAAATTTGTAGACGGAATGAATTAGAGCTGCAGGATGGAAGAGATGGAAAACTAATTAAACCCAAATCAAAATATACATTAACTAAGCAACAAAGATTAGC
Organism: Gleditsia sinensis; assembly: GCA_037074535.1. Lineage (NCBI taxonomy): Eukaryota > Viridiplantae > Streptophyta > Magnoliopsida > Fabales > Fabaceae > Gleditsia > Gleditsia sinensis. The sequence continues at coordinate 28,342,714 of CM073472.1, forward strand.
TATGTGTGAATGGGTCAAAAAATTGAAACTGCCAGACGGATATGCCTCTACATTATCAAGGTGTGTTGACATGAGAGAAGCAAAGTTGTTTGGTATGAAAAGTCATGATTGTCATGTGTTTATGCAACGCTTGCTCCCAATTGCATTCAAAGTATTACCAAAGCCTATTTGGAACACACTCACATAATTTAGTCAGTTCTTTCGAGAATTGACTTCGCCATTGTTGCGAGAGGATACTTTACATGTGATGGAGCAAAACATTCCAGTCATTCTTTTCAAATTAGAACAAATTTTTCCTCTAAGTTTTTTTTTGACTCCATGGAACACCTTCCAATTCATTTTCCATACAAAGCAAGGGTTAAAGGTCCAGTGCAATATCGATGGATGTATCCATTTGAAAGGTATAGTTATGTATCATTTTTGTTTTTTTTTTTAAATTATGGAATCGTATTCATAGTACTAAATATATCAATTAAGTGTATTAGGTTTATTCGCACACTAAAAGACAAGGTGAAGAATATAACTGTAGTTGAAGGATCAATTTGTGAAGCTTATTTGGTAGAAGAGACCTCTACATTTGCATCCTACTATTATCCACCTGATGTTCCATGTAGAAGGACTCAAGTACCACAAAATGATGATGGAGGTGATCCTTTATATTGGAAGAAAGGGACTTGCAAACCTCACATTTATATGTTCTTCTAAATTGTCTTAAAGTGGAGCCATTTTTAATGTAAGTGTATAAAATGTCCATTTAAGTTATATATATATATATATATATATATATATATATATATATATATATATATATCACTATAAATTGTTCTAACATGTTTTTTAAATGTAGCACATATACTAATATGTTACAAGAATTTGGGATGAGTGACTCGAAAGTGGACAGACAAATCTCCACAATGTTTCCTATTTGGTTTAAATAATACGTATGTTGCACAAATTCTCCTTAATTCCTTATTTTCTAACATTTTGCTTCTTATGTGAGACTGACTTAAATATTTGATGACTAGGTGTTAAATAATAATGTCAAAGATGTCCTTCTAAAGAGTTTGGCATGGGGTCCTCAAAGAAAAGCCAACAAATGACCATCATATTATGTAAATGGTTATAAATTTAATACAAAAGATCATGGCCAAGGTATAGGTACAACAAATTTTGGTGTATGTTGTCAAGGTGGTACGAATGAAACAACAGAAAATAATTATTATGGGGTTTTAACAGACATTATTGAAATACACTATACAAGATGGCCTATAAAGATGTTAATTCTATTCAAATGTGATTGGTTTGATCCCACCTTAAATCATGGAACAAAGGTAGATAACTATGGGATTGTTGATGTTAGAACATCCAAGAGATATAAAAATTATGATCCCTTTATATTTGCACAACAAGCAACACAAGTATATTATACACAATATCCTGAAGGGCAACGTGATTGGTTAGTAGTGATCAAAACTAAGGCACGAACCACAATACAAACCGCAGTACAAACTAAATGCCTGAAAGTGATGGTCCATACCAAGAAGAGTTATCAATGCAATTGCCTGTAATAGTTGCAAATGACAATCTCGAGCAGAGTCTTGTTGATATTGAAGGCCTTGTGGATGAAGTATATGGTTCTTCTTTGAACCTACATGAAGTAGATACATATATAGATATTGAAATAGAAGATGTGGATGAAGAAGATACTAAGGAAGAAGGAGAATGGGAAGATGAAGAAGCAGAGGAAGAAAATGATAATGATGAAGATGTTTAGGTATTGTTAGGTTTCTTCATTTTACTAAGTGTATTATGTAGATCATATATTATGTATTTTTGAAGTAGGTTATAAATCTATGGTAGTATGGTTATGAGTTTCGTTATCATTATCTTTTGTAATTATTTGTATTTTTTTATTATTAAATTGTCATCAAATTTAATCGGAATAGAAGATTATCTTTTTATCTGCAGATGATAGGTAGAAGAAGGGGTAGAGGTAGAGGGCGGGGACGGGCTATCTCTCAGCCATATACACAGTTAGACACATCACCTGTTGCTGACATAGCTCAGCTTGACCAGATCCACACTGGACATACACCTACTTCATCTCCCTTTTCCCAGACTTTTCATACTTCTACCCCATCTTCCCATTCACAAGCAGTGCATTCCAGTGTCTCATCTCCTCATATTTCTAGTACATTTGCCCCTACCCCACCTACACATACCATATGTGCCCCATCTCCTAATCCATCTACATGTCCAAATGTTGAGCCAGTTCCTTTCACACCACAAACTATTCAGTGGAGAACAAGGGATATAGATGGTCGAATTTGGATTAGATCTGCATCTGGGAACACGTAAGTAATATGTGTGTGTTTTTTTTGTCAGTATATTTATTTAAATTGATATCTATACTTTCAGCTTTTATCCTGACATCTTAACAAGAGGTGTCATCACAACGATTTTCAAGAAAAAAAATTGAAGGGGCTTGGTCCAGTTGGAAAAAAGTAGACAACAATACCATTAAAATGTAGTTCAAGGAGTTCAAGGTAATATGTAACATTTCCTATCATATTTATTAATATCTTTTTAAAAAATATGTGAATGTTATGTTAATTTGTTTACTTTCTTTGTTTAGGAAAATTTTAAGTGGTTGGATAATGATGAGCACAATATTGAAAGGTCATTTGACAGTAGAGGATCAACAGCCCCTAAAAATGTATTGTTTAAGGTGCGTAGAGGTGAGAACAAGGGTGCTTGAATTCCACCAGAGAAGCTACAACAGTTAAGGGTTGAATGGGATAGTGATGGCTGGCAAGATAAATCCAAAAAAATAAACAAAATAGACTTTCCAAAAGACTTAATGTACATATTGGAGGGTCTATATTTGCACAAAAGCATGCCAAAAAAATAGTGAGTAATTTCTGTCAAATACATAGTGATTTAAGTTCTTACTTCAATATTACTTAACTTTTTATTATTTTAGAGGGTGCAAATGAATAAAAAATCGACATGTTTTGAGTTGTATGAGCGGCTTCACCAGCCTAAAGGGAAGCCATCGGGGTGGTTCAACGACCAGCAAGGAAGAATTGTTGTATGTAGTCACTACTCTTTTATTTTCATTTCTTTACAAATATTTATTTTGTTTAATAATTTTATTTTTTCAAGAAATGTATCAAACAAAAATAGTTGAGAGACAGTCTGAATCTCAGAGCGATGAGGGTTCTAGCCAACACTCCACCCAACATTGAAATAATGTTGTTTATTTGGACGTGGTTGGCGGCATGAACAATAAAGGACAGATATATGGACTGGGATCTCAAGCACATAATGTATTGGCAGCAAGTTCTTCTTCTAGGTCTTTCGTTTCTGATGAAGTCTCAGCAAGTTCCTCTTCTGTTATGAATGCAAAAATTGAGGTTTTATCTGCACGGCTCAAACAGAGTGAAGATGAAAATTTTATGTTAAAGCAAAAGGTTGAGGAATGTGATCGGATATTTCGGCACCTCATGATAGATGGTAGTATAAGAATGTCCTCGTCTCCACCTAGAGAAGAAGAGAATAATAACAATGAGCAAAATAGTAATGCTACTGATGGATCATGATAGTTTGTGTTATTTATGACTTTTTGTTATGTATTAATGATGCAAAAGTGTTTGATTACTGATATTTTCATGTCATGTAATTATTTATATGATAATAAGTATGTGATTATTAAAAATTTATGCTGATATATTTCTGGATGATAAGAGGTTTGACATTATTTAAAATTTATATTGATATTTCTGCCTGAAATTTTTGGTTTTTGGTTGTTGGCTTATACTGGTTGCTGGTTTATAGGTTTGAGATTTTTTTAAATATTTTTTAATATATTACTGATATTAGAGACGGAATTTTTTTCATCTTTGATATTAGAGATGGAATATTCCGTCTCTGATTCTGTATCTGGGTCAGAGACGGAAAAATCCATCTCTGACTCCAGGGAGGGACAGCATTCAGAGACAGAATATTCCGTCTCTAACTCTAAAGAGGGACAAAGACGGAATATTCTGTCTCTGATTCCGTCTCTAGTTCAGAGATAAAATTTCTAACCAAATTTAGAGACGGATTTATTACTTTTAGAGACGAAAATATTCCCTCTCTAATTAGAGACGGAATATAAATTTCGCCTCTAAAATTTAGTGATCGCATTTTTAGAGACGGAATTATTTTCGTCTCTGATTCCGTCTCTAAACATAATTTTTCTAGTAATGGCATTTGAGACGTCAATTTAAGAAGACCACATCTTTTATACTCAATAGTATACACGCTGCACGGGGCAAATTCTTAATTCCTTCTTTCAATTTATAAATACTATATGTTGTTTGCGGGTATTTCGAACCACTTATTGTGTACAAGATATTCTTGAGGTTTATCTTCATTTTATCTTTGTAATTTGGAATCCTTGCACTAACCAAGGGGAATCCGTGACTCACATTGCCAATAAATTTATCTTTGGTAAGTTACTCTTTTTTTTCTTTTTTAAATTCGGGATCCTAAATACCTTATATAATTATTTATAATGTATTATATACGGATAACATGTTCTCGATTTTGTTTTGTAGTTGGATTTGTGTTCGGATTTGGCTATGATTCTTTGGGTGATGACTATAAAAATAGTAGTAATTTTTGGAGACAAGTCATCAGTTTCCAAAACTTTGATTTCCTTTTTCTCATAGGATGAATAATTTTTTAGAGCCATCAAAATAAGTCAACCCAGCCTATCCAAATTGACCGACCACGAGTTGGTTCAAAACAGACTGAGTCGGATTGATCCACTTAACTCACTAAAAAATGTTAAAAAAAAATTAAATACTTAAAAATATATAAAAATATTCAAACTAATAATTTATATGAAATATTTGAATCTATTATCACTTTAATTGAATTTATTTTTTATTAAATAATTTAATTGAATTTATTGATATTATGGTAATTATATCTTGATTTTAGAAAATACTTGCCACATTATATAAAATAAGTCATCATAATATGTAATACTAACAAGTAATGAGCAAATTTTATGCTTTGTATAATTTTGTAAATTATAATGTTAGAGAAACATAATATATTAAAATTGTTAGAAATATTAAAAGTAATTCATAAAGGAGTTGGGATAGGGGTTAAAAGTGAAATAGACAAGCAATTCGTTTAAAAATAAAAAACTGAGTGAGTAATCTATTAGTTATGTGAATTGGCCCACTTAACCATTTGTATTAAAATGAGTTGATCTAAAATTACTCACGTCTAAATGGGTTGGTATACATTGATGATGTCAAACGTTTTGTGACCTGGCTTAAAGCTTTCGAAATTGAATTTACACCTTCATCCTACGAATGTATTGGCATTAAATGATGATCACTTAATAATGTATAAGCCTAAGACTACTTTTGTTGTAATTTTATATTGAAGTTAATGAGTTTCCATTCTCTTTCAATTAAGGAATAATACATTTCAATTCAGATAGAATTTTTATTTTGTTTCACGTTTCTTTCGGGTATTTTTTTTTTTTACATACTTTCTTATATTTTGTACAGGAACCAAGATTATTAAAAAATGATTTGTCAATATTCTATTAATTCATTATCATTAATAAATATAGTCAAAATGCATGTATATTGAAAAAAATGGTCCTCCTCAACATTAGCAGATAATTAGGAGGAAGAGTGATCTTACAATGACATAATAATGACTTCATGATATACTATAATTGAACTTAGTGATAAATAATTATAGCTTATACCTAGTGTGTATAGCTCCAAGTGCGATGTATCTCAGTATATATGACACAAGTATAAAAATGTATAGCAAACTAAATGGTAGTTTGTATAACAAATTAAAAATTATTTAGCAAATTGAATGTTACGAGATTTTTTGCAAGGGTGAACAAATGGATGGGTCGGGTTGAGTTGATAACTGGCCCCGATAAAATTGGATTAAAAAATTAATATCTGAACTCGACTAAAATTTTGAGTTATGTCAGATGATATTTGTCAAATTTAATATAAGAAAATTTTTTTAAAAAAAAAAACACTTGACATGCCTTTTTAAATTTAAAATTTTTAAAAAAATTAATCTGTATAAATTCGACTAAACCAACTCAAGTCACCCAAAGTTAGTTTTTTTTTTTATCAGGTTTGGACAGGTGAGTGGATTATACTCACCCCTGTTTTGCTTGCCAAATAAAACAAACCGACGGTAAAGATTGGGGTAGTATATGACAAAACATAGATTAAAAAGTTGGACGGTATTAGTGCATTTCTTCAAGACTGTCTTATTCAATATACCAATGAAATACGAACCAATAGACCAATGAACTTAGAAATATGACTTAGTTCATAATTTTTCAAACAGATGACATATCAGGAATTAGAATGCATATCTTAATATTCAATAATGTTCTTGTGGCCTGACCATTATGTCCTGCTAGTTTCTCAAACTGTACAAAAGTAGCCATTTGAATGCCCCGTATGTTATATATTATGTTTTAATTCATTTTCTCACTTTTCCATTTCCATTCTTCTAATCATATTTCGGAAGAAGGGTAAATACCTACAGCTCTAATACCCTGTTTTGCATCTTGCTAAGCGTTCATAGCCAGACCTTCGCTGTTCTTAAGAAAACACACTAATTTGGTTTTTACATCTGTTTTACGAATAATGTTGAGGAGCGGAATGCATCTTTTGACAAACTCATTTCAACGATTGAAGATAATGTTGATATTTATTTGTTGTGTATAAATTCTCCACCACGCATCAAGAAAGAAAAAAAAAAGTTATTCTGTTTTTTCATGTCTGAAGTTCTAGCCATCAAGGTATGTACCCTTCTTCCTAATGCCATTTTGAAAAATGGAATTTGCACTTCGATACGTGAACATCATCAAATTGTAAGCAAAGGCATGACCACCCTTGATTTGTTAAGGTTTATAATTTTTTAAGTTATACATAATTTGAAAAATACCAAAATCATGATTGTTTTATTTGGTACAAACAAACCTACATTTGGTATTGGTATAAGTTATACCATGTATAGAGTTGGCAAAGGTTGTCCCAATATCAGAACCAATATAGTTTCGTCTTCTATAGTGGTTTCTAATTTTTTATTGAACTAATACTATAACCCATATTGATATGAGCTACTGTTTGGGTAAATTTGAATCTATCTCATTAACTTATATATATCTATAGTGTCGAAGTTGTTTTTCGTTTCCTTAGACAATTGGCAAAATATCAGGGCTCTCTTCAAAACATAACCAAAAGCGTTGAGTGGATTTCTTTGCACCACCTGAACGACTCTTGTTACGCATCCAAATCAGGAGGGTGATTGGCACGAATATTGAAAACAATCTAATTCCATTAGTCTCAATATAGATAAACAAATAGTAATATAATCAAACTGGTTTTAATATAAACCATTTCATATAATTTCCAATCCGAATTCCTATATCACATAAATATTCATATGAAAACTCAGCTCTCTAGAATCCATATAATAACTATATAATACATAACAAACATGGAGGTGGAAAGCAAGAATCCTCTCTATAGGTTACCGAATAACAAATTAAAGTGTGGCCCTGTACTAGAGTCAAACATTGGACTCACCAGAGTATGTTTCTTTTCTTAGGTCATTACTAATGAACCAAACTCTAGATATTTATCTGAAAAGCATTTTCAATTGCATAGGTTGATATAAAATTTTGTTCGAGCTCCCTTTGATAATATGTAAAATTTCATAAAAAAATATATAAAATTGAGAAAAATAGAATAAAAAAATGGGTGTAAGTCAAAGTTCTTGTGTCAACTTTTTTATTTATTTTTCTTTTAGTCTTAACTTACAATTTTGATGTGTTTTTTTTTAATTGTCATTTCAATTTTTAATGTCACTGTGAGTCTTAATTTTTGTGTCACCATGAGTCATTTTATTATTACTATTTTGGTCTTTGGGTTTTTCAATGTCTTTTTCTTTTTTGGGTTACCTAATTTTAGATCATGGCCTTCTCTCTAAAGAAATATATAAGCTTATTTTGGGTGTTCCTTTTAAGCCTATTGAACTTTAGTGAATCCAATACAGTCACTGGAGTCATAGGTCATAGAACTCAAATTTAGTTGAATAAAAGAAAAGCCCTAGCTTCCTTCACTCGAGATGATTGCACATCTAAAAGATTTTGAGTCAAAAGAAGAATCAAAATTAACTGAAAAAATACTCAAAATCAAATTAAAAAGAAAAAAAAGTATGATCTCATTTAATTTCTCTTAATCAAGGAGTAATAGGAAAAAAGGAGGCCTTAAAAAGAAAATACCCATTAGGTCAAGGGGGTTCAATTTTTTGGAGGAATCAATTTTAGGGAACGATGAACTATTGAGTGAAAAAAAAAGGAGCAGCCAAAAAAGAGAGAGAAAGAAAAGAGGGGCTAAGTGTTTGTTACGCAGGGAAGAAAGGATCGCTCAAATACCTCTCTCGGTTCAGTTTTGCCAAAAACTCAAACAGCAGCAACAAGAGATTTCTTCCTTCTCATTTTGGCTCCCAAAAGACGTAGAGGGCATAGCAACAGGAGTTTCTTTTTTCCTCCTTCCATTTGGTTTCCAAACTAAGCAGCAAGATAGATCTACTAGATAAAATAGTTAAAAAAAAAGTATGTTAAACTTAAATTTTAAAGGATACAACTTTAAAAAAAATTACAATCTTCAAAAAATTTACAACTTTTCAAAAAAAATCTCAGCTCTACAGAAGAGGTGTGTCTAAATAGATTTTTAGTATAAATAAGAGTTTGATAGATTGAAAAGCTATATGAAAAAAACGTATTAATGCTTATCTTCCATTATCTTCTTTAAAACTTCAAATAGTTATGTAGTAGAGATTCTAAAAGTTGTTATATGTCAATATTCAGATATTTGGGATAACTCCTAAGGGTGATTTGTCATATACCCTGCAAGAAATATAGTGGAGACAAATATCACCTTAAGGATAGTGTGATTATATACTTTTTTGACACAATTTCATCTTCAATCATTTCATTACTTATAAAAATCTTAAGGTGATATTACTAAAAATAGAGACTACTTAATAATCTACATTCAAGGTGATAAACCAAGACTTCATCAAACTTGATCAACTTGATGGAATAAATTTTAGTCACTTTAAAGACAAGATGATGTTTCTCCTTACTACCATGAAGATTTCATATATACTTGATCCTAGTCTAAAGTTGATTACTGATCCAAAAGATACTGACTCTAAACGACCCAAGAAAGAACGGAAAAGGAGGGCTAAGGATGAAGTTCTATGTTGTGGTCGTATTCTAAATATATTTTCCAACCATCTATATGATTTGTACTCACCCTACACATCTTTAAAGGACATTTAAGATGCTCTTGAAGCCAAGTATAATACAAAGAAGCAAAGAACAAATAAGTTTCTCATCATGCAATATTTTAATTACAAATTATATAATTTTGCTCATGTTCTTAATCAAGTCCATGATCTGCAATTTTGATTTTTAAACTCAAAGATATTAAAGTTGACATTTCTGAATTTGTGTAAGTGGGAGCCATTATTGCAAAATTACCCCTAAGTTAGTATGATTATAGAAAGAAATTATTGCATACCACTGAAAATTTCACTTTGGACCAGATTATGAAACATTTGCAAATTGAATAAGAAACATGAAACTTACACAGAAGGCATACAAAATTTGTTAGAAGTTAATTTTATGGATATAGAAAATAAAAATTAGAAATATTATAGAAATAATAAGAGGAAGAAACTTTAGCCTTATGAAATTTACAAAGAAGGCATATAGAATCGGTGTCAAAAGTTAATTGTGTGGATGGAAGAAATAAAAACTAGAAATATTATGGAAATAAACAGTGGAAGAATCCTAAATCTTTTGCTACAAATTCTCAAAAACAGTGCAAGACATTGAAATCTTGTTTTCACTATAGAAAAAAAAGGCATCTCAAGAGGGATTATAGATTTAGGAAAAGAAAAAGAAAGAAAATGTTAATACTATAAACATGGTTGACTCTGAGTCTAACGAGATTATTCCCATGGTTTCTAAATTGCATATTGGTATGGTTTCATAATTGAACATGGCTGCAATTGCTAAGTCTTTTGATTGGTGGTACTACTCTAAAGCAACAATTCATGTCTATCATGAAAAAAAAAATCAGTTAAAGAATTATGAAATTGATGAAAAAGGGCAATAAGTTTTTATGGGCAATGGAAGTACAGTAAAAGAACTTGGAAGGGGTAGTGCGAAATTGCAATTTATTTCAAGGAAGAAGTTAATACTACATAATTTTCTTCATGTTCCTAAAATTAGGAAGAATCTTATATTTGCAAAACTATTATGTAATAATGGGTTAAAGGCTATAATAGAGTCAAACAAACTTAGAATATCCAATAATGGAGGGTTTGTAGACAAGGGTTACTTTTATGATGGAATGTTTAAGTTAGCTACTAATAAGAATAATTCAAATTCTATTTATATGTCTAAGAAACCTTTTTCTTTGTGGCATGGAAAAATAGGACATGTTAATAATAAAACTTTAAATTATATGACAAAGCATGGTTTGATTTTATGTCAAAATGATACTAATAGTAAGTGTGAGATTTGTGTGCAAGCTAAAATGACTAGAAAATCATTTCCTTATGTTTAAAGGAATTCTAAAATTTTAGAGTTAGTACATTCTAATATTTTTGAATTAAATGATATGTTAACTAGAGGAAGAAATAGATACTTTATTACTTTTATTGATGATTATTCAAATATACACATGTATACTTGATGAAATCTAAAGATTAGACTTTTGACAAGTAATAACTTAGTAGATCATTTCACAAAAGGGCCTACCAGAGATTTTGTTATTAAAATGTTTGAAGGAATGGGATTAAAACCTCTTAACTAGAGTAACCAGTAATGGAATTCCTTTTCTTTCTCTTTGCCATATTTGAATCCAACGTTCTTTTTAATAACTTTGGTAAGCGATACAGCAATACTACTAAAGTATTTCACAAATCTCCTATAAAACCTAGCAAATCCGTGAAAGCTTTGTACATTACTTACATTCATGGGAGTTAACCACTCTTGAATTACACATATCTTCTCTTTATCAACTTTTTATTCCTTATGCATCACAGCAAAATCAAGAAACACAAGCTTATAAGTGCAAAAGGTGCACTTCTTTAAGTTAGCAAATAACTTTTCTTTTCTACATCTAAAACTAAATTTAAATGCACAACATGATCATCCAAGTTTTTGTTATAAATGATAATATCATCAAAATAAATAATAAAAAATATGCATATGAATTCACACAAAATATAGTTCATCAATCACATAAAGTACTATATGCACTAGTTAATTCAAATGACATAATTAACCACTCACATAAACCATATTTCATTGTAAAAGCAGTTTTCCATTCATTGTCCTTTTTCATTCTTATTTGATGATACCCGCTCTTTAAATCAATCTTAGAAAATATATAAGCACCACGTAACTCATCTAACATATCATCTAAGGGAGGAATAGGATGACGATATTTTATGCTATATTGTTGATTTCTTGGCAATCAACACACATTCTGCACATCTCATCCTTCTTAAGAACCAAAAGTGCTTGAACAATGCACAAACTCATGCTTCTATCACGTACCCCTTTTCTATCAATTGACTAACCAGCATTTGTAGCTCCTTTGTTTCCTTGGGATTGCTCCAATAAGCTAGTCGATTCAAAATGGTGGCATTGGCATGAAATCAATTTGATGTTCAATCCCTTGAATAAGTGGTAAACCATATGGAATATCTTTGAAAAAGATATCATCAAACTCTTCCAAAAGAGAAACAATATCACTATGCAAAGACAAGTTAAGTTCATGAATAATAAAACAAGCTTCATTGTACAAAAGTACAATCAAAGGCTGATTTGAAAACAAAAACAAAAATTGATTTTTTTCTCTCTACTTTTCCCTCAATGTCCTAATCTACTTTCTTGTTTTCTCTCTCAATTTTCTCAACCTCTATGTTTTTTTCTTTCTTATTTTTATTTGTTTTCTTTTCTTCACTCTCTTTCTTTTATAACCTCACTTAATCTTCATAAAATTGTTTTGATGTTAAAGGAACTAGAGTGGTTGTCCTTTGATTATGCACAAACAAGTATTTGTTAGTGAAGCCATCATGCATGACATGTCGACCAAATTGCCATAGTCAACAGAGTAACTAGTGTCTAGCTTGCATCAAAACTACATCGTACAAAACTTCATCTTCATATTTTTTTTTATGCAAAAGGAAACTAACACCTATTTACTTACCCTCACCTCACCACTATCATTATGCCATTGTAGTTTGTAAGGTTGGGGAAGTTTAGTTGTTGGTAGCTCTAATTTCTTTACCATTGTAGTACTAGCAATATTAATACAACTACCTCCATCAATGATTACTCTACATACCTTGTTTTGGATGTGGCAAATAGTATGAAAGATGTTTTCTCACTACACTTCATCATTTTCTTTGAGTTGCACACTTATGGCTCTCCTTGCAACCAACCCTCGACACTGTAATCCTTATCATTCACATCCTCTAATGGTGGCATAGATTTTGTGCCATCTTCATTATCAATTTCAATCTCACCATTATCTTGCAACACCATAACTTTTTTATTCAAACATAAGCTCCCCATGTGAACCTTGCCTTGGCATTTAAAACACTTAATATCATGATTTCAATTAGTGAAAGAATCAAATTTACCTTGATTTCCATGAATATTTGTGATGCGAGGATGGCTAGTGAATGGAAATAGAATACAAACTTGCTTCAAGTCTCAGTTGAACATATCACAAGAATTCAAACTAAAAGATTCAAAGAAGTAGTTCATAGTTTAATTTTGGAGGTCTACCAAGGAGAAAAGTCAATCACTAATAAAGGAGAGTTAAGATTGATCTATGTCATTAAAAATATGGGCTAAGATTATAAATATGACCTTAAAAGACAAGAAAGCAGAAGGCTGAAGACTGAATATAGGCTTAAAATAAATGAGTTATTTAATGGCTCAATTTAAGCTACGTTTTTCTTATTTATTTATTTTATTTTTAGTTTGTTTGACTAGAAAAATTACCTATTTTATGGTTTCCTAGTCTAACTAGAACACTCCTATTTTAATTTTTCTTGCTATGTAGGAGTTTCCTATTTAGTTTTTCCTTATTTGTCTAGGTAATTGACCTACAAATAAGGCATGTATACTCCTGAAACATTCAAATTGTTATTGATAATATTGAGAGTGTTTTCTCTTTGATTCTTCAAAAAATTATTCTGAACTTATCAATATTTTCTTGTGACATTCAAGCAAACTTATCACTTAGAATCTCTTCCCCTTTCTTGAGTGTGGCATCTGCAATATTTTCTTATACATTTGGTTCTTACCTCCTTATAGATAACTGGTCAAGGTCGTTTTTTTTTGTTTTTTTGTTATAAATCTGAATTAGAACATAATCCTTCAAATTGGATCTCATATTAATTCTAGGTCTCACTATTTTTCCTTATGTTCATATCAGGGGTTCACATCAATTCATTTCTTTCTTTTGCTCAATTTTTGGCTTAGACATAGCTAGTTTATTCTCTTTCTTCTATTGATTCAATTTCCAATAATTTGTGCTCAGATTTTAGCTTGGTCATGTATTGCCCATCCCTTTAAACTTATGCTTAATTTTGATGGCCATATGCACTAAATCCTCCAACTCCACATAATGTTGCAATTCCACTGCATTAACAACTTTTCGATTCAAACACCCAAAAGCCTAGCCATAGTAGCCTCTTAATCCTCCACTACATTCGCTCATATTATAGCAATTTCCATCTCCTTATAATAACCATCTATACTTTAGTTACCTTGTGTAAAACTTTGCAATTTTTGATACAACTCTCCGGTAGTAGTAACTTAGAATAAATCATTACCGCATCATGACTTTCATTTGCTAGCATATCTCTATTGGACACTATTTATTCCTCCTCTTATTTAATAATAATTAATCCCACCAAACAATTGCTTAATCAAAAAACTCAAAAGCTGCAAGTTTTATCTTTTTAGACTCATAATAATTGTAACAATCAAATATCAATTTTACATTTTTCTCCCACTTATGATAAGCTTTAGGGTCGTTTTTCCCTTGAAATGACAGAATCTTCATCTCAATACTACCAAAGTTATTATCTTTTCAATTCCTAGCTCCTCCAAACTGCCTACCATATTTTATATTGCTAACACTTAAATCTTTGTCATCTTCCTTATTAAAATTGTCCCCATAATACTCTTCATATTCAACACTCACTTCTCTTGGTTGAACTCTCTCTCTCCTATGCACATTGGAAGTGTTTTTGATGACTCCATACGTGAAGTCTAAACTCGAGTTATCCATTTATGAAAATGCATTATCTCCGCTCTCAATAATCTCCTCATCTCACTTATTAAAACTTTCATTATCAACTTTGGATCCGTCATTCCTGACACACCTTTGAAAGTATTTTTTTTTCCTTATTGTATAACAGGTTTTCCTACAAAACAAAGAAGAAAACCTCACAAAATTTTTTATGTTTCTCTCAAAATTGATGGTATTCACGCTCGTATTTACTCAAATTTGGCTTTTACCATCTTATGAGCTCACATTCTCTTGGCTTTTTTCACTCAATTTTCTCTTTCAGTTCTTTTAAAACTAAACAAATAAGAATCAAAATCTCTAGCAACAATTTACCAAGAACTACCTAAAGAAATTCAAATTTAAAGGCTATAATAAGGGTTTCAAAGAGAAATCCCACTTCCTTGGCACTTTTAATAATAAAACAACTATAGAAAAGCTTAAATAGACAATTCAAATCTCTTTTTTTTTAAAAAAAATCACTGACTATTTTTAAAATTCTTTATCTCTCTTTTTTTTAAAATTCTTTGTTTCTCTTTTTTTAAAAAAAAATCATCTCTCTTTTTTTCTCAAAATTCTCTTTTAGAATTTTTTTTAGGATCAATACTAGAACTTGGAACAAAGAAAAATCAAAGAAGATCAAAAGAAAAAAATAATATAAGAACAAGACTCAAGAACACAGATAGGAGAATTTAGCCAAACTAATATCTTTTTTGGCCCAAATTTAGACTCTAGGAGTAAATAAATAAATAAATAAAGGATTGACAAACCTAATACTAGAACCATGCTCAAATGCCAAATGATATGAACTCCACCAAGAACTGATGAAACATGTGATCTAAGAAGGTGCCAAGTTCATTTCTACAATCAGGTTTGTATGGAATCGCAACTTGTTGTTTATATAGTAGTAAGAACCTTAATATAAGAAAAATGTCACAATCGGTGATAGATGATCTGATTGATAAGTCAACGATAAATGCCATGGAATTATGATAAGTTTGAATAGTTTTTCAAAAAAACAAATAGAAAATACTCACTTTTTATCAATAATAATATGTTGTCATTCTATTGATCATTTATGCCTATTTATGGCCAATTTCCTAAACAAATAAAAAAACTAAATAGGAAACTCTCCTCCTTATACAGGGAAAACTAAAAACGAGAAACTTTCCTAGTGAGACAAGAAAACTAAAAATAGGAAACTTTCATATTCAAACAAGGAAGCTAAAAATAATTAAATAAAAAACATGGCCCATATTTCAGCTTTTAGCCTTCTTGTCTTTATCAACATTCCCTTTTGGCTTGGCCCATTTTTTGATTGACTTTAATGACATAGATAAATCTTGATTCACCTTTAGTTATGATACATTTCTCTCCTTGTTGGGTCTCCAGAATTAATCTATTAAGTGCTTCTTTGAATCTTTTAGCACAAACTCTTGTAATAGATCTAACTGAAACTTGAAGCTAGTCTTCATTCCATTTTCATTTGTTAACCTTAGTCGTGCCCTCATCACACTACTTGGAGGGCAAGTCACTTGGAATGGAGGGCAAGATAGGGGAGAAAATGTAATTTTTCAATAGCCTAAGGGCATTTTTGTAATTTTCATTTTCCTAGGGCCTTCCTTGCAAAATTATAAATTTATCATATATGTTAGGTAAATTTAAAAATTGCATATAAGTCTCTTTTTCCCTTAACTACTCTTAACCAATTTCAAATTCTCATTCAATCTCCTTTTAATTAATAGTTTAGTCAAAATATCAACAACACTATAATTAATTTCATAAGTCATGACATATCAATCAATTCCATAACTATATCCATATCATATGCGATATATATAGAATAAAATCCATATATTGCATATATAACATTTCATTCAAACAATGGATTTTAACAAATTGTTTATTTGAGAGACTATAGTATAGGCATATTTACACTATATTAGCAATTAAATAAATTCCTTCCAAATTAGATATAATTAAATAATAAATAAATAAATTTAAGCATGTAAATTATAATACATAAATATAGGAAGCATTAAAACGTATTATTGCAAGCATTATTTACTCAAAAGACTAGCAAATTTAGAGTTATCCTTCTCGTTAAGACAAATTTCAAATTGATTTAGTTTGAAATAACATAAAAAATGACCTCCAAAGGTCCAAAAACCTAGGAAAATAGGTATAATTAACTGAAATTGATTTTCAAAAGCTCAGTCAACTTTGGTTAACGTTGGTCAACAAGTCTTTCTTGCATAAAAGCTAAGGTGGCACATTATCTCACTCTCTAAAGGAGAAACAACATATGACGATGCGTTGCACAAACTCTAGGGTTGAAATTTTGAACCTTAAGATTTTGGCACCTTCTAAATCTGTCGGTGTAGTCAAATTTTTTGTTTGAGCACTCCAAGTATGATTTCCAAGACTAACTAAAAGTGGTTTTCTCTCTCCATTGTGATTCCTATTATTTAGCCTTTAGGGTTATGGTGACCAACCAAATGTATAGGTATGTCTGTTTTGAGTCCAACAGTACCAATGGTGTCAAAAATAGACATAGGAAAGTACTTGAATAAAGAACAACTCATTTCGATCATTGCGAGCCATTGATTTTGGTTGATGGTTTGATCCAGCTCTAATAATAAATTTTCTTGGACAATCAGAAGTCTTAGTATTCCTTGAACATGATGGTTGGGTCTAATTGTTGATGCGAGAAAAATATGGCAAAGTTTCAATATAGTGCCAAATTGTTAAAGAGAGAAAATAAAGGGTAGAGAGAGGTTTTGTAGAGAAATGGAATTAAGGGATTCAAGGGGGCTTAAATAGGCTGCAAAAACATGAGGGTTAAGTAGCCACTACGTGGAGGCAAGTCATATGGAGTGGAGAGCAAGTTAGGGGAGAAAATGTAATTTTCAACCTCCTAAGGGCATTTTCATACTTTTCCATTTTCCTAGGGGCTTGCTTGCAATATTCTGATTTTATAGGATCTCTTAGGTAAATTTAAAAATTGCATATAAAGCCTTTTTTCCTTAGCCACTCTTAACCAATTTCAAATTCTCATTCAGTCTCCTTTTGATTAATAATTTGCTCAAAATATCAACAAAGCTATAATTAGTTTCATAAGTCGTGATATATCAAATTTATATTATTCTTAAAATTAATTCCATGATTATATCCATATCATATGCAATGTCTAGCATAAATTCCATATGTTTCACCTATAGCATTTCTTTCAAACGGAGGGTTTCAACAAATTCCTTGTTCTATAGAGTACCTAAGGGCTCTGTAGTATAGGTATATTTATATTATATCATAAATTAAATACATTCCTTCCACAATAGATATCATCAAATGAGAAATATATAAATAACTTTAAGCATGTAAATTATAATACATAAATATAGGAAGCATTAAAATGTGTTTATCTACCCATAAGACTACTTAATTCAGAGTTGTACTTCTCATTGAGACAAAATTCAAGCTGATTTTGCTCCAAATAACTGAAAAAATGAGCTTAACTTTGCTAGAAGATGAGGGAGTGTGAACTCACTCTTTGAGGAAGAAGTAACACATGATGGTGTATGGCACAAGTTCTGTCACACCTCTAATTTTAAGGCACGTGAAACACATACTTTACGAACATATATTTTTCATGACATGTATAATACACTCCTTTACAAATAGGTGTTTCCATGTATACACAATATACATACAAAGTCTATAAACATCAAAGTATAGCAGAAGTAGGGATCCTGCTTATGGCGTTCAAAACATACTCTAAAATACAAATACAAAATAATTTAAACACTGTGAGCCTTGGAAGCAATGTAGACTCACCCAGAGAGTATGACACCTAATTGATCACGTAGTTGTAGGACCATACTCTGTATCCTTATATGAGAAAAAATATAAGTATCATATAGTGAGTTTAACAACTCAGTGAGCAGATAATATCTCTTATGATATCTTAGGTCAACATATGGATGTACTCATATTTTAAAATTTATCACGTAGAAAATTACAATTCGAAAGTACATCCATATGGGACTCGCATTTCAAATATTCTCATTTCAAATTACATTCAAATATCTGAAACCATATGCTATACGGTATGATCGTTAATCCAATATTGATATGCATCAAAACATTTCTCATGAAAAAATTAGGAGGATCCCATATCAGAACTACCATATAAGAGTTCAAGCCTTTCTGTACTTTGGTGGTGTAGGATATGCCTATACTTAGCATCCCAACTAAGGTTTACCCTACCACCATTCAAGAGGACGAGCGAAAGATCTCTAATATGGGCAATTTCTCAAGCACACAACAAGGAAAAGCAAATCACATATCATATAGTTGGAATCTCGCCAAAATAGGAGGCATCCCACTTTCATTCACATATCATATCCTATGAGTTGGCCATTACACGAGGCTAGCACTATCCCTAGCTGAGGTATCAAGGTGCACTAGGGCTAACATCACCTACTGTTAACAAACAGTGTTTCCAATAGGATTCTTTCACAGAAATTATCATTTACATATATGCCATGCCATTTCAATCAGAGCTTTCAGTATATTACAAAATTTCAGTCTCAGTATAGCTCATCTGTCATAAACTTTCCAATCAAGGTTCATCACATATACATGCCCTTTTTGCAAGGCAATCTTATAGATTTACAAATTAATACCACGTGCATAAAATATTCACTTTCTATACTGTTGAGAAATGTATGTAAAATCACATTTTTAATGGCTTTAAAATCATTGTATAAGGTAAGTCATAGAAAGAATTATCTACTTACAAGGTAAAGCTCTAGGTTGGATAGCCTCAAAATATACTTTTCTAATTCAAATTTGATCAAATGGACCACAAAAACGAGTTTGGAGTGTCCAAAAACCTAGGAAATGATTCCAAAATTACGAAATTTAGCCTCCGAGAGCTTAGTCAACACTGGCAACTGATGGGTACTATTTACAGTCGAAATTACTATTCACCGCGCGAAAATTACTATTCATACCAGCCGAATTTACTGTTCACGACACACAAAAAGTTGTAAGATGGCTGAAAAATTCCATATCTTAAGGTTTATCTATCTCCTGAATCCATTTATGGTGTCAGACATCTAATTTGAGGTCTTCAAATAAGAGTTTCAGAGTTTACCTTTTTTTTAAGATTTTCTATTTCTAATCTACGGTGATTCTGCGGTTAATTTGAAAAATTATTCAGCCAATACTCTTCGTCCTAAATCTAGTGGTAGGTACCCTTAGTTTTGAGATCAGAGGCTCAAAGGTACTCCAAATCTAGAGAGAAAAAAAATGAGGAGAGAGAAAATATTATTCATCACTATTCATCATTATTCATTCGATTTACGAAGATTTTGTAGATTTCTTGCATCTCTCCCTCTTTTTCTTTCTTTTTTTTACTATTTAATTATTGAATATTTGAAATTTATTATTATTTTTTTATATACATAATAATATTATTTTTCATTCTAAAGTATCTCAAAAAATTTTAAAATTTATATTCTTACACAACTTTAGTTGAACTCTTAAATCATGATTTTTCTTAATAAAAATTTTAATAAAACAAATCATAATATAAAATAACTTCATGCATCTTAAAAGAAAGAAATTTATAAAAATAATTATTTTAAGCAAAACAAAATCATTTTAATTAAAAGCATATTTACTTTTAGCAAAACATAATCATTTAAAAGAAAAATATATTTGTTTATAGCAAAAATTTATTATTTAAAAATTATGAGATATTACATTTTTCCTCCCTTAAGAAATTTAGTCCCCGAATTTCAAACCATCCTATCACAAGTAAGAAATGAAGCCAAGGCATAAATTATAGTTATTAACCTCATTACTCAAACAATTGGAGATATCTCTTTTGTATATCATCTTTATTTTCTAAGGAGTCTCTTTACTTCAGTGATTTTGCCATATAACCTTAGCCATAGGGATTTTCTTCAACCATAAGCTCTTCACTTATCAATCAACAATAGACATCATATTTTTTTCATAATTAAGCAAAATTCTTGTCCAATTGAATTTCTTGAAATTAGATAACATAAGAAAAGTCTAATAGGTACTTCTTTAACATTGATGCAAGAAAAAATGTATCAACATCACTTAATCATAATGGCAAGGCTAGGTGATATACTACTATACCTACTTGTTCAAGATTTCAAAAGAGCCTATATATTAGAACTTAACCTTTTTCTTCTTTCTAAATCTCATTACCCCTTTTATGGGTGTGTCCTTTAAGAATATTTAGTCACCAACTGATAATTTCTAGTGCTCAACATTTATGATCCTTATAGACTTTTGACTTGTATTGAGTTGCTTGTATTTTTTTTTCTAATCAATTTCACTTTATCAACGACATCTTACAATAAGTCCGACTCCACTGAATTATTTAACATAAATGTTGTAACACCTTTTACATAAGGCTTTAAGTCATCCAATAACACTTTATTATAGGCAAATTCTGCTAAAGGATCTCCCACCAAATTCGAAGTCATGTGTTTGAAGCATGCTTTGAAAACTAGCATCATCAATTTAGATTAGTCATATTATATCTATTGCATGTTATTCCAAATTATATTCCAAAAGTTTAACTTTACTCAACTCATCCATCTATTAGGAGACCTATGATGTTTCATGTAAAACCTCAAATAGTGCCATTTGTATATTGGCCTGATAACTATTGATATAGGCAAATTCAATTACAGATAAATAATTTCTCCCAACTTTCACCAAAATTATATAAAGATACCTGAAGCATAACTTTCAATATGTAAACACATCATTTAGATTTATTATCAGCTATGCTATAATCTAACTAAGATCCTAAGACTTCCTGAATAGCTCTCTTAAAACAATATATTCAATTCTTACTTGTTGACTCACCAAACAACGAAAAATATATCACTTGTATCTTCTTTTTACCATTATATTAGTACAATTCTTTCAAATCTTAGTATATGCTTGTTGCCGTGGGGTTATCAATATTCAAATCTATGACTTTTCTAAAATATCTTTTCTCAACAATTATTCACACGTGAATTTCCAATCTCAATATAATTCACATCCTAGATACTAGACTCAATTTAACATGGTATAAACCCTTAACATAAATATCTTGATCACTTACATTATTTTCGGACATGGTTCTCAAAATATTCTCCATATTTCCAAATTAAGAGTTCAAAGATTAATTTAAATCATGCTTCCCATATTTTATTCCTCAAGAACTTCAACACCACTAATTCTTTTGATTACATTCATCAAATCACCATAAGGCTAACATCTGTCTATTTCATTCAAACTTTTCATTACTTTAACCTACTAACTACTTGGACACCATAATAATTGAGTTTAAAAAAAAAAATTAACCCTCCTTGTAATAAGGAAAAGAACCTTACATTTAATGTCAAAAATTAATGAAGAATGATGCAGTAGAAAAAGAGAAATACATAATAGAGCATAATGCCAAAATAGGAAGTCAGAAGTTTGGAAAAAATATTGAAAGAAAATTAAAATAGGTGGTTGTAATTCTTGAAAATTTGTAAACAAACCCTAACTGCTATTTCGAAAAAAATCGGTGGCCACAAGTTTTGAATATATATGCCAAAATCTACTTTAAAGCTGTTGGTATTCAGTGAAAAAAGAGCACATGGAAAAGAAGCATTTTTAACCTCATAAAAGTTTGTGAAGAACAAAGAGTACGTAGTTAAATGATAGGATGCAGTTGGTTGCTTCAAAATAGAAGTAATCAATCAACTGTAAAATAACACAATCTAAATTAAAAAATTGCAAAATAACTAGTCTACTTAATAATACCAATAGTCGACTGGTAAGAACATTGGAAATAACATGATCAATCATTTGATTATCCCTCTTCAGTAACAAACTGGTTTGTATTTTCACTCTCTTCTTTATTTTCAGTGACGCCTATCACTTACAACTGTTACGTCTCTAATTTTAGGGTACGTGAAATACATACTTTACGATCATATATTTTCGATTATATGTATAATACACTCCTTTACAGATAGCTATTCCCATGTATACCCAATATAAAGACCAAGTCTATAAACATCAAAGTATAGCAAAAGCAGGGATCCTGCCTGTGGCGTTCAGAGCATACTCTAGAGTACAAGTACAATATAATCAAAATCTACAAGCCTTGAAAACAAAGTAGACTCATTCAGAAATTATGTCGTCAAGCTGGTCAACTATCTAAAGGGGGAGGATCAAACTATATATTTTCATCAGAAAAATAATATAAAAATATCGTGTAGTGAGTTTGACAACTCAATGAGCAGATAATACCTCCTATGACCTCTTAGGTCAACATATGGATGTACTCATATTTCAAAATTTATCACGTAAAAAATTACAATTCGAAAGTACATCCATATAGGACCCATATTTCAAATATTATCAAATCAAAGGATATTCAGATATTCAAAACTATATACTGTACTGTATGATCATTAAAAAAATGTTGTTATGCATCAAAATATTTCACATGAAAACATTAGGAGGATCCCAAATCAAAACCACCATATCAGAGTTCAAGCCCTTCCATATTTTGGTGGTGTAGGATTTGCTTAAACTCAGCATCCCACTGAGGTTTGTCTTACCACCATTCAAGAGGACACGTGAAGGGACTCTAATATGAGTATTTCCTAAGCACACAGCAAGGGAGACAAGTCACATATTATATAGTTGGCATCTTACCTATATAGGAGGCATCCCGCTTTCTATCACATATAATATCCTGTGTGTTGGCCGTCACACGAGGCTAGCACCACCCCTTCTAGCTGAGGTATCAAAGTGCACCAGGGCTAACATCACCTGTTGTTAGCAAAAAGTGTTTTCAACAGGATTCTTCCATATAAATTATCATTTATACATATACCATATCATCCAATATAGAGTTTTCAGTATAATACAAACTTTCAGTCTCAGTACAGTTCATCTGTCATAAATTTCTCAATAAGGGTTTATCACATATACATGCCCTTTTTCAAGGCAATCATATAACTTTATAAATCAATGCGACGTGCACAATATATTTTCTTTACCATATGATGAGAAATACATTTAAAATCACATATTCAATGAATTCAAAAATCTATTTTCAAAACTATACTCTTGTTGAACTATATACCAAATTGTAAATCATTCAGATAATTTAATCAATTTCAAAGACATATAAAACTATAAATAACTTGTAAATATAATCAATTATACATTTAAAGTTCAAGAAGAGCATAGGGTAATTCATAGAAAGAATTATCTACTCACAGGGTAAGGCTCCAGATTGAATAGCCATAAAATGCATTTTTCCTATCTTAATTTGACAAAATAAACCTCAAAAATGAGTTTGAAGGGTCCAAAAACCTAGAAAATGACTCTGAAATCGTGCAACTTGGTCTCCGTGAGTTTGGTCAACTTATAGATACTATTCAGGGTCAAAAAAACTATTCTCTACCGAAAATCACTATTCATACTTGCCGAATTTGCTGTTCATGACGTACAAAAAGTTGTGAGATGGTCAAAAAATTTCATTTCCTAAAGTTAATCTAGCTTTTGAATCTATTAAGGTGTCAGATTTTCAATTTGACGTCTCTAAATAGAAGTTTCAGAACTTACATTTTTTAAAGATTTTCTACTTCTGATTTGCGGCAATTCTACAGATGATTTGAAAAATTATTCAGCCAAAATCATAGTACTCTCTGTCCTAAATCCAGTAGTACCCTTAGTTTCGAGATCGGAAGCCAATAGACACTCCAGATTTAGAGAAAAAAATAGAAGTTACTATTTATACTATTTATCGATTATGAAATCGGGATTTCGCATTTCTCTTAACGCTTCCTCTTTCCCCCTTTTCTTTCTTTTTTTTTATAAATATTATTTAATTATTAAATAGTTAAAATTTATTATTATTATTATTATTATTATTATTATTATTATTATTATTATTATTATTATATATAATATTATTTTTCATCTTAAAGTATCACAAAAATTTTTAAAAATTTATATTCTTGCAAAACTTTAGTTGAACTCTTAAATCATGACTTTTCTTGATAAAATTTTAATAAAACAAATTGCAGAATAAAATATCTTTATGCATAATAAAAGAAAGAATATTTTAAAAAATAAAATAAAAATTTATTAGAGGAAAATATAATTATTTTAAGCAGAACAAAAATCATTTTAATTAAAACGTATTTACTTTTAGCAACATAATCATTTAAAATAAAAATATATTTGTCTATAGCAAAAAATTATTATTTTGAAATTACGAAACATTACATTCTTTCCCCCTTAAGAAATTTGGTCCCTAAATTTCAAACCAACCTATCATATGTAGGGAATAAATTCAATACATAATTCGGAGTTACCAACCATATTACTCAAATAATTGGGGATATTTTTTTGTATATCATATTTACTTTCTAGGAAATCTCTTCACTTGTCAATCAATGATAAATATTAGTTTTTTCTTCATAATTAAATCAAGTTCTTATTCAATTGAATTTCTTGAAATCAGATAACATGAGAAGAATCTGATAGATACTTCCTTAGCATTAATGCAAGAAAGATTCTACCAACATCACTTAATCCTGAAGGCAAAGTTAGGCGATATATACTATGCATATTTTGTCCAAGATTTCAAAAAAGCCTATATACTAGAGCTTAATATTTTTCTTCTTTCCAAACCTCATTACCTCTTTCATGGGTGAGTCCTTCAAGAATATTTGATTACCAGATGAAAATTTTTAGTGCTCAGCATTCCTGGTTCTTATAGACTTTTGGCCTGTATTGAGTTTCTTGTATTCCTTTTCTGATCAATTTCACATTATTATAGGCGAATTCTGCTAAGAGATCTCTCACCAAACTCGAAGACATACGCTTGAAGCATGCTCTCTAAATTAGCATCACCAATTTAGGTTAGTCATATTCTATCTTTTGCATGATTTTCCAAATTAAATTCCAGAAGCTTAACCTTATTCAACTCATCCACCTAGTGGGAGTCCTACGATGTTTAATGTAAAACCTCAAATGGTGCCATTTTTATATTGACCTGATAACTACTAATATAGGTAAGCTCAACTAAAGACAAATAATTTCTTCCAACTTTCACCTAAGTTATATAAAAATACCTGAAGCATAACTTCTAATGCATAAATACATCCTTTAAATTTACTATCATATATACTATGATCTAACTAAAATCTTAAGGCTTCCTAAATAACTATCCTAAAACAATATATTCAATTCTTACTTACTAACTCGCCAAACATTGAAAAATATATCACTTGTATCTTCTTTTTACCATTATACTAGTACAAATATTTTAAATATTAGTATATCCCATCAATATTCAAAATCTATGGCTTTTTGTAAAATCTCATTTCTTAACATAATTCACATCCTAGATACATCCTAGATACTAGACTCAATTTAGCATTGTATAAACCCTTAACACAAATATCTTAATCACTTACATTATTTTCGGAGATGATTCTCAATATATTCTCCATATTTCCAAATTAAGAGTTCAAAAATTAATTTAAATCCTACTTCCCATATTTTATTCTTCAAGAACTTCAACACCATTAATTCTCTTGATTACATTTGTCAAAGCACCATAAGGCTATCATCCGTCTATTCTTTTTAAACTTTTCATTAATTTAACCTACTAACCACTTAAACATCATAATAATTGAGTTTCAAAAAAATAAATTAACTTTTCTTGTAATGAGGGAAAAGAACTTTACATTTAATGCCAAATATTAATAAGGGAGAATGCGGTAGAACAAACGAAAAGCATAATAGAGAACAGTGCCAAAATAGAAAGTCAAAAATTTGGACAAAGCATTGAAAGAAAATTAAAATCGGTGGCCGTAATTCTTGAAAATCTGTAAACAACATCTAGCTCTTATTTTGACAAAAATCAGTGGCCATAAGTTTTAAATATATGTGCCAAAATCTACTTTAAAGTTGTTGATATTCGGTAGAAAAATAGCACATGAAAAAAAAGATATTTCTAAGCTTATAAAAGTTTTTGAAGAACAAAGAGCACGTAATTAACTAGTATGATGTAGTTGATTGCTTCAAAATAGATGTAATTAATCAACTATAAAATAAATCAGTCTAAATTAAAAAAATTCAAAATAGCTAGTCGACTTAATAATACCGATAGTTGACTGGCAAGAACATTGGGAAAACAAAATAAATCATTTGATTTTCCCTCTTCAACAATTAACTTGTTTGTATTTTCACTCTTTTCTCTTACAATTATGTCTATCACCTACAACTTCCCTACAAGAATCAAGACATCAATACTTCATCATCGACAACAAGGAAAATAAAATTTCTAGTGATACCTTAATCTTATTCTCTTTATATGTTTGATATAGATCACAGTCACAACTACTATACATATGCATGCATGTCGTCATTTTTAAAAAAATTCACCTTCAATTAGCTGATATCCACCAATCACTCACATAGTTGTTCTAATAATACCCAGTTTATTCGCATAGCTATTATAAGTATGCCCTTCTCTGAGTTCTATAAATGCATACATTATTATCTTTACCTTCATACTCAAAGTTAGGGTAAGTACAGTTATGGAGAGAACCACATTCCGCCAGTTTTG
The DNA here is from genome assembly GCA_037074535.1 of Gleditsia sinensis. NCBI lineage: Eukaryota > Viridiplantae > Streptophyta > Magnoliopsida > Fabales > Fabaceae > Gleditsia > Gleditsia sinensis. The sequence continues at coordinate 28,369,849 of CM073472.1, forward strand.
AAATATTTGTATCTTTTGTGGTTCTAATCCTGGAAAAGATGAAGAGTATGTGAAAGTAGCACAAAATCTAGATATGGTGTTGGCTAGGAGAAAAATTCATTTAGTCTATGGTGGAGGTAACCGTGGGTTAATAGGGTGCGTGTCTACAACTGCACATGTAAGAGGATGTCAAGTTCTAGGTATTATTCCTACAACTCTAGCTGCATCCAACATCATAGGAAAGACAATTGGGGAAGAATTTATGATAGCTTCCATGCATGAGCGCATGGCTAGAATGATGAGCAATGCCGATGCCTTCATTGCCTTACCAGGTGGTTTTGATATTTTAGAGGAGATTTTCCAAATAGTCTCTTAGGAATAACAAAATATGCATCACAAACCAATAGGTTTGTTAAATATTAATCACTTATTTGATCGTTTGTTGTCTTTTCTTGATCAAGCTGTGGAATAAAGGTTTATCTTACACTTAGCATGACAAATTCTCATCTCAGTTTCAAATACTGAGGAGTTGATTGATTCTTTACTGGCATTTGTTAATGTACCTGATCTAACTATGGCTCAAATATATTAGACAATAGACAACTACAGAAAGCGTAAATTGAACTTGGATCTTCATCTTTAACTGTAATAGAACGTAGCCATTGCTATACTACTTTTACTTTCTTAGGGTCTACTTGGATACCATCCTTGCCAACCACACTCTCTTAGAGTTTGTAAAATTGTCCTCAATTATTGCTTATGATCCTCTGAACTATCGAAACATATTAGTATATCGTCAATAAATGCAAAAATAAATTGATCCAGGAATGTCTTAATTACTATTTATCAAGTCCATAAATTCAGTTAGGGCATTTATCAAACTCAATGACATCACTAAGAACTCATAGTGCTCATACCGAGTCCTGAAAGCTGTTTTCAGATTATTCTCTTCTCTTTTCTCCAATTAATAATACCCAATTCTCAATTATTATTTTTTGAATGTTGATGACCCTATAATTAGTCAAATAGATCATTTATATGAGATAATGGGTATTTATTTCACATTGTCGCTTTATTCAACTATCTATAATCTATGCACAATCACAGCAATCCATTTTTTTCTTTTCACGGATAGAATTGGAGCACTCCAAGAAAAAGTACTAAGGCATTTAAATTCCTTGTCTAACACGTCTTGTAACTAATTATTTTTCATTTCGTTAAGTTCAGTGGATTCCATTCTAGATGGGAATATAGACACTAGTTAGGTTCTAGGAAATAAATCAATACCAAATTCTATTTATCGCTTTGGGGTAATCCTGAAAATTCCTTAGGGAACACATCAGAAAATTCTCTAACCACTAGAACTTGATATACATTAATGTATTTCATATTTATATCTTTGACCACTACCAAATAACCTTGCCACCATTTTGTAATAACTTATGGGCTGCAAAAGTAAATATTAGATTACTGGATACTTCACTACAGTCTCCTTGTATCAAGAAAGAAAATTCTCTAGGAATATTAAATTTAATCACATTAAAGTGACATTCCAAAATGGCATGACATAATACCAACTAATTCATTCTCAGTATCACATCAAAGTCTTCCATATCTAGACAACTAGGTAAAACAAATGTCACATTCAAAAACGGTTATATTACGCATCTATTTCAATTCTTTAAATCTCTAGCACGTCTATTCCTACCACTTTCAGGCATAAATTGACCTATAGATACTTTTTAAAATACCACAATATTCAATCAATCTTATACTAGAAAATTTACCAATATTGGAATAGAAAGAAAATTGAAACCTTATAGAATTCCACAGCATCACTTGAAGTATAAATATGTCCGGCTCATATCCATACTAAAGGTTCTACTAAAGAATCTTTTGCTCTGATAGCCACAGGAAAACCTAATGCTCTGATACCAACTTGTCACACCCCTAATTTTAGGGTACATGAAACACATACTTTACAATTATATATTTTTCATTACATGTATAATACACTCTTTTACAGATAGGTATTTCCAAATATACATAATATAAAGACCAAGTCTATAAATATCAAAGTACAGCAGAAGTAAGGATTCTGCTTATGGTGTTCAAAGCATACTCTAAAGTACAGTATAATATAATCAAAATCTACGAGTCCTGAAAACAAAGTAGGCTCACCCAGAGATCATGTTGTCTAGTTGGTCAACTATCTAAAGGGAGATGACCAAACTCTATATTTTCATCAGAAAAAAATATAAAAATATCGTGTAGTGAGTTTGACAACTCAGTGAGCAGATAATACCTTATATGACCTCTTAAGTCAATATATGGATGTACTCATATTTCAAAATTTATCACATAGAAAATTACAATTCGAAAGTACATCCATATATGACTCGTATTTCATATATTATGAAATCAAAGGATATTTAGATATCCAAAACCATATACTGTACTGTATGATCATTAAAAAAATATTGTTATGCATCAAAATATTTCAAATGAAAACATTAGGAGGATCCTATATCAGAATCACCATATTAGAGTTCAGGCCCTTCTGTACTTTGGTGGTGTAGGATTTGCCTAAACTCAGCATTTCGCTGAGATTTGCCCTACCACCATTCAAGAGGACACCCGAAGGGACTCTAATATGAGTATTTCCCAAGCACACAATAAGGGAGGCAAGTCATATATCATATAGTCGGCATCTAGTCCATATAGGAGGCATCCTGCTCTCCATCACATATAATATCTCGTCTGTTGGCCGTCACACGAGGCTAGAACCACCCCTTCTAGCTGAGGTATCAAGGTGCACCAGGGCTAACATCACTTGCTATTAGCAAACAGTGTTTCCAATAGGATTCCTCCACATAAATTATCATTTACAAATATACCATATCATCCAATACAGAGTTTTTAGTATATTACAGACTTTCACTCTCAATAGAGTTCATCTGTCATAAATTTTTCAATCAGGGTTTATCACATATGCATGCCCTTTTTCAAGGAAATCATGTAGCTTTATAAATCAATGCAACATGCACAATATATTTCCTTTACCATATGCTGAGAAATATATTTAAAATCACATATTCAATGAATTCAAAAATCTATGTTCAAAACCGTACTCTTCTTGAACTATATACCAGATTGTAAACCATTTAGATAATGTAATCCATTTCAAAGACATATAAAAGTATAAATAACTTGTAAACATAATCAATTATACATTTTAAATTCAAGAAGAGCATAGGGTAACTCATAGAAAGAATTATTTACTCACAGGGTAAGGCTCCAGGTTGGACAGCCCTAAAATGCACTTTTTCAATCTCAATTTGACCAAATAGACCTAAAAAATGAGTCCGAAGGGTCTAAAAACATAGGAAATAACTCCAAAATCGCGTAATTTGGCCTCCGAGAGTTTAGTCAACACTAGTCAACTAATGGATACTATTCACAGTAAAAAAAACTATTCATCGCTAAAAATCACTATTCATACTCGCGCGAATTTATTGTTCACGAAGCGCAAATAGTTGTCAGATGGTCAAAAAAATTCATATCCTAAGGTTTATCTAGCTCCTGAATCCATTTATGGTGTCAGATTTTCAATTTGAGATCTCTAAATAGAAGTTTCAAAACTTACCTTTTTTAAAGATTTTCTACTTCTGATCTACGGCGATTCTATGGTTGATTTAAAAAAATATTTGGCCAAAATCGTAGTACTCTCTATCCTCAATCCAATTGTACCCTTAGTTTTGAGATTAGATGCTAATAGATACTCCTGATCTAGAAAAAAAAATAGAAGTTACTATTCATATTATTCATCATTAACGGAATCGGGGTTTTGCATTTCTCTTCACGCTTCCTTTTCCCTCCCCCCTTTTCTTTTTTTTTTATAAATATTATTTAATTATTGAATAGTTAAAATTTTTTTATATATACACATAATAATGTTATTTTTCATCCTAAAGTATCCCAAAAATTTCTAAAAATTTATATTCTTGCAAAACTTTAGTTGAATTCTTAAATCATGACTTTTCTTGATAAAATTTAAATAAAATAAATCACAAAATAAAATATCTTTATGCATAATAAAAGAAAGAATATTTCTAAGAATAAAACAAAAATTTATTAGAGGCAAATATAATTATTTTAAGTAAAATAAATATCATTTTAATTAAAACCGTATTTACTTTTAGCAACATAATCATTTAAAATAAAAATATATTTGTTTATAGCAAAACATTATTATTTAAAAATTACGAGATATTACAACAACTTTTCTTACAAGAATCAAGAAATCAATGTTTCATCAAGGGCAACAAAGGAAAGAAAATTTGTGGTGATACCTTAATCTTATTCTCTTTATATGCGCAATATGGGTCACTGATATGATATTAATTAAGCATGATATTAATACCTTTAAACTTACTTTTTGTTTGATTTAAGTAAAATATGATTAGAAATTACCTTAGTTTTGTTTTTTGTGTTGTAGGAACAAAGAAAGAAGAAAAGAGAAGAAAAATATAAGAAATTCATGAAAAAATGATACATTGCTGCGATTCCAAACATTTCAACACTGTTTAGAACATATCTCCCTCTTATGAACTCTAATCAAAGTGATTCAAGTGGCTGTGAAATGATAACACAATTATTTACAACTTTTATGTTGAACACTGTCAAAATCTGGAGATTTCATAGCGTTACAGAGCTCGCAAATCAAAATCACAGTGCAGCAGGTTGAATTCTGACCTTTGGTCACTAATTTTGGCATATCTCTTTCAATTTAGATCGGATTAAGGTAATTCCAGCGGAAATGGAAAGAAACAACACAAAGCTACAACTTCTGTGTTTGGTACTTTGGCAAATTCTAGAATTTTCCAGGCATCGCGGTGCTACGTCATTGCAGATTCGGAGGGCCTTGGCGCTCCTTAGCGCGCCGTGGCATTGGCTGTCCAGAAGCATCGGGCGTCGCAGTACCTGAGCCCCAATGTCGAGGGGCCCGAGCATCAAAACTAGAGCACCCCGATGCTACCACGGCTCCCCGTCAATAAGTTTTCGAAGCGCCACAACACCCGTTTTAGCGCACTACAATGCTCGCTGCCGCACCAGAATGTTGAGTTTGCAATTCTTAGGGTTTTTTTACTCCTAATGAAGCTCAATGGGGCAAAATTTGACTTGGAAGCAACCCTATTTCATTGAAGAGCATCTAATCTATAAAAGGGAAGAGAATAAGTATCTAGGGGGTCGATTCAGGCATCAAAGTTCTTAATTATCTTATTTAATTCTTGTTTAGATTATCTTATGGCTCTGCGTGGTTGAATTACTTTTAGTTGGTAAAGGAAAATTGAAACCTCAAGGGACGCATATGCATTGTGAGATTTGGAATTGATTTCATTAATTCAATCTTAACTGGGTATTGATTATTCATCCACTTTTCTTTTCTTAATGGTTATTCATATGATTGCTAGGGAGGTCTACTAGTATATTATATGTCTTTAGTTACTGCTGAATTAGGTTTTGAACAAAATTTTCATTACTTTATTCATAAAGCAAATAGGATAAAAGATTTTGGATTATAAATCATTAACCCTATGATGAATGATCAACTAAATTAAATATAACTGGTGTGCTTATATTTGTTTAGCACTACCAGTTTCTCTTGTTCTTCATGCGATTAATAAGTTAAACTTTACTGATTTGTTAAAGGATATCTTATTAATTAGGGTTTAATTGGTGCGATTGTTATTAATTTACTAAGCTTAAGAAGGAACAGGGATAAAATCCCAATGATAGATATTTGGTTTAAGATTGATGATTTTGTCAGTGATCAATGCAATCCCTTAATGGTGAATATCAACCGAAACCAATGTATCTTTCATTAATTACTCTCTTAATTATTTTCATTATTGTTTACTTTACTTAATTTGTGATTAGCAATTCCCTATTTTTTCAATCACATAAGGTAATACCAGTCTCTGTGGGATCGACCCTTACTCCCACTATTACAAATTAGTTAAGAGGTAAGGTATCAATTTGGGTGTACCTACGATAGTACGCACCAAATTTTGGCGTCATTGCCAAGGACTGTGTCTATTTACCTTTTGTGATTTTTCTTTTCTTTTCTTTTTGTTCATAACTTTGAATATGGCAGCCAATTTTCAACAATTTGACACTAGCCTAAGCTCTCCATTAAGACATGCTGGTGAGGTATGTAGTTCTTCCCTTAAACAACAACTTGCAAATTTAACTTCTCTTGTTCATCAATGTGTAGAAAATATGCAAAGTGAGAAGTGCTATGGAAATCATTCAGCCATGGGGCATCCTTCTAATGGGTACCCAACTTTCTATGAAGACTTATTTAAGTAAGTAAATATGGTTAGTGGTTTCATTGGGCCACCTCAAAGGAGGTATGATTCTTATTTAAACATGTATAATCCTTGATGGAAGAATCATCCCAACCTTAGGCATCTGAATACACAAAATTGGCTTGGAGAACAAGATTTTACAAGTTTTCATCATAACCAACATGCCTATTATCCTAGACAGACTGCATCTAGAGATTCCCAAGTAAATAGTTCTTTAAAAGAAATCATTAAATCTTTTGCACATAATACTCATCAATTTCAACAAGAGGTAAGTGCCAGCATCCAAAACTTGACAAATCAAATAGGTCAACTAGCAACAACAGTCAGTCGACTAGAGGCTCAAAATTTAGAAATTGAAAGTCTAGCCCTAGCATTATTAGTGGAAAAAGAGAAAAATTCTACACTTAATGAAAAATATGACTTGGAAGTTGACACTAGTAAGCCTACTAAGAAAGAGACTGTGGAATCTACCCTGAATGCCAAATTCCAAGAGGAAATTACACACAGTAGGAGAGGAAGCACCAAAAGTGCAACAAACAGGTAAAGATCTTTCTATGTTGTTACCAATTTCTAATAAAATGCATATACCTTCTATTTTGCAGTATCTTGACCTAGGTTTAAAGAGTTTCCCTAACCATTTAAAGGGCATATATAGTGGAGAACCCCCTAATGATAACCTCAAATAAATATGCCCTACTCAAAGATAGAGGAAAGTTACCCCATGCTTTGGCAGAATCTCAAAAAGATGAAATTCAATTGGATGTCAAAAGCTACTCAAGACATCGGTTATTTTCAGGTAAGTTGAGTTTTCATTTAATTAAATCTTTGACTAATGCTGACTTCCCTCTTCATAATACAGTTGAACCTCAAAATTCAACATATTCAAAGGCAAGCCAATTCAAAGCTGACATCAAGGATCCTCCTTGAATGACATAAGGAGCTTTGAGTCGAGCCAACGACATTAAACAAAAGCGCTTATTGGGAGGTAACCCAACATATTCTTAAAAAGAAAAAAAGGTGGATATCAGAAAAATTCAGGGTCCAGTAATACAACATGCTCATTTCACCCTAAACAAATTCAAGGAAGTCCACTTAACTCATATATTTTCATATATCCTTTCCTACTCTTATCCTTCTTTTACATTGAGGACAATGTAAAGTTTGAGTGTGGGGGTGGAAATATATTTGTCTGAATGATTTTGACCCTATTTTGAGCATCAATTTTCTGATTTTCACTATTAATGCACTTTTATTGCATTTAGCAAGTTGAGTGATTGTGTGAGTGTTTCAATTTATGTTTTGGGATGTTAGGCATAACCAACAACCAATGATATGACTATCCAAATTTTCTTTAACTCTTGAAAAATGTAGAAAATTCATGATTGTGTGCAATTTTATCCCTTTTGTAATTTATTATTTTTGACTTTAAAATCCTAAAATATGTTTGCACAATAACTTTGGGCATTCAATTTATCTTTTACTTAGAGAAGGTTGATATAATTCAAATATATTTCATGATCTCCACAGGATTTTAGAACTTATTTAAATGCTGCTTGAGGCAAAATCTTAGGCTAATACTATTATTTAAGAGATGATTTAGGCATTATTTGAGCCTTTCAAGCCTAACCTAAACAATGAAATATCCTTAGTTCCTCTATTTTGAGCTTAATGAACTTTTTCTTCTAAAAACCACAAATGAGTTGAAAGCCAAATTTTGTATGACTATCTTTATTTTTGATCTTATTCACTCACTCTATAATTATTTTTTTGAATACTTGTTTTGTAGAGTTTTATTTACAAAAGGGTAGAAGGGTGGAGCAAGGAAAAGAAAAGAATTATGCAAAGGAAAGAGAAGAAAAATCCAAAGAGGATAAAAGCAAATGCTGTGTGAAAAAAAAATAGAGAACTGAGGAAAAATGGATTAAATTCAATTGAAACAAGAAAATGAGTGAGGGGGGAATCTCCCCAAATTTAGAAAAGCTCAAGAGATTCGATTTAATCATGTGATGTTGGGTGATTAAGCCTAAAATTGTATCATTTATCCTACCTTATACCCTGGCCACATTACAAGCTAAATGAAGTCTTATTGATCTTAGAGGTAGTTTTGACTTACATTAGTGGAGAGTAGTATGAAGAATAAGCATATGGAAATTCTAAACTCATTAGAGATCTACAACCAAAATTTTGGGATATATAAACTCATCTGAGTAAAAAAAAAATTATTGACCCAAGAACACACACATACTAGGGATTCAAAAGGATAAAATAATGGATTGCAATTGTGTTAATATTGTGCAACATTATGACCTTCCAAAAATTTTCTAGAGTATATTTTCAGGTTATGAGGCAAACATTTAGTAAGTCTAACACTCACTACGTATATTGATTGTTGTTTTTTGTCTTTAGGGATTACTTTGCTTGAAGACAAGCAAAAGGTTGAGTGTGGGGATATTTGATGTGATCTTAATTAAGCATGATATTAATACCTTTAAACTTACTTTTTGTTTGATTTAAGTAAAATATGATTAGAAAATAGCTTATTTTTGTGTTTTGTGTTGTAGGAACAAAGGAAGAAGAAAAGAGAAGAAAAAGATAAGAAATTCATGGAAAAATGCTACGTTGTAGCGATTCCAGACCTTTCAGCACTGTTTAGTACATATCTCCCTCTTATGAACTCTAATCAAAATGATTCAAGTGGCTGTGAAATTATAACACACTTAGCTACAACTTTTATGTTGAACACTTTGTCAAAATCTAGAGATTTCATAGCGTTATAGAGCTTGACAATCAAAATCACAGTGCAACAAGTTGAATTCTGACCTTTGGTCAGTAATTTTGGCATATCTCCTTTAATGTAGATTTGATTAAGGTGATTCCAGTGGCTATGGAAAGATGAGAAACAGAGTTACAACTTTAGTGTTCAATACTTTGGAAAACTTTGGAATTTTCCAGGGGCCACGGGTCTCGTAAGAGAGCGTCACGGCGCTGCATCATTGCAGATCCGAAGGGCCGCGACGCTCCCTGGCGCGCCGCGGCGTTGGCTGCCCAGAAGCATCGAGTGTCGCGGTGCCCAAGCCCCAGTGCCAGGGAACCCGAGCATCAGAACCAGAGTGCCCCGACGCTAGATCAGGCACCGCAGTGCCCCGTCAGGGAGTTTCTAAAGCGCCGTGGCGCTCGCCACCGCACCAGAATGCTGAGTTTGCAATTCTTAGGGTCATTTGACTCCAAATAAAGCCCAATGAGCCAAGATTTAACTTGGAAACAACCCTACTTCATTAAAGAGCATTCATTCTATAAAAGAGGAAGAGAAGAAGCATCAAGGGGATCGATTCAGGCATCAAAGTCCTTAATTATCTTCTTTAATTCTTGTTTAGATTATCTTATGGCCCTGCGCGGCTGAATTACTTTTAGTTGGTAAAAGAAGATTGAAACCTCAAGGGACGCATATGCATTGTGAGATTTCGAATTAATTTCATTAATTCAATCTTAACTGGGTATTGATTATTCATCCGCTTTTCTTTTCTTAATGGTTATTCATATGATTGCTAGGGAGGCCTACTAGTATATTATATGTCTTTAACTACTGCTGAATTATGTTTTGAACAAAGCTTTCATTACTTTATTCATGAAGCAAATATGATTAAAGATTTTGGATTATAAATCATTAACCCTATGATGAATTATTAACTAAATTAAATATAACCGATGTGCTTATATTTGTTTAACTCTACCAGTTTCTCTTATTCTTCATGCGATTAATAAGTTAGACTTTACTGATTTGTTAAAGGATATCTTATAAATTAGGGTTCAATTTGTGTGATTGTTATCAATTTACTAGACTTAAGGAGGAACAGGGATAGAATCCCAATGATAGATATTTGGTTTAAGATTGATGATTTTGTCAATGATCAATGCAAACACTTGATGGTGAATATCGTCTGAAACCAACGCCTCTCTCATTAATTACTCTCTTAATTATTTTCATTATTGTTTACTTTACTTAATTTGCGATTATCAATCCCACATTTTTTCAATCAAATAAGGTAATATTAGTCTCTGTGGGATCGACCCTTACTCCCACTACTACAGATTTGTTGAGAGGTAAGGTATCAATTTAGGTGTACCTGTGACAGTACGCACCAATCACAGTCACAATTACTGTACATATGCATGCATGCCATCATTTTTAAAATTCACCTTCAATTTAACTTATATCCACTTGTCACTCATATAGCTATTCTAATAATGTCCGGCCTATTCGCATAGCTATTATAAGTATGCCCTCCTCTGAGTTCTATAAATGCATACATTAGTATCTTTACATTCATACTCAAAGTTAAGATGTGTGCAGTTATGGAGGGAACCGCATTCTGTCAATTTCAAAATATTTGTGTCTTTTGTGGTTCCAATCTTAGAAAAGATGGAGAATATGTCAAAGCTACAAAAAACTTAAGTATGGTGCTAGCAAAGAGAAAAATTCATTTAGTCTATGGTACAGGTAACCGTGGGTTAATAGGGTGCATGTCTACAGCTACACATGTAGGAGGATGTCAAATTTTAAGTATTATTCCTACAGCTCTAGCTACATCCAACATCATAGGAAAAACAAATGGAAAAGAATTTAGGGTAGTTTACATGCATGAGCGTATGGTTAGAATGATGAGCAATGCTGATGCTCTCATTTCCTTACTAGGTAATTTTGGTATTTTAGAGGAGATTTTTCAAATAGTCTCTTGAGCACAACTGAATATGCATTACAAACCGATAGGTTTGTTAAATATTAATCACTTCTTTGATGGTTTGTTTTCTTTTCTTGATCAAGCTGTGAAACAAAGATTTATCTCATACTTAGCACGACGAATTCTCCTCTCAACTTCAAATGTTTAAGAGTTGATTGATGTTTTACAAACATATGTTCATGTACCTGATCCAATTACAGCTCAAATAGATTGGACAGTAGACAACCACAGAAAGCATAAATTAGACTTGGATCTTCATCTTTAACTATAGTAGAATGTAGCCATTATTGTATCACTTTTACTTTCTTAAGATATATTTGGATACCATCCTTACCAAACATACTCCCTTAGAGTTTGTAAAACTATTTTTAAATGTTGCTTATAATCCTCTAAACTCTTAAAATATTATAGTATATCATAAATAAATATAATAACAAATTGATCTAGGGATTGTTTAAATACTCTATTTGTAACGCCCCCAATTTACGTTACGTAAAATAAAACATTTTTTTCTTTATTATTTCTGCAATCAGATATTCTCCAAAAAGATGCATAATTCAATTCTTTATCATGGGAACAGATACATATAGGATCTCTCATGTATATACAATATACAGACCAAGTCTACAAACATCAAAATACAGCAGAAACGGGGATCCTGCCTGTAGCATTCAGAGCATACTCTAAAATACAAAAATGGTATAAGTCAAAAACTGTGAGCCTTGGAAACAACGTAGACTCACCCAGAAAATATGTCACCTAACTGATCACCTATCTATAGGATCAGACTCTGTATTCTCATCTGAAAAATGTAGAAATATAGTGTAGTGAGTTTGACAACTCAATGAGCAAATAATCCCTTCATGACCTCTTAGGTCAGCATATGGATGTACTTATATTTTAAAATTTTTCACATAGAAAATACAGTTCAGAAGTACATTCATATGGGACCAGTATTTCAAATATTCTCAAATAAATGGATATTCAGATATCCAAAACCATATGCTGCACGGTATGATCATTAAACAAATGTTGTTATGCTCAACTGTATAAGTTATAGTAAAATATTATGATTTGGAGATAAAATCATCACTTTTAATGCACCTGCCTCACTCGGCGGTCTGGCACACTTAATTTAAAAATGACCTGCCTCACTCGGCGATCTGGTCAACCCACACACTCAATGTAAAATGACCTGCCTCATTCGGCGTCTAGTCAATGCAATTTACTATACGCATAGTGACCGATCAACTACAGTCACAATAAGTGATCAGGGAATGTGAGTTCATCACCCTACTGCCTCCCTACATTACCACTGTCACCTGGTTGGAGCGACCCACCCTTGGCTCACTCAGGCTAATAGGGCGTCCCTTATTCGGTACCGTCACAAGCCATACAACTCATTGATATTCATCTATACATATAGGTATATATATATTAATGCATATTCATCAAATGCAATGTAAAATTATCAAGTAATTCGTCATGAGCTTTACGCTTGCCATTCAATCTCATTTATAATATGACATGCATCATTTTTACAAGTATATAGCTTTACAAATCAACGCATCGTGCACATAATATTCACTTCATCAAATAATGATAATTACATTTAGAACTACATATTCAATGAGTTCCAAAATCATGTCTAAAACCATACTCTTCTTGAATTATGTGTCAGTTCGTAAGCAAAATAGATATTTTAACACATTTCAGAATTTTATGATAGCATAAATAATTGTAAACAGAAACAATTATACATTTATAGTTCAAGAAGAGTATGGGGTAAGTCATAGAAAGAATTATCTACTCACAGGGTAGGGCTTCTGGTTGGGCAGCCCTAAAATGTACTTTTCCAATCCGAATTTTACCAATTAGACCTCAAAAACGTGTCCAGAGGGTCCAAAGACTTAGGAAATGACTCCGAGAGTTTGGTCAACGCTGGTTACTGTTCACGGCCAGAAAATACTATTCATCGCTGGAAAATACTATTTACCAAGTACAAAAAATTGTTAGATAACTGAAAAATTTCATATCTTAAGGTTTATCTAACTCCTGAATCCATCTACGGTGTTAGATTCTCAATTTGAAAACTTTAAGTAAGAGTTTCAGAATTCACCTTTTTTAAGATTTTCTACCTCTAATCTGCGGTAATTCTATGGTTGATTTGAAAAATTGAATGGTCAAAATTGTAGTATTCTCTGTCCTGAATCCAATGGTACCCTCAGTTTTGAGATCAGAAACTAATAGGCACTCCAGATCTAAAGAGAAAAACGAAGATTTCTATTCACACTATTCATCACTATTTATACTATTACGGAATCGGGATTTTCGCTTCCTCTTCACGCTCATATCCCCTTCCCCGTTTCTCTTTTCTCTTATTTAATTATTATTATTTAATAATTAAATATTTAATATTATTTTTATTTTATTTTATATATATATCTTCATATAAATACCGTTTTCATCCTAAAATATCCCAAAAATTTCTAAAAATTTATATTATTGCAAAACTTTAGTTACAATATCAAATCATGACTTTTCTTAATAAAATTTTAATAAAATAAATCGCAAAATAAATATTTTTATGTGTAATGAAAGAAAGAAATATATTTGTTTATAGAAAAACACTATCATTTAAAAATAAAAATTATGGGATATTACATTCCCCCCTTAAGAAATTTGGTCCCCGAATTTCAAACCATCCTATCACAAGTAAGGAATGAAACAAAGACATAAAATACAGTTATTAACCTCATTACTCAAGTAATTTGAGATATCTCTTTTATATATCATCTTCACTAATATCTGAACTATTCTTAAATTCGCATATTTATATCTATAAGTCGATATAATTAGGAACCATACACATAAAAGAATATGTACACGTCCATATAGGATAACCAAATTTTCTTATTCCATACTTCTACCAAGTCATCTTTGATTCTCAAATGTCAACATCCTACCATGAATCTCAAACCTTTCTTACTTTTATTTCTAAAAGCATATCATTCTTGTTCCTATCAATTTCGTTTAACTAGTCCATTTGTTCTAAGAAGACTTTTCTCAACAATTATTCACACATAAATTCCAATCTCGACATAATTCACATCCTAGATATTAGATTCAATTTAGTATGGTATAAATCCTTAACACAAATATCTTGATTACTTTACATTATTTTCGGACATGATTCTCAAAATATTTTCCATATTTTCAAACTAAGAGTTCACAGATTAATTTGAATTCTACTTCCCATATTTTATTCTTCAAAAAATTCAATATCACTAATTCACTTTATTACATTCCTCAAAGTACCATAAGGCCATCATCCGTCTATTCTTTTCATCTAAAAACCTTTATACAGTTTTGCATCCAAACTCACTATTTTAAATTATGACTAGTTTAATATCTAACTTCCTCCAAGATTTCCTCCATTAATCACTTCCAACAAATTGAAATCACAAATTTCCTAATTTTGTTCTACCTATCCTCAAGTAAACCCAATATACTCACATTTCTCTCTTATGACACTTTCCCATCAATAGCCAATTCTTAAACAATCCTAACATATTTTACTTCCACCATTCATATCTTGTCTGCTACCTATCCAGTTCAATTCACTTCTCACACATTTATACATTTTAGTGACATACTATCCAAATCTCAAACATCACCCAGATCACAATCTCGAAATACGAAAATAATCATAAATTTACATTACATAACCATATTATACAATCTCTAAATTTAGAGACAAATTATAATTATTTTCTCCATGCCATAATTTATATCATTTACTCACTCACCTATTAGGAAACCTACATTGTTTCATGTAAAACTTCAAATGGTACTATTTGTATACTGACTTGGTAGCTATTGTTATAAGCAAATTCAATTTAGGGCAAAAATCTTTCCTAGTGTTGAATATCATGCAGAGATGAATGCAATGTCCGAACGCAAGTGCACGTGTCGTGACCAAGTAATAAAGTGATGAGTGAGTATCGTCCCACGAGGAGTGAACTAAAACTATCATAGAGACTTTTTTCGTGTGAAATGTTGTAGCAAGAATAAGATGGCTCACAAGATAAAATAGAAGTGGGTCAATTAAATGCAACTATAACTAAGATGAGAGGTACTAGGGTGTAAAGGAAAATGATAGTAGGTGATCTAGGGTTGCTCAGGGTTGCCATGAACTACAGCACTCATATTTGCTCTAGGGATTGCTGCAGCAATTGCTCTAAGTGCCAAGTTCAGTCTTTAATGGAGTCTTCCTAAACTTCCATTCCTTGCAATTTTGAGGTTCAGACATGCATTCTTGCATCAATCCTCACCACCGAATTGTGCACAAAGCTCCACTATTGGGGTAATGGGGAACCATATATTCCTATATTGGCTTAATCCCATACATTCAACTGTTTTTCCAGCCTCCATTCCCTTCCCAGGTGAATTTTGGCCTAAGCTTTTCTCCACTAAACTTCTGTTATCAGGAGAAATTAAAATATAAACACAGTTGAATGTTAAAACAACGCTACATCAAAATGTGTTGTTACTAAAAATGTGCTCAAGTTCATTACAACCCTTATGCAACCCTAGCTGGGAACTAGCCAAGCCTCATGGTTACACTGGTTACAAATATCCCAAAATCACTGGTATGCATCCCAAGTGATAAAAATACAAGTCCAGTTTCTTGATAAAAACAGAAGAAAAAGGAAAACACAACAGAGATCAATGGAAATCCGAAATTACCAACTATCTCGTGCTCTAATGCTTCTAGGTAGTCTGTCGCTGTTTTTCTTCCTCTCCCCTATGGTCTCTCTCCCTCGTGGCTCCGCTTTCTGCCCTTCTTATAATCAGGCCTTGTGGTCCCAGTAAAGTGTCCAAGTTTGCTGACATTCTCCCTGCTCTGCAGCCAGAATCTCTACTTTCAGCTTTTTCCTCTCCACTTTTAGTAGTGGAGGCAGTTCTATACTAACCCAACCAACAGCCTGTAGTGTCAGCTTGCTGCTTTCTCCTGCTAGGTGGTGGCTGCACCTGCTGCGCAGCTCTGCTCCCCTGCCACCTACGCCATATCAAACAGAATCAATGTCCTGCAGGAAAAAGGGAGCAGCTTTACTCAATATCACTTGGTTCGCTACCAAGATTGCCACATATGCACACTACATTGCTACAGCAAACAGGGTGGATGATATTGCATCTAAGGGAGTCATCACATTCAGTTAGATCCAGGAATAAGAGTGCTTAATAATCAAAACAGCACAATAAACACACTCGAAAAGCATATAAAAATTGTAGTAAATTGAAGTTATCAAATCCCCCCAAACTTAGAGGATTGCTTGTCCCCAAGCAATCTGCTCTGCTCACCACACCCATACCAAATGATTCCAGCCCTTTCTCTTGCACGATTTCATATAATTCTGCTAATAGCTGTCAACTCTCAGGATTGCTTCCATATAAGGGACAACACAAGCCTTTCTCCCAATCACAACCAAAACCTTCTTTGAAGTTATGTGTGTGGCATGGACAATTTCCCAAAGAGCTACTTGGGTCAAAATCAGCCAGAGTTCCTGAGATTTTCATGCTAATATATTGAGCTTCCTTTCTTAGGACAAGTTGGCATGCATCATAAGCACAGCCAGGGCAACAAATATGGGGGGTAGCTCACTGATTTCTTTTCTTTCTTTTATATATTTTTTTTCTTTTTCACTATTTATTTATTTTTATTTTTATTTTTTTACTATTATTCTAGCAGAGGTCATTAGTGCCTTTTGACGTGAATGCCAACATGTATGATGTAGGTACCCGGTTACTCAGCCTTCTCACCTTTAAGCAGCATCTCACTCATACTCTATGTCCCTATTTTACGCAAAGGTACACATGGGGCTCATGCATACCTCTGGTTACTAAGGAACTACAGAGGCATTGGAGTGTCCAAAATTTTTTCTCTACTTTCCCTACTTCCCCCCCCCCCCAAACTTAAGCCTTACTGACCATATGTGTATGCCTCTTTTATAATTCTGTAGAAAACTCTCAATATTAGCTCTAAAACTTAGGTCCTCTTTCTAAAAAATCACCAAATTTCTTTTGGCAAACTGCCCATGATCTTGTGCTTTTTAGAAGAAGGTTCTGTGTGTTGTTGGGTAGATGTGCAGGCCTCCTATTCTGGTTTTCAGTAAAGTTCCCAATCCTCATCATGGAGTATCACAGAGCTTACAACAGGCTATACAATGTGCAGACTCATCTCTCTCTAAATTTCTCTCTTCTCTTTTTTTTTTATTGTATATAAATATATATCTATCGACAATAGATAGTACAACAGGCAGCAGCAAGTAATAATGTAGTCTTATCCAACACAGTCAGGCAAAAACACAGATAAACAACAACACAGATAAACAAGTCCAAGCCTAACATATGCTTCAGCAAACACTACAGCAATAACTAAAACAACACTAAGTCCCACAAATGCCACAACAAACATTATATCACACCCCCCCTCAAACTTAATGATGAGCAGTGTCCCCACTATTGAGTAAATTTCCAACAACACAAGAGACACCAATAAAAAATAGAGACAGGGCCAAAGAAATTCTAAATGCAACAGAGAAGGAACAGGAGATAAGGGAACTTCCTGAGGGTGCTTGCAGGGATGCTACAGCACCCTAGGGGCATTGACCCTAAGAAGAATTTGAAGAGTTTCGAAGCCCACTCCTTCACTGTGTTGATTGTTGTGGGGCCTTTCTTTTGCGCATCACTGCTGCCCTTTTTGCAATGGGTTCATCATCGTCTGAGGACTCAGTGCCCACTGGAGTCTACTGTGGTTCTGGTTATGGTTCTTTGCTGTGTGAGGAGTCTTGAGACTCTTGGTTCTCTTCTGCCCACGGCTCCGGTGCTTGGCCTTCCTCCTCGAAGGTAGCATGGAGTAAGTCGGTGGGGAACTCCGAAAATGGGAAAAATTGTTTGTAATTCTACTCAAGGGTGGTGTGGAGGGCGAAGTCGTTCTTCTGCTTATAGTGCCAAAAGGTCTGCTGATGTTGCAACAGCTTTGCTTGTTGTCTGAGTATGGTAGCTTGTTGTTAGAGGATGATCTGAAGTGTTTTTTCGGCTGGCTAGGTGGCAGAGGTAGAAGCATAGCGTCCGATAGCTTGTGGAGGATCTCGGGAGGTAGCTGGTGGGTGTGGGGCAGTTTTTTCTTGGACAATCCGGGCAATGGTGATTGCGGAGATGGGGCTGGTGTAACATCCCGTAATTTTTAGATATTTTCCTTAGAAATTCTTCACCTTACATATATGCATAGAAATGTTCTAATATTAATGGAATAGGTAAAGAAAGAAAACCTAAGAGGAAATATTAGAAATAAACATGTTAAAGAAAGGTGAAATTCTTAGGTAAAGAAAGATAATTTTTTGTGAAGTAAAGGTCTTAAAATTTCAAGAAGATCGGATTAGGGTAATTTTTCTTAATTTAAGAGCAAAAGTTACTAAGTTTAGTATCTCCACCCGTAATTGGGCCTTAACCTATAGACACTTCATATAGAGTTTTTCTACTTCACATGAATTTTTAGCAAGCCAATTGGATAGCCCAAGGAAGAAATAAAACATAGACTTGGACTAGGATATAGAAATTGGACCGATAGCCCAAAAATCATGAACATTTGACCAAGCCCATTATGAAAGGAAGAATTTTATCCAAAGCAAAGAAAATGGGTAGGACAAGCCCATAATGGGTAGGAATAAGCCATTATGTAACAACCTCTCTCTTTTTTTCCTTTATTATTTTACAATATTGAGTTCACATACATGTCATTAATCAAAACAGACGTATAACATATCAAACACATAGATATTTACATCTTGTTTATTTTGGTTGACCAATTCCGGAGATACAGGTGCGGGTGGTTGCACCTTCACCGGGATCTGAGCCAACTCGACCACAAACATCTTATTTGATTCTGAAATCTGCCCAACATAAAGTAACTCGATCCAATGTGCACTAAAAGCCAGAGCCTTAGAAACAAAAGCTGCATAAATAATTTTCTGAACATGATATGGAAATATAGTGAGAATTAAATCCCAGTAAGTTCAACAATAAATTATCATTAGTAAAGCTCATCACGTCATGTTCAGCTGTATAAACTACAGAAAATATCTTTGGTCACATGAATGCATTATATCTATGCACATAAAAATCATATTGTAATGATATGTATGACAGGATTAACTATTTTCAAAATATCATATGATGGCCATCAACTTATTCTCATTTCAAGCTACCCTGGTCAGGGTGAGTATCCTCTACTCTCCGGTACGGGTTTTTCTCGCTCCGTCCGACATGGCCCACTTTCTCTTTCTTTTCTCATTATCATGATCATAACCGTTGGTAGGGCGTCCCATACTGGTGCACCACACGGATTGCCATGTGACCGTGCTCATTTCTTTTCTTTTCACAATGATAGCCAAAAATATGCTTTCAAAAACAAGTATGTTCATCAAAATATAACTATTACCATAAATCATTGGTAATCATGCCATGAACATAACCATTTCAAATATCACTTTATAAAATATTTTCATGTCAAAATTTCACACTTAAGATGGTAAGAAGTTCATACAATGGCAATGGCTATGGCTATACTAGTCATTTATTAAGATTCATCTTCTTTTTTAAATACTAATTTTATTTCTTTATTTTCTTGATGCAGGTTTTCATCCTATCTAACCTTCTCTTACTAATCAGAGCATAACTCCCTCAACTTAACTCTGATGTAGGTGATCTTGGTGTCCATTTCAAGATAAAACAATTATCTAAAATTATTATGTTGAACATTGTAGCAAAAAATTAAGAAACGAAGGTGATATTACTCCCTCAAAGTATAGGATAGTTCCTCTCGAATAGGTTCTGACCTTTACTGACTAATTAGACCATATCTCTCAAATTGGAACTCCAAATTGAGTTATTCCAGTTGGTAAAAATCCATGAGCCATATATCTATAATTTTTATGTTGGCGCGCTATTTTAATTCCCTACATAATATTCCCAGAAATTCAAAAACTAAAGCATTAATAACATACTATTCCCTGAATAAACATTTTCTGACCTCTGCTTACTAATCGGATCATATCTACCTCATATGAACTCCAAATTGTATAATTCCAGTGGGTATATTTCCATGAGACATAGATATATAACTTTCATGTTAACCATTTATTTTAATTCCATACAGATAATTCCCAGAAATTAAAATACAACAGCTGTCCTAACATAATCTTCCCTGATGAACCATTTTCTAACCTTGGCTTACTAATCGGACCATATCTACCACATGTGGACTCCAAATTGAATGATTCCAGTGGCTAAAAATCCATGACACACATATCTTTAATTCTTATATTAACCATTTATTTTAATTCCCTACCAATAATTCCCAGAAATTAAATTACCGAAGCTATCCTAACATATTCTTCCCTGATGATTCATTTTCTGACCTTTGACTACTAATCAGACCATAGCTACCTCATATGGACTCCAAATGGAATGATTCCAGTGGGTAAAAATCCGTGACACATATATCTTTAATTCTTATGTTAACCATTTATTTTAATTCCTTATAGATTGTTCCCAGAAATTAAAATACCGAAACTTAAAATTCTGTCAACCATAGCCATACCCATGCAGAACTATCTACACCAACCTAAGTATTCAAACATACATCACATGCAAGATCAATATGTAACATGATATAGCAACATCCATGACCAATCATCAAAGTTCTAAGATCAAAATCTCATATAAATATTATGAGTTTCAAAGGTTTTCTTCAAAAAGAAATATTGTTAAACTTACCTGGAGCACTTAGTCCCCTAGACTTCTCCTTCCTCTTTCTTCCTTTCTTCTCTCCTTTCCTCACACTACCTTGCTTCTATTTTTGCTCTCCCTCACTTGGACGAAATTCTAATGTTGTAAGGGTGGGTTTTCTTATATATACCACCAAATAATTCACCTTTCATGATCATGGGTCTACCTTATCACAATTAGGATACACTTTGTTGAATTTTTGGAAAACAAACAACTTATGTTCTTGTCTTCCTCTTCCTTAGTCAAGATATGCATAGAAAAAGGAGATTTGTATTTTGAAAATTATGATGATATGTTCTTAAGATATGGGGCAAGATCCCTTTGATTTAGGGATTTATTTCCTTTTTCTTTTGTCTTAATCAAGTATGATAGATTTGCCTTTTTAAGTGGCAAATTTCTAGCCCTTCAATTTTCCTTACTTAACTAAAATTATTTATGTAGGATAATGATGTTTTGTCATAATGCTATGTATTATTACCCACTTGCTAAAGTTATGAATGTAGGATATAGATGTTTTTGTCCTAAAGCCTTGTATTATTATGCCACTTGCCAAAATGATTAATGTATAATCACACCACTTGCTAAATTTTTGTCTTAATGCCATGTCACTTAATCTTGATTACACCAATATTTCATCACTTTAATTTTATTTTTATTTTTATTTTTCCTCTTGGGTTTGGGCTCATTCTTGCCCATTTTCCTTACTTTGGTTAAAATTCTTCCTTTCATAATGGGCTTGGTCAAATGTTCATGATTTTTGGGCTATCGGTCCAATTTCTATATCCTAGTCCAAGTCTATGTTTTATTTCTTCCTTGGGCTATCCAATTGGCTTGCTAAAAATTCATGTGAAGTAGAAAAACTCTATATGAAGTGTCTATAGGTTAAGGCCCAATTACGGGTGGAGATACTAAACTTAGTAACTTTTGCTCTTAAATTAAGAAAAATTACCCTAATCCGATCTTCTTGAAATTTTAAGACCTTTACTTCACAAAAAATTATCTTTCTTTACCTAAGAATTTCACCTTTCTTTAACATGTTTATTTCTAATATTTCCTCTTAGGTTTTCTTTCTTTACCTATTCCATTAATATTAGAACATTTCTATACATATATGTAAGGTGAAGAATTTCTAAGGAAAATATCTAAAAATTACGGGATGTTACAGCTGGTGTCCTTCAATGTTTCTTCATCAATGGAGACTGGGACTCCACGATTCTTGCACAGAAGAGTGATGAGGGAGGGGAAGAGTAAGCTTCCCTTTCTCCGGTTGGCGCATACTTCGATTTGGCCACTGATGATTCGGCCAACATTGAGTGGTCTTCTTGATATGAGTACGTAAACCATTGTCACCCTGTCTCGGCTCACTGTCTGCCCATGGGTGGAAGGTAGCAAGCGGGTCTTGAGAAAGTGGTACCACACCTTTGTTGCTGGTACCAGAGAGACCCGATTGATTATGGTGGAGCCTTATGGGGATTTGTACCAGGTGGTGGCTGAAAGGCATACCCGGGTAAGCATTGTGTCCCAGTCCTAGTCCGTCAGAGTCTATAGATATTCCTCGTACTGGTCGTCTTCTTCTGGCAGATTGTAAGCCTTGTTAATGGAGGCATGGTCGTACCGAACCCTAGTCTCCCTGACTGTCACCCACTTCTTATTGCCCGGTGAGAAATTTGCATAAAACTCCCTTACCAGAGGGATAAGGGTAGTTTGTGGGTGTCTGGCAAAATTTTCCCAACCCCTCTGCTTGACCACAGTGCCAACGTACATTGGCAGTCACAAATCCTCCATGGCCGTGAAAGTGAAACCCTTCTCTGCACAGAAAATTCGCAGCAGGATCTCCTCATCGTGTCTCTGTTTGCTCACCTCGGAGGTGAACTTCTTCACCTTGCTCGCCTTCCAGGCCACCGTCTTAATTCTCGGCATGGTTGGTTACGGGGGTTTGGAAGTGGAGGTCTCTAGTACAAAGGAGGCGAGGGAGCTTTAGGGGTTGGGGGAACTCGGGAGAGATCTTCGAAGGTGAAGGGGTGAGGGAGTTACAGAGGTGTAATGAGGGTGGGGGAACATGTTTTCGTGACTTATGGGCTTCTTCTTTTTTCCCGCCACCATTTTTCTTATGACAAAAATTTTTGAATTTTTTTAAAAAAAAACACAGCAGAGGGGAACCCCTTTATTTATGGCTGAATGCATTTGCTACAGCAACTTTTGCAGCAAAACTGGCTTGCCTAGGATTGTGCTGCAGCAGAGGTGGCTTGCCCAAAATCTTGCTTCAGCAGAGCAAAGACTAACTTCCACTTAGTTTTACTGCAGCAATGCGAGAACTGTCCTGCAGACTTCCATGTTCCCCCACCTGCGTAACAAACACAAATGCGATTAAATTCACAAATTAAACTTTCTAAAACTGCTAAATTAACCAACAACAGATTTAAACGTGGGTTGCCTCCCATGAGTGCTTGTTTTAGAGTCATTAGCCTGACTTCCTTCATGTTCATTCCTCTTGCAGATGGATGGAGGTGTGTTGTCTATCCACATCACCTCCCAAATAGTGCTTGACTCTTTGTCCATTTACCCTGAATGTCCTCCCTTCTTTTTCTTCTTCCAATTCAACATTTCCAAAAGGAAAGACCTTGCTTATGCGAAAAGGACCAGACCAACGAGATTTCAATTTCTCAAGAAACAAGGTCAGTTTGGAGTTGTATAGTAGCACTCTCTATCCCACTTCAAAGTTCCTTGGTTGTATATTCTTGTCATGCCATTGCTTTACTTTCTCCTTGTATAGTTTGGCATTCTCATAAGCCTGACCACGGAATTCATCTAGCTCGTTAAGCTACAGCATCCTCTGCTCACCAGCAGCTTCCAGATTCAAGTTTAGTTTTTTCATTGCCTAATATGCTCGATGCTCTAACTCTACTGGTAGATGACAAGCCTTCCCGAACACCAACTTGTATGGTGACATACCCAGTGGTGTCTTGTAGGCTGTTCTATAGGCCCATAATGCATCATCCAACCTCGAGGACAAATCCTTCCTTGTGGGGCCTACTGTTTTCTCTAAGATTCTATTGATCTCTCTGTTGGAAACTTCAGCCTGCCCACTTGTTTGTGGGTGATAGGGTGTTGCCACCTTATGCCTCACTCCATATTTGGTTAGTAGTGCTATGAACTGCCTATTGCAAAAATGGGTTCCTCCATCGCTGATGATGGCTCTGGGGGTTCCAAACCTTGTGAAGATGTTTCTCTTTAGAAATTTGGTCACCACCCTTGCCTCATTAGTTTGAGATGCACTCGCTTCCACCCACTTTGAGACATAGTCTACGGCTACTAGGATGTATTGATTCCCAAAACTCGAAGGGAATGGACCCATGAAATCTATTCTCCATACATCAATGTGAGTGTGAGCCAACCCCTGTTAGAATGCCGGGCAAAGAGAACACGCAAGAACACATATGTAAAAACCAGAATAATCATCCTTCCATTTAGATTGTTGCTGGCATATATACAAAAATACATTCAGAGAAAATATTCATTAACTCAAGGGAAAGCCATACTGCCACTATTACTTACTTTTACAAAAAACATGGCGTAAAAACAGGGCATCCATACAAATTTACTAACCTATGCCAGCTACTGCTATCATTACAAAAATAGGTTTCTAGCTAATGAGTATCTAGAAAAATCTTGACTTCAACACTCCTCCTCAAGATTTTTCTTGGAGACTCCTAGCTTTTCCCTCAAGTCTTCATACCTATTTGCTGCCAGGGACTTGGTCATTATATCCGCAAGTTGTTCCTCTAAGCTGTAATGTTTCAGCAACACTTCACCTTCTTTTTCTGCATGTCTGATGGCATGAAACTTGATATTGATGTGCTTTGTGCGTCCATGAAGAACTGGATTTTTTGTCATAGTTATGGCTGATTTATTGTCTACATATATGACAATGGGATCACATTGGTCTTGAAGTAAATCCTTCAAGACTTTCCTCAACCAAATGGCTTGGTTGGTAGCTGCAGAGGCTACTACATACTCTGCTTCAGCAGTAGACTGAGCAACCACTTCTTTCTTCCTTGAAATCCATAAAAATACTCCTGAACCTATAGAGAAAACATATCTAGAAGTGCTTTTCATGTCATCCAAACATCCTCCCCAATCACTATATGAAAAACCCTGTAATTTTCCATTTTCTACTGCTGTAAACCATAGTCCAAAATCATAAGTGCCTCTGATATATCTCAAGACTCTTTTAGCAGCCCTTAAATGATTTTGACCAGGAGAATTCATGTACCTAGACAGCATACTTGCAGCAAACATGATATCAGGTCTGGAGACTGTTAAGTATAGGAAACTACCCACCAGACTTCTATATTGGCTTGCATTTACATCATCACCCTTATCTAATTTGGACAGCTTTGCATTTTGAGCTAAAGGAGCAGCAACAGCCTTGCAATTTTCCATTTTAAATTTTTTTAGTAATTCCAGTGCATACTTACTTTGGGAGATGAAAATGCCTCCAGATGATTGACATATTTCCATCCCAATAAAGTAGGACATAAGTCCCAGGTCTGACATCTCAAAAATAGCCTCAATTTCCTTCTTAAATTGAGACCAGCATTATGTCACTCCCAATTACCAACATGTCATCAACATATACTGATAAGATCAGCACTTCACCTTTTGTATCTCTTTTAACATAAAGTGTGGCTTCATTTCACTCCTTTTAAAGCCATATTGAAGTAAGTGAGAATTTAGCTTGCTGTACCAGGCTCTAGGGGCCTGCTTCAATCCATATAAAGCTTTTTGCAACTTACACACCATGTTCTCTTTTCCAACTACTTGAAAGCCTTCTGGTTGCTCAATAAAGATCTCTTCTTGCATTTCACCATTTAAAAAAGCATATTTAACATCTAAATGATACACTTTCCATTTCCATTGAGTAGCTAAAGCCAATAGTAATTTAATAGTTTCATGTCTGGCAACAGTGGCAAAAGTATCTCCATAATCCACCCCTGCTTGTTGAGAGTAACCCTTGACAACAATCCTAGCTTTGTGCTTGTGTATAGAGCCATCCGGGTTCAATTTAGTTCTAAAAATCCACTTCACACCTATCACATTCTTACCTTCAGGTCTGTTCACCAGCAGCCAAGTATTATTTTTTTTAATCATGTCTATCTCCTCCTGCATAGCTATGCCTCTTCAAAGGTAGATGGTTCCATAATTGCATAGTTACATTTTTCATAAATTTCAGACAAGGATTTTGTTTTAAAAACTGGAGAATCTGGTGGAGTCATTTTCTTGTTCAAAACTGGTTTTAGAGGTTTGAATAGATAACATTGGAGAACCAACCTGTTCTTCGGGTTTTTTCTGGACAATATCATCCTTTTCAAGATGTCTTTTGTCCCAATTCCAATGTAAAGCTTCATCAACTATCACATCTCTGCTCACCTAAATATTTAATTAAGGAATTAAAATTTATTAGACAATATTTTAGATATCTAAGAAAATATAATCCTTAGAAATTCTTCACCTTATGTATATGCATAGAAAATGTTTCTAACATTAAGAGAACAAATAAAGAAGGAAAACCTAATAGGAAAAACAATTAGAAATAACATACTAAAGAGATGCAAAATTCTTGGATAAGGAAGATAAATTTTTAAAAACTAGTAAATGTCTTAAAATTTCAAGAACATTGGATTAAGGTAATTTTTCCTAATTCAAGAATTAGAGTTACTAAGTTTAAAATCTTTACCCATGCATTGGGCTTTTACCTATGGACACTTCATATAGAGTTTTTCCACTTCACATAAGTTTCTAACAAGCCCATTGGATAACCTAAGCAAGAAATGAAACATAGACTTGGACTAGGATATAGTAATTGGACCAATAGCCCAAAAATTATGAAAATGTGACCAAGCCCTCCAAGAAAGGTAGAATTTTATCCAAAGCAAAGAAAATGTGTAAAAATAAGCCCATAATGGGTAGGAATAAGCCCAAATCCAAGAGGAAAAATAAAATAAAATAAATTAGGTGATGATATAATAATGTAATAATAATAAAGATTAGGTTACATGGAATTAAGACAAAAATTTAGCAAGTGGTGTGATTCTACATTCATAATTTTGGCAAGTGGCATGATAATACAAGGATTTAGGATAAAAACATGTATATCCTACACTCATAATTTTAGCAAGTGGTATGATAATACATGCCATTAGGACAAAACATTCCTATCCCACACAAATTATATCAACCAAATAATGGAGATTCAAGGGCTAGAAATTTGCCACCTAAAAAGGCAAATCTATCATACTTGTTTAAGACAAAAGAAAATAGAAATGAATCCCTAAATCAAAGAGACTTTGTCCCTTATCTTAAGAACATATCATCATAATTTTCAAAATACAAATCTCATTTTCCTATGCATATCTTGACTAAGGAAGAGGAAGACAAGAACATAAGTTGTTTGTTTTCCAAAAATTCAACAAAGTGTATCCTAATTGTGATAAGGTAGACCCATGATCATGAAAGGTGTATTATTTGGTGGTCTATTTAAGCAAAACCCACCCCTACAACATTTTAATTTCGTCCAAGTGAGGAAGAGAGAGAAATAGAAGCAAGGTAGAGTGAGGAAAGGAGAGAAAGAGAGAAGAAGAAATGAAGGAAGAAGAAGGAGAAGTTTAGAAGGCTAAGTACTCTAGGTAAGTTACCTTAATCTCCACTTGAGTCCATTTTTCTTCTTCATCCTTGAGGTTCAAAAATTCATCCTCCTTCTCTTACCTAAGCTGCTAGAAAATCTAAAGGAATGGAGAAATCTTGCTACTTCTTTCAAGAGGAAACAAGAAAACCAATTCACTAAGTAAGCTAGCGAGATTCTTAGGTAAGTTTAACAATATTTCTTTTTGAAGAAAACTTTTGAAACTTATAATATTTATATGAGATTTTGATCTTAGAACTTTGATGATTGGTCATGGATGTTGCTATATCATGTTACATATTGATCTTGCATGTGATGTATGTTTGAATACTTAGGTTGGTGTAGATAGTTCTGCATGGGTATGGCTATGGTTGGCAGAATTTTGAGCTTCTGTGTTTTAATTTCTGGGAACATTCTATAGGGAATCTAAACAAATGGTTAACATAACAAATGTAGATTTATGTCTCACGGATTTTTAGCCACCAGAATCATTCAATTTAGAGTTCATATGAGGTAGATATGGTCTGATTAGTAAACAAAGGTCAGAAAATGGTTAATTAGGGAAGAATATGTTAGGATAGTTTCGGTGTTTTAATTTCTGGGAACAATCTATAAGGAATTAAAATAAATGGTTAACATATAAATTAAAGATATATGTGTCACAGATTTTTATCCACTGGAATCATTCGATTTAGAGTTCATATGAGGTATATATGTTCTGATTAGTAAACAAAGGTCAGAAAATGGTTAATTAGGGAAGAATATGTTAGGATAGCTTTGGTGTTTTAATTTCTGGGAAAATTATATAAGGAATTAAAATAAATGGTTAACATATGAATTATATATTTATGTGTCACGGATGTTTAGCCACTAGAATCACTTAATTTGGAATTCTTATGTGGGAGATATAGTCAGATTAATAAGTAAAGGTTAGAACCTACTCGAGAAGAAATAATATTGAATGTAAGGGAGTAATAACACCACGATTTATTACTATTTTGCTGATATTATTAACATAATAGTTTTATATAATTGTCTTAGCTTTCCATAGACACCAAGATCACCTCAATCAGAGTTAAAATGAGGGAGTTATGCTCTGATTAGTGAGCAAATGTCACAGAACACGGCCAGGTCGTGTTCTGGTTGCTTCAAGCACGGGTTAGCCGTGTTCGGGGCTATTTTTGAGTACATTTGAAGTATTTTTAAAGCATGGCCGTGTCCTGGAACATGGCCAGACCGTGTTGGAAGCTGGTGAAGCCTATTTTCAACATTTTTTTACCCTAGATGAACCTCTTTAACTATAGGGTAATGGTAGAAATCAAATTGGAGGAAAATGCTCTATAAATTTGTAAGAACATGTGTTAGAAATGATATAAATAAGAAGAAATTGACTAAAGGCCAAGCATAAAGAAAATGAAGAGACAAAAATAATAAATGACTAGTATATGCCATAGCCATTGCCATTGTATGAACTTCTTACCATCTTAAGTGTGAAATTCTGACATGAAAATATTTTATAAAGTGATATTTGAAATGGTTATGTTCATGGCATGATTACCAATGATTTATGGTAATAGTTATATTTTGATGAACATACTTGTTATTGAAAGCATATTTTTGGCTATCATTATGAAAAAAAAAAAAAGAAATGAGCACAGTCACATGGCAATCCGTGTGGTGCACCAGTAGGGGACGCCCTACCAACTGTTATGATCATGTTAATGAGAAAAGAAAGAGAAAGTGGGCCATGTCAGACGGAGCGAGAAAAGCCCGTACCGGAGAGTAGAGGATACTTACCCTGACCGGGGTAGCTTGAAATGAGAATAAGTTGATGGCCATCATATGATATTCTGAAAATAGTTAATCCTGTCATACATATCATTATTGTATGATTCTTATGTGCATAGATATAATGCATTCATGTGACCAAAGATATTTTTTGTAGTTTATACAGCTGAACATGACATGATGAACTATATTGATGGTAAATTACGATTTATTGTTGAACTTACTGGGATTTAATTCTCACTATATTTCCATATCATATTCAGAAAATTAGTTATGCAGATTTTTCTATAGCTCTGATTTTTAGTGCATGTTGGATCAAGTACTTT
Source organism: Gleditsia sinensis (assembly GCA_037074535.1). NCBI lineage: Eukaryota > Viridiplantae > Streptophyta > Magnoliopsida > Fabales > Fabaceae > Gleditsia > Gleditsia sinensis. The sequence goes on from CM073472.1 coordinate 28,399,586, forward strand.
ATGTTTGGCAGATCCCAAAAGCAAATAAAATGTTTGTGGTCAAGTTGACTTAGATCCCGGTGAAGGTGCAACCACCCGCACCTGTATCTCCGGAATTGGTCAACCAGAATAAATAAGATGTAGATTTTTATGTGTTTGATATGTTGTATATATGTTTTGATTAATGACATGTATGTAAACTCTGTATTGTATAAATTAAATAAATGTTATATTGAGTTAAGTTGTAACGAGGTAATAACTTCATGGTATTTAAAAAAAATTGATACTTAAATGGAGTTGTTACAAAACACACATGCCTGAAGCATGTCTTCCAATATTTAGTTGGTTCGCTCAAACTGTCCATCTATTTGAGGATGGAAAGCAGTACTAAGATTTAACTTTGTGGCCAAAACTTCTTGGAAGGCTTTCCAAAAATGAATTGTGAATTGTGGTTCTTGATCAGAAATAATCGATCTTGGAATCCCATGAAGTCTCACTATCTCATTCAAATACAGATTTGCATATTAAGCTATGTTACATGTGATTTTCATTGGTAGAATATGTGTTGATTTAGTCAACCTATCAATGATCACTCATATTGATTCAAACTCCTTTTTTTTATGTCTGCAATAGCCCTATAACAAAAGTCATAGTTATTATTTTTTTTTCATTTCCATTCACATATCTCTATCTGCTAATGTAATCTACCAGGCCTTTGATATTTTGCCTTTACTTGTTGACATGTTAAACACTGAGAAGCATAATCAGCTATATCTTTCTTTATACCATCTACCAATAAATTTCTTTTAAATCTCAATACATTTTAGTTGATTCAGGATGAATGGTATACGTAGATTGATGGGCTTCTCCTAGAATCTCTTTCTTGAGTTTTTCTTTATTAGGTACACACAACCGCTTGTCCAATCCCAAAATTCCTTTAGAGTCTACAATAAATTCAACATCACTGCCATTATTCACCTCTTCAATTTTCTTACATAAATAAGCATCATCTTTCTATACCTTTTTCACCTGCTCAACCAAAGATGATTGAAACTGTATATGGGCCAATAGTATCTCAGGCTGCTTTACTTCCAATACTACCCCATGACTTTCTAACTTATGTATTTCTTTAATCAACAGCCTTTTTACTATTGTGATATGAGCCAAACTATTCATTGACTTCCTGCTTAATGCAACAGCTACTACATTAGTCTACCTAGATGATATAATATTGTACAGTCATAATCTTTAAGTAACCTCATACATCGTCTTTATCTCAAGTTAAGATCTTTTTGTTGAAAAATGTATTTGAGACTTTTATGATCTGTATAGATTTCACATGTCTCACTATACAGATAATGGCTCCAAACTTTTAGAGCAAAACCACTACTGTCATTTTCAAATTATGAGTCGGATAATTTTCCTTATGTGATTTAAGTTATCTATATGCATACGCAATGACTCGACCATGTTGCATCGACACACACCCTAAGTCGATTCTTGATGCATTATAATATACCATGTATCCTTCGGTACTTGAAGGAATAGACAGTACTGACGTTGTAGTCAAACATTCCTTTAGTTTCTGGAAACTTCTCTCACATTCATCTGACCAGTCAAACTTTATTCATTTCCTTGACAATCTCGTCAAAGGAGTAGCAATTTTTGAATTTTTTGGTTGTTGAAATTTTTAACGAATATACGGTAATAACCTGTTAAACCAAGAAAACTATAGATCTCTGTAATTGTGGTAAGGTATGGCCATTGCTGCACCGCTTCTACCATTTTAGGATTAACTTAAATACCATCCTTGGTAACCACATGCTCTAGAAAAGTAACACTACTAAGTTAGAATTCACATTTTAAGAACTTAGTATATAATTGATACTTCCTTAGAGTTTGTAAAACTGTCCTCAAATGTTGCTTATGATTCTCTAAAATTTTGGAATATACTAATATATCTTTAATAAATATAATAATAAATTGATCCAAGAACATCTTAAGTACTCTATTCATCAAATCTATAAATGCAGCTGGGGCATTTGTCAAATCAAATGGCATTACTAAGAACACATAGTGTCCATACCAAATCCTGAAAGCAGATTTTGGACACCACTGCCAAATATCCTTGGCACCCTTTTTGTAATAACTTATTGTTGTTAAAGGTGAAATTAAATTATTAGATACTTGCTTCCATGATTGTTCACTACTTGCAACTCCTTTACTAACATTTTCTGCAATTGATGACATCTTCATACTGTATCAGTTATAATGCACTTCAAAACACTTAAATAAGGTCAACTCATTTTGACTTTGTTCTTTAACATGCTTATGTAATATCTTAACAATCAATCATGAAAAACTTATGTCTATCCAAGAGTCCTTCAGATGAATTGCCTATTTTGCATTTCCTCAAATTTTAAATTTTTCATGAGCAAACCTTCCTTTCTCATAATGCTTGTACAAAATATTATTGAAAACTAAATTAATTTCGAATCCTTTATATCAACAAAATATATCATTGAATTATCTTCATAGATTCCCTGCTCTCAAATTCAATCCACCCCACAGCTTGCCAAATTCATTTATATACATATATTCCAACTCATCCATCCAAAACGAGATTTACATCTATTTCCAAAACACTCACTTTATTACAAACCGTTATCTTGGAGTTAACAACCTCGATCACATCATAACCCACTATCAATATTGTATTAGTCATTCATCATATTGTTTCACATAAGTAAATCAAACAACCAATTCAAACCTTCTTGACATCCAAACAAGCCATTACCTTTCAGCTACTTTTTCAAGAGGGTTCTCTTTATCACTTTTCATCAAAACAAGTTCAAAAGCTGAACTAGTAGTCCACACACAAAAAGGTACCATCTAGGATATACGCATAGATGTTTAAACATCGCATATCTAAGGAAAAAAGTTATAAGGAAGAAAAGGATGACACCCTATAGAATTCCACAACAACACCGTGAATATAAATATGTCTACAGTTACATACCCATATTCAAAGTCCTATTACTGAATTCTTTACTCTGTTAGCGACAGGGAAACCTAATGCTCTGATACCAACTTGTAACGCCCCCAGTTTACGTTACATAAAATAAAACATTTTTTTTCTTTATTATTTTTGCAATCAGATATTCTCCATAAAGATGCATAATTCAATTCTTTATCATGGGAACAAATACATATAGGATCTCTCATGTATACATAATATACAAATCAAGTCTATAAACATTAAAGTACAGCAGAAACAGGGATCCTGCCTATAGCATCCAGAGCATACTCTAGAATACAAAAACGGTATAAGTCAAAAACTGTGAGCCTTGGAAGCAACGTAAACTCACACAAAAAATATGTCACCTAACTGATCACCTATCTGTAGGATCAGACTTTGTATTCTCATCTGAAAAATGTAGAAATATCATGTAGTGAGTTTGACAACTCAGTGAGCAAATAATTCTTCCTAAGACCTCTTAAGTCAGCATATGGATGTACTTATATTTTAAAATTTGTCACATAGAAAATACAGTTCAGAAGTACATCATATGGGACCCGTATTTCAAATATTCTCAAATTAATGGATATTCATATATCCAAAACCATATGCTGCACGGTATGATCATTAAACAAATGTTGTTATGCTCAGCTGTATAAGCTATAGTAAAATATTATGATTTAGAGATAAAATCATCACTTTTAATGCACTTGCCTCACTCAGCGGTCTGGCACACTTAATTTAAAAATGATCTGCCTCACTCGGCGATCTGGTCAACCCACACACTCAATATAAAATGACCTGCCTCATTCGACGTCTAGTCAATGCAATTTGCTATACACATAGTGACCGATCGACTACAGCCACAATAAGTGATCAGGGAATGTGAGTTCATCACCCTCCTGCCTCCCCACATTACCACTGTCACCCGGTTGAAGCGGCCCTCCCTTGGCTCACTCAGGCTAATAGGGCGTCCCCTATTCGGTACCATCACAAACCATACAACCCATCGATATTCATCTATACATATAGATACATATATATTAATGCATATTCATCAAATGCAATGTAAAATTATCAAGCAACTCACCATGAGCTTTACGCTTGCCATTCAATCTCATTTATAATATGACATGCATCATTTTCACAAGTATATAGCTTTACAAATCAATGCATCGTGCACATAATATTCACTTCATCAAATAATCATAATTACATTTAGAACCACATATTCAATGAGTTCCAAAATCCATTTCTAAAATCATACTCTTCTTGAAGTATGTGTCAATTTGTAAGCAAAATAGATATTTTAACACATTTCAGAATTTTATGATAGCATAAATAATTGTAAACATAAACAATTATACATTTATAGTTTAAGAAAAGTATGGGGTAAGTCATAGAAAGAATTATCTACTCACAGGGTAGGGCTCCTGGTTGGACAGCCCTAAAATGTACTTTTCCAATCCGAATTTGACCAATTAGACCTCAAAAACGTGTCCAGAGGGTCCAAAGACTTAGGAAATGACTCCGGGAGTTTGGTCAACGCTGGTTACTGTTCACCGCCGGAAAATATTATTCATCAAGAACAAAAAGTTGTCAGATAGTTGAAAAATTTTATATCTTAAGGTTTATCTAACTCCTGAATCCATCTACGGTGTCAAATTCTCAATTTAAAGACTCTAAGTAGGAGTTTCAGAATTTACCTTTTTTTAAGATTTTCTATCTCCAATTGACGGTAATTCTACGACTTATTTGAAAAATTGATCGGTCAAAACCGTAGTATTCTCTATCCTGAATCCAGTTGAACCCTCAGTTTTGAGATCGAAAGCTAATAGACACTCCAGATCTAGAGAGAAAAATGAAGGTTGTTATTCACACTATTCATCACTATTTATACTATTATGGAATCAAAATTTTCGCTTCCTCTTCACGCTCGTCTCTCCTTCTCTGTTTCTCTTTTCTCTTATTTAATTATTATTATTTAATAATTAAATATTTAACATTATTTTTATTTTATTTTATATATATATATCTTCATATAAATATTGTTTTTCATTTTAAAATATCTCAAAATTTTCTAAAAATTTATATTATTGTAAAACTTTAGTTAGAATATCAAATCATGACTTTTCTCGATAAAATTTTAATAAAATAAATCATAAAATAAATATCTTTATGTGTAATAAAAGAAAGAAATATATTTGTTTATAGAAAAATACTATCATTTAAAAATAAAAATTACGGGATATTACACTATTTATCAAGTCCATGAATGCAACTAGGACATTTGTCAAATCAAATATCATCACTAAGAACTTATAATGCCCATACCAAGTCCAAAAAGTAATTTTTTTTAAATATCATCTTCCCTTATCCTCAATTGATGATTCTCAAATCTCAAATCAATTTTTAAAAAAAATATTGAGCACACTATAGTTGGTCAAACAAATCATCTATACAAAGTAATGGGTATTTATTACACACTACCACCTTATTCAACAGTCTATAATCTATGTACAATTGCAGTGATCCATCTTTCTTTTTCACAAAGAGAACTAGAGCACCTCAAGAAGAGTACTAGAGTGTACAAATCCCTTCTCTAACAAGTCTTGTAACTATTTTTTTTTAGTTCCTTAAATTTAGTGAGCGTCATTCTATATGAATATATAAATACCAGTTGGGTTTTAAGAAGTTAATTAATACCAAATTATATTTTACGTTTTGGGGATAATCTTGGCAATTTTTTTAGGAACACATTAGGAAATTTCTTAGCCACTGAAACTTGATTTACACTGATATACTTTATATCAACATTTCTCATCACTGCCAAATATCATTGGCATCTTTTTATAATAACTTATAAGCTACTAAAGCTAAAATTAAATTACTGGGTACCTCACTATAGTCTTCTTGTATAAAAAAATGAGATTTTTTAGAAATATTGAATTTAATTACCTTAAGATGATATTCTAAAATGGCATGACATGATACCAACCAATCTATTCTCAATATCACATCAAAGTCTATCATATCTAGACATTCGGGTAAAACAGATATTATATTCAGAAATGATCATATTAGACATTTGTCTCAATTCTTTAAATTTTTTGGGATGTCTATCCCTTTCACTTTTAGACAGTAATTAACTCATAGATACCTATTAAGATGTCACAATACTCAATCAACTTTATACTAAGAAATTTAGCAACTTGGAATAGAAAGGAAATTGAAATCCTATAGAATCCCTCAGCAACACCTGAAGTATAAATATGTCCGGTTCATATCCATACTAAAGGTCCTACTAAAATTTTTTTTACTCCAAAACTTGATGCTATGATACTAAATTGTCACGCCCCTAATTTTAAGGTATATAAAACACATACTTTACGAACATATATTTTCCATGACATGTATAATACACTCCTTTACAAATAGGTGTTTCTATGTATACACAATATACATATCAAGTCTATAAACATCAAAGTACAGCAAAAGTAGGATCCCACCTGTGGCATTCAGAGCATACTTTAGAATACAGATACAAAATAATTTAAACACTGTGAGCCTTGGAAGCAACGTAGGTTCACCCAAAGAGTATGACACCTAATTGATCACGTATCTGTAGGACCATACTCTGTATCCTTATTTGAAAAAAAATGTAAGTAGCATGTAGTGAGTTTGACAACTCAGTGAGCAGATAATACCTCATATGACCTCTTCGGTCAACATATGGATGTACTTATATTTGAAAATTTATCACGTAGAAAATTACAATTTGAAAGTACATCCATATGAGACCCGCATTTCAAATATTCTCATTTCAAATCACATTTAGATATCTGAAATCATATGCTATATGGTATAATCATTAATCAAATATTGATATGCATCAAAACATTTATCATGAAAAACATTAGGAAGATCTCATATCAGAACCACCATATCAGAGTTTAAGCCCTTCCATACTTTGGTGGTGTAAGATTTGTCTATACTTAACATCCTAGCTAAGGTTTGCCCTACCATCATTCAAGAAGAACTCTAATATGGGCAATTTTTCAAGCACACAGTAAGGGAAGATAAATCACATATCATATAGTCAGCATCTCGCCTAAATAGGAGGCTCCCGCTCTCCTTCACATATCATATCACGTGTGTTGGTCGTCACACGAAATTAGCACCACCCCTTCTAATTGAGGTATCAAGGTATACCAAGACTACCATCACCTGTTGTTAGTAAACAATGTTTCCAATAAGATTCCTCCATAGAAATTATCACTTACATATATGCCAGGTCATTTCAATCAGAGCTTTCAGTATATTACAAAATTTTAGTCTCAGTATAGCTCATTTGTTATAAACTTTCTAACCAGAGTTTATCACATATACATGTATTTTTCTAAGGCAATCTTATAGCTTTACAAATCAATGTCATGTGCATAAAATATTCACTTTCTATATTGTTGAGAAATGTATGCAAAATCACATGTTTAAAGGCTTTAAAATCATTATACAAAACCATACTCTTCTTAAACAATATGCTAGTTAGCAAATAAATCAGGTAATTTAATCCATTTCAAAGACATGTAACAGTATAAATAACTTGTAAATAAAACTAATTATACATTTAAAGTTCAAGAAGAGTATAAGATAAGTTATAGAAAGAATTATCTACTCACAAGGTAAGGCTTCAGATTGGACAGCTCTAAAATACACTTGTTCAATTCAAATTTGATCAAATAGACCTTAAAAATGAGTTCGGAGGGTCCAAAAATCTAGAAAATGACTCCAAAATTGTAAAATTTAGCATCCAGGAGATTGGTCAACACTTGTCAACTTATAGGACTATTCACAGTCAAAATTACTATTCACCACCGGAAATCACTATTCATATCAGTTGGATTTTCTGTTTACGACACACAAAAAGTTGTCAAATAGTCGAAAATTTTCATATATTAAGATTTATCTATCTTTTGAATCTTTCTACGGTGTCAAATTTTCAATTTGAGATATTTAAATAAGAGTTTCAGAGTTTACCTTTTTTAAAAAAATTTTATTTCTGATTTACGGCGATTCTACTACTGATTTGAAACATTATTCGGCCAATATCGTAGTATTTTTCGTCTTGAATCTAGTAGTACCCTTAATTTTGAGATAAGAGACTTGAAAGTACTCCAAACCTAGAGAGAAAAAAATGAAGAGAGAGAAAATACTATTTATCACTATTCATTCAGTTTACAAAGATTTTGCAGATTTTTTGTATCTTCTCCCCTTTTTCTTTCTTTTTTTATTTATTTAATTATTGAATAGTTAAAATTTATTATTATTGTTTTTATATACATAATAATATTATTTTTCATCCTAAAGTATTCTAAAAATTTATATTCTTACAAAACTTTAGTTGAACTCTTAAATCATGATTTTTCTTAATAAAAATTTTAATAAAAAAATCATAATATAAAATAATTTCATACATGTTAAAAGAAAAAAATATTATAAAAATAAAATAAAATTTTATTTAAAGTAAAATATAATTATTTTAAGTAAAACAAAATTATTTTAATTAAAATTGTATTTACTTTTATCAAAATATAATCATTTAAAATAAAAATATATTTATTTATAATAAAATATTATTATTTAAAAATTACGGGATATTATAAGTTCTGAAGTTGAAACTTTGACTTCTAAAATTTTGACACCTTTTGAATCTATCTATGCAATTAAATTTTTTATTTGAGTACTTTAAATATGATTTTTAAGACTAGTCAAAATAATTTTTTTCTCTCCTTTGTGATTCTTGTTTTTCAACCTGTTTGGGTGATGTGACCTATCAAATGTATAGATCTTTTTGTTTTAGTCTAACAATACCAATGGTGTCAAATACAGAGGTCTGGAAGTGTTTGAATAAAAAACAACTCATTTTGATCACTACGAACCATCGATGTTGGTGTACTTTGATGATAAAATTATTTTGCAGTAAGAAATCAAAGAAAACTGGAGAGATTTACGATAGACATTGCTGCTTGACTGAAACAAAAACAAGGATTTGTCGATCAAATGTGAAGAGTATCAATAGAGTAAATGACGGAGCTTAGGATTCAGAGGAGAGGTCGAGAGAATTCGTATGAAGGGTATTTGAGTGTATTTTGATTTTTGGGCAAGGAATATTTGGTAATTCAATTAAGTATAATAAAACAAAGAAAAGAATAATATTTATGTTCTTGGGACATTCATATAGAAAAAAAAATTCAGTTTATGATGATTTAATATATTATTGATTTATTTTATCGTATTTTATGTTTGATATAGACGCTAGTTCATATAATTGATCGATCGTGCTTGATTTTTATATTATGTTTTTATATAGTAACTAAAAAGCAGTATAATTAATGAAAGAGGGTTTGTTTCTCTTCTTACTTTAAACAAATAATAATCCTAACACATGCATTATTGATGCAAGTTTCTAATTTAAACGTATATATTTGACTGAATGGTGATAATAAGCTCGGCCTGACCTAATACTAAAGTGCCACAGAATCTCTCCCTATTAGTGCTGCAAATATTTTGGGCAACCGCGGTAGCCCACCCCCCCCCCCCCCCCTCTCTTCTCCTCCTTCTATTATCTTATTTCTTTTTTTCTCCTCGTTTAATCTACACCTATGGACTTGATAGTATAATTAAAAAAACTCTTCTAAAAGGAAACGAAGTATTCTAAAATAGTTATTAAACATTATGATCTTTTGATATTTTTAAATTGTCGTGCTGTCATTTTTAATCATTTTTTTAGTAATTTGGCCGTTGTCGACCTTCTATTTTATAGATAAAAGTGCGTGGTGTTGTTTTTTATAATGGCTCTGATAATACTCAACGAATTTATGTGGTGCTTTATACAAGTTGCAATTATTTTCCACTCCTCTATGGTAAACTGGTAAAAATGCCTTATGACTATGGTGAGGAATTGTATGGTTATTAAAATTGATTGAAACTAGTTCTCCACTTTCTTTTTGGAGGAAATGATATAATTTTTCATAATTGATATTATATTATTTAGTTATGTTTAATTTTTATATATTTTTTTTGTTTAAACTGAATATGTACTTAAAGTGATAAAGATCTCTACCTCAGTATTTTTTTATCTTTTGATATTTTTTGTTGTGCTGCCATCTTTAATAACCTTTTTGGAGATTCGGCCGTTGTCGACCTTCTATTTTATAGATAGAAGTGCCGGGGTGCCGTCCCTTATAATGATTGTGATAATATCCAACAAAATTTTGTGGTGCTCTATACAAGTTGCAATCATTTTCAACTCGTCTATGGTGAAATGGTAAGAATGCCTTATGACTAGGATGAGGAATATGTCTAGTTATTAAAATTGATTGAACCTTGTTCTCCTCCTTCTTTTTGAAAGATTCGAAATGATATAATTTTTCATTATTTTACTGTTCAATTATATTTAATTTTTGTATTTTTTATTTAAACTGAACACGTACTTAAAGTGATAATAGATAAACATTCTATCTCTATATTTTTTAAGATTCACATTCTATTTTTTATTTTTATGAATGAAATTAATATATCTTCTACAAAAAAAAAATCATATATATTTGACTTAGTCTTATTGTTACACTGTCCATATTATTTTTTTCTTTGTGATTTTACCATCTCACATTTTAAAATTTTCATTCTTTTATATTTTTCTTCGTATTTCAGCGTATAGCCAAATTCACAATATTATATATTTTTGACAGAAAAAAAAAATTGTTATTTTAAAATAATCTATGAAGAAAGATGATGCAGTCGCTGTGATCTTTATATAAGACTTATTTGAATTCATCTAAAGATTTAATTAAATAATATAATAAGTTATTTTCTCATATATTTAAATCGTGGCTTATATGATTTCATTATTTTTTTTCCACTTTAGAGAAATTATAATTTGACATGTCTAATTTGTCAATACCAAGATCATAATTATTGCATGTAGTACAAACAAATATTGATTTACAGTAATATAAGTTATACAGCATTTTATTCATAATTATCACTGTAAAAAGTTTAAAATAATGAATAAATATTTTTTTTAAGAAACAATATATCCTTTGGCTAATTTAAATATAAAATAATATTAAACAACAACAAAACCCTCAATGCATCTTCCGGACTAGTTCTTAAATAAATTTAATTTATAAAAATTAAGTAAATTAAACTATTTATAAAGACATAAATTATATAAAACTCACTTTTTTAATAAAACTCACCTTTCACACAATTATATATTTATTCATAATTAACTTGATTTATTTAATAATCTTAAATCTTTTTCAATTTAAAAGTAGCTTTTTCTATCGCATATGAATAAAACCCTACATGTAAAGATGAATAACATGGTAGATCAATACAGTATCTCATTTCATTGCTCCACCACGAAAAAATAGAGAAGATTAAATTATATAATTCAATATTACCAAAGTACAAACCACTGAGTATGATTTAACGGTGAGGGGTTGAGTCCGTCTACCCCATGTATTGAAAGAAATATATATTACCATGGTACACAGTTAGGTAATCTCCTGAGGGCTGAACACTTGGAGACAAAAGCTTTCTCAGCAATGTTATTTATCAAAATAATTGTAAAAATATCACTATTATAGTGTATTACAATAATAAAAAATTTTAAAAAAAATTTTTGATATTTTCAAAATTTTCAAAAATTTTAAAAATATTTTTTAAAATAAAAATAGATAAAAAAATTATTTTTTTACTGTTTTTAATTTTCAATAAAAATAAAATTGAAAACAAAAAAACTAAACAGGTCTTATAAATTAATTATTTTATTTATTTATTTATTTATTTATTTATTTTATTCATTTGGCTGATATTCAAATTTATATTCTGAGCCATGAAAAGGACTCCAATGGCATTGAGCCAATTGGCTCATTGATACTAGACAACTCATTCTACAATATACAAACCAATCTATCACATCCAACACCCACAAATATTGAAAGATTATTTAGCTGAATGTATATAAATAGCCCTTTCGGATGCCTTGAGCTCACAAGCATTTCATGTCTTGCTTAAGCCTTTAACTTGTACGCATGTATTCATTTATCCAATTCGTCTTCGAACTTCAGTGTTGAAACACGTAGAAAAATCCACTACTCCAAATAAAATAAAGTGTTTCACTTGCACTGAGATTCACTTCATCAAATAACAGTGATTTCAAAGTGCCGGCAAATTCTTTATTGCTGAAGTCAGTGTCTTGAGCCTTCATTTACTGGAAATTATGTACTAGAGAAAGAACAACCTGCATTGGAGAAACAGGTGTCACAGAAGCAGCCAGTATCATTACTCAGAGAAATTGAAGACAACAATGAGAGCAACAGATAAAGACTTCCATTGAATGAGAAATCTTTGACCTATTCATTACAATAACAAAAACACCGATAGGAGATGGATATATACAAAATAATAACGTGTTTGATTTAATAACAAATAGACACTCCAACTTAGCACTAGACAGCATTTGCAAAGGAAGTAAAGAAGGATCCACAAACTTGCAGCTCAAGGGTGTGGGGATACTTTTATGAACCCAAAAAAAGGCAATAAAGGGGGGGAAATTGCAATAATCCAAAGAAATTTATTGGATAAATAAAATGATATTTCCTCATCACTTGTTATAGTATCAAATAGAATGAGAAACTTATGAAGGAGGAGAAAAATCTCACAGCTTAACAATTTTCCTAAAATAATGCCTTGGCACAGTTTGCAAGCATCTGCATGATGTTGAAACTGCGTGGTAGAAAATTTTGATTCAGTAACCTGTACGGGAAGCCAAACAGCAACATGAAATCAATTGCGATAAGATAAACTGAGCATAATGCCATGTGCCATTTTTAATTTATTTCATCTGGGAATGAGGAAAGGAAAAGTCTGATGCCAAAAAGCTGACTTGTCCAAAGCTCTTGAATAAAAAAACTGCAGGCAAACAAATAGAAAAGGCATGAAGTAGTTGCACTCTTCAACCTTAATGTGACCATAATCAAAATTACTTACATCTTTCCATGACCTTCATAGAAGACTTGCCTCACTTTGTCATTTCCTAAGGAAACATGGATTTTAAACCATTCTTTAGAAAAACGAAAGAAAGAGAAAATATTAAGATTTTTTGTTCATGTTATTCTCACCAATCAAAAATGAAAATGGGGAAGGATCAAGGAAAAATAACATAGCTATATACAAGAAAAGTAGACAAGGTCATCGAAAATAGATTGTCAAATACATCCAAATATAGCTGCTTCCAGCTTCCACATAAAATGCCTTCCTCTATTTCCCTCACTCTCTATGTCTCTAGTCTCAATATATTAAGTATAACAGTTGCTAAAGACTCAAGTTTTATCAATTATAACCACCAACCTTTCTCAAAAGTTTAAGCTTTTAAGTGAAGGTTTATGAATAATTTTATTATAAAATCTCTAACGCCTCCCTCCACATGAAAACCCTTTGGACTTCATGTGTGGACAAAACATAGACCCACTTACAACAATAACAACTAAACATTTTTCTACTAGGTGGAGTCGGCTACATAGATCAAACGGCGTCACAGTGACCTATCATGAATGAGATCAATTGATAGGTTATTAACTATTAAATCATTTTTAATAGTTTCTCCTATTATTATTTTTTTTATCTCCCTCTACCTCTAACTATCGGACTATTCTCCATCTGATCTACTCTTCTCACTAGAGCTTCTACAAATCTTCTCCACACATGACTAAACCACCTTAAGCGAAATTCTACCATCTTCACAATAGGTGCTACCCAACCTTCTCTCTAATGCACTCGTTTCTAGTCATATTTCTTTTGATATGTCCACACATCCAGCACAACGTTCTCATCTCTACAACATTGAATTTATCTTCATGTTATCTTTTGACCGCCCAACATTCAGTATCATACAGACCCACCTACCTTGTGCTTAAATTTAAATATAAAGAATGACAGCAGCAAGGATCAAACTCCTAACAATTTAATCATAGATACCATGTCAAAGACCATTTCAAATCAAAAGAATTTAAGAGAAGATACATGAATAATTTTATTATAATTTTTAACAATCATGATACTGAACCAAACCCATTCCACACAGCAAATATCAAATCAGAAAAAGCTGAAAAGAATTGAACAAATGCTGAACGTACTCACTCTCTACTTGTATCCTATTTCCGACATCAAATGGCGATAGCTTCGTCCACGTATCAATCTATGCCACAGAAAACTAATCAAGTTGTGGAAACTCAATTCCATGCGCTGCTGGACAAGCCTGTAACCAGATATCAGCATAAATACTTTTAAGATGCAATGCCATTCATTCTCAGCATATTGAAACTCAAGAAAATCACTTACCATCTCACAAGACACCTCTGAATTCCTCTAGATATGGGGCGCATGAAGGATGGATCTCTTTGAGAATAAAGCAATCCCACCTACAAAAGACAAGAAGAAAAGAAGGCCACGATTTAGCACATTCAATGTTTCCAAGAGTTGGTCTATGTTTCCATTTGATAGATATTTTAAACTAACAAATAATAAGTAAAGGGAAAAAAACCAAAAAAGAAAAAATCAATCAATAAAATTGTCTAAATGAATATAAAGAGTAATTGCTATGGATAAGCTAAAGCACTTCAGAAGTTTAGACACGCAATTACCTATATAAGTTGCAAGGTTTAAAAATTGACAAGGGAGCAAATAAAAGGTCACTGGGTTTTCTGAAACAAAATGCAGATAAACAAAGAGTAGGTACCTCCAACAATGCAACAGCAGAAGGATCATCAAATATTTCAAGGCTGCAATCTGCTAGGTAATTAACCTGCACCAATATAATGACCAGCATTATGCTGCAGATTACAAGTAAATCTTTACCATGGTCAGACTTCAAACTCAAAGTACTTTAATCTACTAATAAAAATTTCAATTATTAAATACATAACTTACAAGCAATTGAATTTTTTGAGTCTGGTTAAATTATCTGAAATAACTTAATCTTCCAACCAAACAACATCTGCGTTCTTTTTATTCCATCTGAATTTTTTATAAGAGCATAATCAAGATATTGTTTAAGGGTGAACCAAAAAAATATTTTCGGATTCCAACTACTTCCATAAATTTTATTTGGTTTTCTTTGACATGCAATCTTTAGGTCTTGTAACAGACAAAGATTGATTGCATTTATCAAATTTTTAACACAAACGGTTTGACAAAAATCCAGTTGCAGAGACTTCCCTATTAACAAAAGGAGTTAAATAAGTACCTCAGGCAAACTACTTATAATAAGGAAAACAAGCATGTAAAAAAAGCATAACCACGCCCAAATACTGTATTTGGGAGAAGAATTGGTACAAAGGGAAGGAAGAAACACTGGTACTTGTTTGGGAGTTTCCTTCTATTAGGAGGGAAAGGGGAGTGTAAGGGTCCATTCACCTCTGCCCATTTCCAATTAAGAGAATAAAGAGTAAAATTTGCATCTTGAGAACTAGAGAAGTAATGGAAAATATATTGCCTAAAATTGTTCCCTCCCTTCCTCTTCCGCCTTGCAACCAAACCAAGAGGTAGATTTACTACAAATATTTTATGAAAGATCCAAACCAAGACATAAAACCATCTACCCTCCAATTCTCTTTAAAGGCATTTGCTTTTTATTTCTTTTAAAGCTCTGAATTGACTTTTGAAGGAATATTTTCTGGGTCAGATATATTTCTCATTAAAGTTAATCAAATGAAGTAATATTTTCTCTAAATTTTCCAATATCCATTTGATTATGCAAATTTATAGGAAAAATAAGGCTTAAATATACTTTTGATCTCTCTATTTAAGTAGTTGCATCAATGCAGTCCTCCTGTTTTGAATATTAAGAATTTTGTCCCTCTATTATTACCAAATGCATCAAAATAACCCCTCCGTTAAATTGGCCGTCTATTTTTTAATTAAATTCCCACATGGCAGACACATGGCCTCCACAAAAAGACATCTGGCACTAAGTTTGACATTCTAGCAACTCAATCACACCAAATTGAGTGGATCTTTTTTTTTTTTTGGTGTATGTGTTAGCTGCCATGGAGTGTTAGGTGTCATATTGGGTTTCAAATGTCTTTTAGTAAAGGCGGCGTTGTGGCTACACAAGCATTTAATAGAATAAGAGATAGCCAATTTTACAGAGGGCCAATTTTAATACATTTGGTAATAACCAAGGGATGTAGTAACTGAACATATTCAAGATTTGAGACCTCAATGTATGATTTTTGTAAATAATATAGTTTTAATTGATGAATCTAAAGAGAAAATAAATATGATGTTAGAGTTATGAAGACAAATTTTAAAAACACATAGTTTTCGTATAAGTCAAAATATAATAGAATATATGAAATATAATTTTAGTAAAAAACAATCAAATACGAATTTAGAAGTAAAACTTAGAGACTATTTATTAAAACAAGTCACAAGTTTTAAATATCTTGAATTCATTATACAAAACGACGATAAAGTAAAAGAAGACATAAATCATAGAATTCAAACGGGATGGATAAAATGGAAAAAAAAAAATTCAATGTCATTTATGATAGAAAAGTGCCACTCAAAATTTAAAAAAAAAAGTATATCACACAGCTATAAGACTTGCAAAATTGTATGATAATGAATGTTGGGTGATTAAAAAATAACATGAAGATAAATTTAATGTCGCAGAGATGATAATGTTGCGTTGGATGTGTGGACATATTAGAAGTTATATGATTAAGAATGAATGTATTAGAGAGAAATTTAGGGTAGCACATGTCATGGAAAAGATGGTAGAATCTTATTTAAGGTGGTTTGACCATGTGTAGAGAAGACACACAGAAGCCCTACTGAGAAGAATAAATCAGATATAATGCAACCTAATAGTTAGAGGTAGAGAGAGGTCAAAGAAAAAAAATAGGTGAAACTATTAAGAAAAATTTAATAATTAATAATCTCTTTATTGATTTCATTTATAATAGGTTACTGTGGCATCGTTTAACCCATGTATCCGACTTCACCTCGTTGGAAAAAAACGTTGTTGTTGTTGTTTGTTGGTAATAACTGAGGGACCAAATTCAGAATATACAAAATGGGGGAATTGAATTGAAGGAACCACTAAAACAGAAGGGCCAAAAAGTGTATAAGCTAAAAAAATAAAAAGCTTTGCCAAGAGTAATTTATGAAAAGAATAGAGTATCAACATCAATATTATATTCTAATTCACTGGTCTTCTCTCAATCCAAATAATCATTAGGTTAAATTTTAAATTTTGTATTCATTTTATAGTTTAAAAATATATACTTTTAATTTTTTTTAAATGTTACAAACATATTGCTACGTTATTTTGCAGAGGTTCTCCCCGTACCTCCCAAAAAAAATCCTCTCCTCTTTTCCAATAAAAAAATGCCCAAAACAAGTTTTGGCCCTCGCAGTTGATAACATGCAAAGTACAAACCAAATATCTTTTTTGTCTATAAGATTAAGAATCATCAGAAAAATATCACTAACCAAAAACTATTAGGAGTTCAAAAAAATCATTACAACTGTCTTGAAAATTCCTATTTGGGTCATCTTTTCTTTTATTGATATTTTTCATTTTGATCCACATAAATTAGACTACTACAATTAAGTCATTTCCTCCAGACTTTAATGTCATAATATATACCAATAGTCTTCCATTTAATTAAAAATATTCCTTTCCCATGCAAGAAAAACGCCAATATAAATAGTTCATATTATTTACATGTGCCAGAATAAGGACAGCATGTTATAATTTCACATTTTCACAGAATTGTATTTGCTTCAGCATCCTTTTTTTAATAGGAATGTTCTTGCATAGGACAAGAAAGAAATGAAAGAGATATTCCAATTTACCCCAAATTCTGTATTGACAAGAGACTGAACAAAATCCATTAATTGAAGCTTTGCCCACTCCATGCACGATGTGGGGTCGTCAGTCTGTGGAGGATGCCTCCAAGGAGCACCAAAACGTAATTTATCTTTCAAAACCTTTCCATTACGAACATCAACAGCAAAGTTTTGCAAGATCTCCAATGCTCTATCCATAGCAGGGTTCACAACAGTAATCTAAATTGAGGCACCATTAATCACACATGCAGAAGAGTATTACAATATTATTTGAAGTTGAACTGAACAAAGTGAAAAAATGTACATCATGGTAACTAGATATACAAATATTAAAAGATCTAAACACTAATCTACTATAACTTTGGATTGTAAAGGACATAATTTCACCCTAAACAACCTTGGTAGGAACAATTAAAATATAAATAATTATTAATATTATAGGGCGTATTTCATATTTCTGTTATTGCTCAAGTATTAATGAAATCAATGATACTGCAAACAAGGGTGAATATTTATGTAATTCTTAGGGGTGGCAAAGGGAGGATTGGGCAGGTCAAGGATTTGCCGGTGTTTGGCAGATAAAATATAATCCATTAACCCATTTAGAATCATTAAAACTAATAAAAAGAAATATATCCAATCCATCCATCACTTATATAGTAATTTATATTGACCTCCCCTAATGTTTTCAAAACATACACTCATTCCCCATCTATCTTTAATTTATACTAGACCCAGCTAGAAATATATAACACTCCCTTTAGTAAGAACTACGAAGTTTATTTTGAAGCATGAGATTGGCCTTTTGGTGATATGCGCTGTGCATTAGATAAGACTATTGGGAGTTTTTAGGAGGGACAATACACCTAGTGTTGAGAGTACAAGCTCCATTAACAAGTCTGCCTATAGAGTTGTGATTCCTGTATAAATTAAGACTAGAGATGGTGTAAGTTAAAAACCTCTAGAGAAGTGAATATAATTTTCTCTTATTTTTATTTCATAATTGAACTACTTTGAATTAAAAACAAAAGTTTTATGTTTTATCTAAAAATTGAAAACAGAAGTATGTAGTTGATTCAATTACTCATACTATAATTACAACAACAACAACAACTAAACATTTTTTCACTAAGTGGTATCGGCTACATGAATTAAACGACTCCATAGTGACCTATTATAAATGATGTCAATAAAAAGATTATTAATTGCTAACTCATATAATTATTTAACAAAATAAATTTGCACTTGAAAATAATTGAATTGACCTAGTCATAAAATGAGTTAACTGCTCAATGGGCAACTCTTCTTGTTCAAACCCATTAATGCCATGAAGTATCTCAATTAAAATTACCTGAAATGTGGGGTGTTGCTTCATTAATTAAGAAGATTATTATTGAGGTTAATTGAGTCAAACACGCAGCGGCCATCAAGCAATCTATAATTACTAATTAAAAACCTTCAATTATAACCAATGCAAGAAAGCAATTGAAACGAGGAAAAAAATGCTGATACCTTGACAACACAAACTCTTTTTTGCACCAAATAATGGAATAAAAACTATGTAAAGGATAAATTCCTGCATTCTGGTTGGACTGTCCAAATACAATGGGCTACAACCTTATGGGTTACATAGTTCCAACCACCAATTAGTAATATGAATCCAATATGAACAAGTCCATTAAATTCATCTTTCTAATGGAAAAGTGGTAGATGAACAGGATAGATTATGGGTCCTAGATCAAAATTGCCACCCCTTCCTAAACAAATTTTTGGAAACCTAAAGGGGCACTTATGGGTCAGCTAACATCAAATAAACCATTTTGCCTCAAAGCCAAGTGTCTGAAAGTTTAAGCTCTGCACCAGATATAGTTTGTAGTTGATAACTTGATAAACAACCAACAGGATTTTATCTTATATAATATTTAAGCAAAAAAATTATTTATTTAATATTTTGATGACAACATTTTTTAGTGTTAATTTAGCAATATATTTCCTCTATAATTGCATGTTATGTATGTTTCATAGGATACCTCTAAACATGAAAACAAGTAAATTCAACAACAAAGGGAACTATTATTTCTATAGAAGAAAAATTCAGTCCTAATTATATATTTTGCATTGTATATAATAATTCAAATCAAACTTAATCAATAGTTTTAACTGTAACCTAATATGAACCCTATATTCTCTGTTGTCAGAGTAGTTTCTGTATTTCAAATTCTTAGCCTCTTTATAAGGATTTCTTAAGCTACCATAAATGACAAAACTCAACCAAGTTATAGAAAGCTTTAATATACACCAGAGACCAGACAGCTTATGAACCAGGTGATCATTTTTTGTTCTAGCACTTGACTATTTTTATCATTCTATCTATAATTGATGATAAATAAATGCAATTTAAAAATAAATAAATACAATAACAGACTAGAAACAAAGAAAATAAAGATCATTAAGATATACATGTGATCTATCAGCAAAATACAGTATCTGATGCAGGAATCCAAACATAAACCGTGTTAAATAACTATGCTCAGGGTAATTCTCAATAAATAAATTGATGTTTTTTATTTGTTGATTCTGGTAGAAGGAAAAATAGCGCAAGGAAAGACAGATGTGATTCTGAGGTCACTGTGAAACTTACTTGCAAATATGCTAAATATGCATCTACAATGTCCTCAAAGGTACTATCCTTGTCGCCAGTTACCCTACAGTTGAACAAAAGCATGAGCAACAATCTATCTGAAGATATAATGCCAATCACATAAAAAGACTATAAAGCCCACATAATAATGTAAAGCATTCAGACATGATGTTCATAAATGTATGATTGTGGAGCCTACATTAGTTGAGAATAGGACAAAAATAACCCTCAAATAATTCTTACTCCTGGTAATAATTGCTTTGTTTGAGTGTATAGAGTTCAAACAGATGTCGAGGGTTTGGCCCAAGTAACTCAGCAATAACTTTCCACTGCAATTTAAGAACTACTAGTTAAATATTGTAAAAATATTCCTGCAACTAAAATAAACAAGAAAAGAATTGAAAATTCATAGCATGATGGCATAGTCGCCTTACTTCTGAATGACTGAAATAATCAGTGACCATGTGGAATTTAGCTTCTTGTGGAGTCCATCCAAAGGTCTGCCAATTAGATATTGTTCAATGAATGATATAAACTAATACATAAACCAAATGGAAAAGCTCCATGATCACATGAAATCTCCAACTCTCACACACAGACAAATCTCCATTTTCATACACATACAGTTGAGTAGTCGACCGTAAGGTCAGTATATCTAAAAATTATCTTCACTTCATAACCATATTGCAGAAACAACCTTTGCAGGAAATTAATTAATTAAACCTTACCAGAAGAATTCAAATGCACCTAAAAAGATAATAATATACACAATAACATTTCTACCAGCAATGATTTTTCCACCCATAATCTAAATACATCAAGATGTAATATGAAGATTCTTAAAAAAAAAAAAAAAAGGGAAGCTTTAACAATTAAAAGAAGCATTAAATTATGTAAATCCCATTTAGTGTCTCTAAGGAGGCAAGTAGACAGAGAGATATCTAGAAAATATAGCTGTAGATTATTTCATCTATTAGAGTTCTATGCTTAATCAAAAAATGCATACTGGACTTACAAGTCCATGTGCATTCATGTATCTCCACCCTGCATAAATATGTTGGTATGCGTGTGAAAGAGAGAGAGGAAGAAGATGTTTTTGATTAAAGTACCTCGCGGGAAATGAATATGTCAATAAATCCAAAATCCAAGAAAGCTTTGTATGAATAGTAGCTGAGGCAAACAACAAGGTATTAGAATTATAAGACAAAAAAGAAACTAAAGTAATCATACTTTTACCAAGTAATCCAATGAGTTACATGTTACATAAGGATGAAACAATTTAGCACAAGACAGGCAAAAAAGAGATATAAGAATGATACAAGTAGATAATGTGAAAGCCAACTTCTATTATATATATGACTGAGAAGTTCACAAGAACAAATGGAAATCTAGAAAAGGCTGGCTAGAAGAGGGCTACAGCCCAAGTATGCTGAAAGCTAATAAATATCCATGCAAGAAATTCAACTCCTAAGCCTACAAGCAAATCTTTGATATACTACAGTACAAAAGAAAACCAAATTGACTGGTTCTAATCAACAATGAAAATGTATTTGCTATGAAAATAATTAATAGTAACGGTAAAATGCTCTCTGTCTATTCATGTTATCTGTATTTGTAAGGCAGGGGACCCAGTAATTCAATTTCTGTCTTATGCTTCTACTTTCAACATCTTATATAATCATTTAGTCAAAAAACGAATTAACTTGAGAATCAATTTGCAGCACATTAGCACTCAAGAATCAAGATTATGCACCTGGAATAAGAGATCATCTAGAAAATTGACAAAATGATTTCTTACTCCTCAAACCTCATGGAATTGCAATGACATGTTTCCTAAATTGTCTAAGAATTTCTACATTGAGTAGGAACAATTAATATTTAACAATTAATATTTAACAATTCATCTCACATCACAGGCCCTCACTCACCCACAAAAGGAAAACAGTAAAACAGCGTATAAAACACAGTTGTGCTTAAATTCTGAACCATTTCATTAAAAACAAATACGAATTAAACCACATAAAAATTTGGTGCTGATTGCAGTCAGAGATTAACCAGACTGTCATAATGTAATTGTGATCAAAGGTGAAACTAGGGTGAAAATGAAGCTGAAAGAATGGAACTTACCTATCAGAAGTCACCAGAATTACAGGCAAAATGCGCTCATTTGCACCCAAAGCAATTATTCTCCATATCAGACTATCATGATAAAGTGGTCCACTGACTGAAAGCTCATTGTTGAGGATTGCATGCTTTAGAACTTCAATATTGTTAATAACCAACTTTGGCTGCAAGTGATTTGAAAGCATCAGCAATTTGAACCTCAAAATTCACTATAAAAATACTTAATCCGGTTGTTTCTATACCATAGCATAGAATACAAGCATACAGTAAAATGCCATGCCATAAAATACTAGCAAGAAATATGTCTCCTTATTCACCTATTCCGTGTAATATGCGAGGGAAGAAATATATACACCAACGATATAATATAATTACCTGAAAATGATCCATTTCAGCAGCTTGTGATAACAACTCCAACAACAAACAGGGCCAATCAGTACAGCTATGTGCCAAAGACCTTGAAAACCCACCCGTCCTGTTCAGATGAGCAATGGCACTAGCCCTCCACCCTTGTTGAACCTTAATCACCTCCTTTGCGAGTTTAAGTGCTACAATCGCCTCCTTGAAATACGAAGCCTCTTCAATAGACAAATTACACCCCTTCTCACCCAACCTCAAAACCCGATCAATCTCATTGGCATTATATCGACCAGATGTCGCAAAAATTGCCCGATCCCACAATGTGGAGAGCGAAACCCTGTTTGAAACCGCGGATTTTGAAGCATTGCTGCTCTGCAATATACGCCTAAGTGCAGTATTCAGATCGTGCCATTTGTTTAAAGTGGTGAATATTTGCTGGGAGGTGATGGTTCCAATCATGACACCCTTTTCTGCCATGGATTCGAGGCAGTGTTCGAGCCTGCTCCGGCAATCTGACAAAGTGGGTCGCGGACAATTCGACCAAGAAGCCCATGGAAATGACTGATTATATTGTGGGTGGTGATCTTTGATGGATTCAGCAAAGTCTACGTACCCAGTGAGGTGGGGGCCTTTGTTCCACTCGCCGAGCAACCCTGTTAACAACGAAATGTTAGAGAAACCAAAACTAGAACTTAACAGAGAGAAGAGAGAGAAAGGAAGGAATCTACGTTCAAGTATGAGAGTCGTTTTTCCGACGCCTCTGGGTCCGTGAAGAATGAGAGGCTGAGGGACGCGATGGTGCTGAACGTGATTGTTTAGAATGGTTTCAACCAGGGGTCTTGGTATGATCCTCCATGCTTTATTCACCATTTTATTCTCTATGCTGGGTTTTGAATTGTTGATGAGGCCCTCCTCCTTCTTTGTCGTCCCTGTAGTGGCACACTGGCACTCAGCTCTGGTTCTGAGGCGGAGATAGAAGGAGGGTTTTGGGGGTTTAGGACACTCGGGCGAACCGCCGGTTGATTTGATATGTTGGGTGGATCCATGGTTTACTGCCTTGCTATCTCCCAGCATCTGGGAAATAAAACGTAAAATTAGTTTTTAAAAAAAAAAATCATTTAAGAAAACTAACAATTCAGTCTCACAGTTCACAAATCTAATTAGTTTAAATTTTTAAAATTTTTTGAGTGCTTAGTTTTTAAATTATTAATATTACTACAAGTAAGTTTTTTTTTACTTTTTAAAAAATAAAGTTTATTGCACATATATCTCTAAAGAAATTATTATATATAAAGTTTAATATTTTTAAAAATTAATTTATATATTCAAAAATATTTAGAATTCAAATTATTAGTATACTCCATCAAATTTCTATGTCACGATGAAAATTTAAAAATTTTAAATGACTTAATGATTTTCAAATAAATTTATGTTTTCAATAATCAATTAATTTTTAATACTTTGATTAGAAAACTTAATTTTCGATTTTCAATTTATTGTCCAAATTATTTGGATTCATCTCAAAATTAATAAAAATATTTAGATATTTGTTCCACGAATAATGCTTCATAAGCAATCCACTCTAAGAAATTTTGTTTGTTTTCAATATTATTCTAAATCTTAAAAATGTTTCTCAATAATTTATATCTCTTGGAAAAAAAAATTTATTAGATATAATTAATGTATAATTAGTTTGTATACTTAACCAAATTTATTTTAAATAATATGCCAATGTATTAGGTTAGAATGAAAATTATATCAAAGAAAATATTCAATGACCTAAGTAAGAGAGAGAGAGAGAGAGAGAGATGCCCTCATAAATGTCCCCAAATAATAATGATTACCCTTCAAAAGGGCAAAAAAAGTGACTATTAAATTGTCAACGTTGGCTCAATTGGTAGAATTAAAATACATATTAGAGATCTTTTATCAATAGACATTCATCAATTACTGTACATTTTACCTTGGCTGTTCTAACTCATAAATTTTGATTTACAAAAAAAGAAAAATTAACTCAATAAATCAAAAGAAAGATAAGAAGAAAATGGATTAAAGTAGCAGCATGAACTTTATTAGTTGTATACGCTATTATTTTAAAATTTTACAAAAATTCAATTGATAGTTTTTTTTTTTTTGGAGGAAATCAAGCCATACGCTTTGCTATGATTTTGTTTTGTTGTTCCAACCACATTTGTTGCTGATGCAATAAACTTTGCTCTTGTATTAACTCAATTGAGGCATGCTCATTGGTCTTTGCACTAGGCCACACCCCAAAGGGATCATCTCCTGTGGGTGTTGTCACCATGGTATCATTGGAATTTCTTGCACTAAACGTTGGTGCTGCTTTAGTATCATCAAAATTATGCGCCCAAAAGTCTGAAGGGACCTTAGTCTCATTGAAATTCTGAGAGGCAAAAGTTGGTGCTGCCATTGCCATATCAACATTTTGTGTGCTAAATGTCAGTACTGTACTTGTCTCATTTGAATTGTGGGCATGAAAAGTTGGTGTTGAACCAATTTCATAAGAACCTCGAGCATAAAAGGTTGGTGCTGCAGTGATCTCATCTGAACTTTGAGCATGAAAATTTGGTCCCACTGCCATGTTGGTCTCAGACGAACCTTGAGCACTCAATGTTGGCACCATTGTGAACCCAGTTGGATTAAGGTCACCAAAAATTAGAGCCAAACTGGTCTCAGAGTTAGAACTTTGAACAGTGAAGGTTGGTGCTATTGTTGCCTCACTTGGATTTTGAGCAGAAAACTTTGGGGCCATAACAAAATAATCAGTAAAACCAGCTTTGTTTTCTGTGGTGGAAGGAGTAATGGTTGCTATATCTTCTAGGAATGGATTGTATTGGTGTTCAGGTAGTGAAGGCTGATCAAATAAGGTGTCAATGATTAATGGGTCAATCCCATTTGACATTCGTGGTGAGGCTTGCTCTGGTTTAGTTGCTGTCTCGGCCAACACTAACTCCCAACAATCTCTGGAGCCATCGTTTGAACCCGAAGTTGTATTTTGTTGTTCCTGTTCTTTTGTTTGACTATGTTGCTCTTCTTGCTGCAAATAATCAAAACTCACCTTTTCAAAACTTGGCCTTGTTGTTTGATCAATTGGCAATGAATAGGTTGACCCTTCATCATTTTCACCAGCAGAGTCATCATTTGGTGATTGTTTCTCATCCTGCTCAAAATGCACAGAACAAAAATCTTGCTCAAGCGACCTAGCAGGGGTCAACCCAGCATCAGTTGCACTCATAAGGTCCTCTAACGATGTAGACCCGTTTTCGGATCTGGTCTCAAAAGTCCTTTCAGGTGTCCCATATCGCTCAAAAGCTTCATCTTGACCTAAACTCGAACGTGGATCCTTCGGTGGAGTAAGTTGTTTGGAAAGGGGGGATTGACAATTATTTGCAGAAAATGAAGTTTGATCTTTCAAGAACTCTTGTAATGTCTCCATAAGCTCATCAGATATCTTTTGCACCCTTGGATACTCAGAGGTCCTCCCAATCCCAAGGCTTGCACACCAAGAATAGAATTCAGATAGCTCATCAAATTGTTTTGAGGATTTGACACAAGCTTTGAAGGCTACTACACATGCCCTATATGGCAATTGAAAGAAGCTATCTAAGACAACAGCAAGTCCATCAGAAATATCCCTATACAAATCAAAACTTTCTTGGACAATAGCATATAAAGAAACCTGAACCAAACTGTTTTTCTTGGCTGACCCAGTTGGTCTAGAGCCAATGGCTCTATCCAGCAATTTCTGCCAGTAAGTAATTTTATCAAGCACCATTGTGGGTTTCATGTCTTTGATGCCTGGTTCATTAGATAATTTATTATTTTTCATGCTCTTGATCTCATGGGTTCGGTTATGATGATACGTGAATCGACGTTGAAGCTTTCCGGTGAGGAAGCAATCTAAACGCTCATCAAGATACAGACCAAATGTTCTAACAAATGCAGTAAAATCCCAAGAATTTGAACAAGAGTCATCCTTGAAGCTTGAAAGGTTGAGAATTTTCGCACCTCGTTTCATTGCGTGGAAGATTTCTCTGGGGAAATATAGGTCACCGTCTTGAAAGATTCTAAGGACAAGCATAAGAGATTTGAGGGCAACAACCCAGTTTCGAGTCTTACCAATTCGTTTGCCTACGAATTGAGCACAAGCAGCTGCGTAGACTTTGTTGGAGGAGACTAGTTGAACAATTTCTTTGACATAGCGATTTTCCATGGGAATTTCATCATGGGTGGTGGCTTTGAGGATGTTCACCTCGAGATTGGCTGCATTGGTTACCTTAGCTATGCTGATGCTGGTTTGGTCCTTCACTGCCCCTAGCGCCTTCCTTAGCTTGCATGCCATGGTGGATTCAGATGTCTCCTTTTATCTTCTTCAGGTTTGAATATTAAGTTAATGTGGCTTCTTTTTTAAGATGGGATTGGGGAAGAGTGAAAGGTGTTTGGGAGGAAATTGACAGAAAATGAGAAAATTTCTAATCTCACTGAGATGGAGGAGAGAGAGAGAGTAGGGATGTTTCTTTTGGTTCTTATTTTAGAAGTGTAAATTTGCACGGTGGGGAGTGAAGATGGGGAAGGGAAGCTTGAAAGGAGGAAAGTGTCCTCGTTCTTTTGGTTGACCCATCTATGCTTTTGAATACGTAATTTAACTTCACTATATTCGGTTAATGTTAATTTTTTAAAAGATTAAATCCAAATATTTATTTCTTTTCCAAGACAATACGTAACTTTTTTTTTTGAAAAAGACAATAAATAAGTTGTAAATTAGATTAAAAATATTTAATTATCTGTATACCCAAAAATAAAATATTTTATTATAAAAATACATATACTCACAACTCAGTAGAATAAATATATAGGTTGGAGTAAAATATTTGGCAAGAGGTAAACTCCATTACTCGAGTAACACTTATTTAATGCCTAGTTATTAGAATCGAATCAGATATTGAATCATTAGATTAGGTCACTAAATTACTGAGTCAATCGTTAGGTCATTAATTAATTAAATTATTTATTTAAAATTTAAAATTAATATACATTTTAACTTAAATTAAATATAATACATTTAAAAAAGTGATATTAATAAATATAATATACTTCATTTTGATAAATAATAAGTAAATACAAATTTATATATATATATATAAATTATTATCAAACTTTTAGAAAAACGATGACATAAAATTAATTTTGTAAAAAAAAGTTTAAATTTGATCTGATTCAATTGTTTCACTAGTTTACCGGTTCAATAGCCAAATTAATATGGACCAATCTAATTCAATTATACAAAAGGTCTGACTGTTAAAACTAGACCGATTTGATGGCTAATACACTTGATCATCGGTTAATATACTTCATTGATTATTGCTTATTTACCCTTAAAGTGGATGAAAAGAGTTTTCAACAATTTTTTCTACGGACATTGGCTAATATGCAAGAGACTAAGGTTTCACACAATTAACTGGATACGACATTCACTTTTTTTTATCATAGAGATTGTAAATATGAGAATGGCTAAATGATTTTGAAAATTTGTTGAGGTTCTCTAGATTAATTTTCATAAAACTGGGGCCAAAACAAAAAATAAGAATAATTATTTTTCTTACTTGTTGCCACATGAACCATGGCAAGTGTATGTGGGAGTTAAGACGGCGACACTTATTTTTACATAATAGTAAGATTCACCTTATTAATTTTAAGCGCTCGAGTCCGCTCTAGTAAAATTCTTTTTATAACACTTATCATAAATAGTAGTATAAACTAGTTAAGATGTTTTAAAATTACTATAAAGGAATTACCTGCAATCATTTGATAAGTTGAAAAGATAAAACTGTCATTCTTCTTGTAGACAAAAGGGTAAATATTAAATTATTTATGAATTATTCATACTTAAATGGATAGAAGATTAAATTTAACTCGATTAATTTATTATAAGTTAAGATTGAGTAATTATTAATCTCTTTTAGTTAAATAATTTGAATTAAAAAATTTAATGTTCAGTAATAAACTTGCAAACAACTTGATTATCCATAAAGTAATACAGATATATCAAAAGCCATGCAAAATTACAATAGTTTATAATCACTTTTTCTTATGTATGCATATACATTAGATAAAATTTTATTGTAGTTTAATTAATATATCATATTTATTGTATTATTCAGATTCACATGCCAAATTTCATCATAATTTTTTGATTTGACTCAACCCATGAATTTATTATATTTTTAAGCTTAAAGACACTTTTGGTTTTGGTGTTTTATAAATTCGTCAACTTGATCTATATAACTACATACCAAACAATGCTATTTTTTCTTCTTCTTTTTAAAAAAAATGTTCAATTTTGTTCTTCCTATCATAGATTTATCAAGCATTTAATAGAACTTAGTAACATATTGTTAAAAGTGACACCAAGACATATCAACTAGTACAATAGATCTATTTATACCTCCAAGAGTTAATTGTCATATCTGTCGGTGTCGGTACAATGAGACAATAAGATATGACATCCTAATAACTCGATATTTTTATGTTTAATCTCTATACAAAGAATAGTCTCACACCATAAACATTTTCTCTACCCATCACACAATATATGATTTACATGTGTTTCTCACCATATTATTTTAATTATATTTTTTATAAAAAATAATTTGATCTACCGTCATTGAACACTTTTTTTGTCCACTCACGATGTCTATATTATGATATTTGACAAAAATAATATTTTTTAAAAATTATTTATACCACGTATTGTGATCTGAATATTGTTAGTAAACAAAAAATTATTCATCAACAATGGATCAAATACCAACTCTTTTTTTTATGCATCTTTCTCACACAATAGCATATATATATATAGGCAAAGTAATCTTAGCCTTCACATTAGTCATCATTGGCTACATTTTAATTTCTTTTATGTTCATTACATGTATACCTTCACATTTGGGCTATGAATCAATTTTAATAACCATTGAACTATTCTGGTAATAATACCAATTTAATGACCATGTATAAAACAGATTGATTTTTTTTAATAAGAGATAGACATTTTATTGTCAAGAAGTAAAGACGAAGCCAAGACTCCTCAAGACATAAAAGAAGGATTACTGTGAATCCTGAAGAGCGCAAATGACCCACAAAACAGAACAAACCAAACCAAAAATGAAAAGGTCAAAAGGCAACATCACCAGCAACAGGCAACAACCCAAAGCCCTTATCTTGCATCAAAACCTCTAGCTTGCCAAAAGCTAGCTTTGGCCGAAACTGCAAGCTGCACCAATTCCAAAGGTTGACAAGGTTGGCTATTGAAATGTAATTTGTTACTATTTTTCCAAACATAACACATCAAAAAACAAGCTAGTTCCAAAGTTCCATATAAGTTTCTAGCTAACCATAATGTAGCAACTAGGTCACTCCACCAATTCAAAAAATTATCTTGAGGCAACCTTGAAGCTTGGATGGAGAAAGAAGAAAACCACACTGCTTCAAGGATGCAACCAACCGCAATTGAGATCATTAAGAGTCATACCACAACAAACCAAGTTAGTTTTGGTAGCCACCGTGTTATAGTGTGTTTTCTAGATGAAGAATTTGATTTTTCACAGAATTCTTATTTTCCAAAGTCTATTCCAAGACGTCTTCCCAGCATACATCACGCTCAGCCTCTCATATTGGTTCAAAATCTTGAGGGAAGAACATCCTTCACTAATCTATTGTTCCATGATTTTGTAGAGTGATTTATTAGATGGTTCACTATGCTTAGAAAGTGGCTACGATCAATTGGTCCCTCAAGGCTAAGGGAGGCCCCTTTGGGGGCCAAGGTTTTCCAACAATACTCAAAAAGTAGTTTAGGCCCAGTTGCCTTTTGCAATCTTCAATCGGAACTCTTCTTCTCATGAGAAAATTTTTTCTGAGCCCATGAGGAGTTATTACTTTGTTGTGCATCCAAGAAATGACAATTAAGAAAATAATAGATTCAAATAACTTACTAAGAAATCTGGACTAAACATGAGTAAGCTTCCAAGCTTTCTTACCAAGAAGCGCCACATTCACTGGCCTTGAGGAAATTAACCCAAGGCCCCTATTTTTCCTACTCTACAAAGAGTTTGACAAAGTACCAATAAAGACCATTACTAGCAAGATTGTTGCTCCACCAAAAATTTCTCACCATGTGGTTAATATTATTACATAAAGAAGCATGAAGCTTAAAATAGCTCATGGTATAGATGAGAAGATGACGGAGACCAGACTCTCAGTCATTACCCCAGAGTTTACTTAAGGAAGGGAGATCCTAAAAAGAATGAGCAGACTACTGGGCCAGACAATGGAATTTGTGAGATTGGGCCCAATAGTGCCAAACCTAAGCCCTTGATGGTTTATGGAAAAAAAAGTCAAGTGGTAATGATAAAGTTAGTTACAAGGGAGGAGGTGCAGGTGAGGTGGAAGAGAGGGATAAAACTGTCAGTTAGGAGAATAAGTTATAGGAGGAGATGGTTGGCGTGGAGAAGGCATTTTGGAAGTTGAAGGTGGAAGAGGAGCTATTGGTTGCTTAGTGTTAGACCTATTCTTTTTTTTGTTTTTACTACTTGTTCGTTATATTTTCCTTTTCATATGCTATTAAGTGTATCCCCATAATACTACTTGGTGATTTTTGGGTATAATTTCTGTTTTTAATTGAATATACCAATCTGAGTAACACATGAAAAGATAGATATAGGCTGAGTTTCATCAATTGGTATCAGAGCACTACGGTCTGAGTAATGGTTAACACCAGGATGGAAGGAAGAATTGAGACCTTAGAAAAAGAAGTGGGAGCAATCAAGGATCATATGTTAGAAAAGAAGAAGATGCTGATAGAGTTAAAGAACCAAAGAGCAGAAGACGAGAAAAGAGTTGTGAGAGGCAAGTCTATGGAATAACATAACAATTTAAATAGTTTAACTGAGATTGAGAGAGGTAGTGAAGTCACCTAGGAAAAGGAGACTAGTCCATTTAGACGCCTGGGATTACTGATATTTACAGGGGATGATTTGATAGGATGGGTTTTCAGGGTGGAGAGATATTCTTCATTGAACCGAGACGGGGAAGGAGAGAAAATGGAAGCAATGGCTTTGTTTCTTGAAATTAAAGCTCTCAACTGGTTTCAATGGTTGGATTCATGATCCTTGGTAAAAAGCTGGTTAAAGTTTAAGCTAGAGGTGATAGAAAGATTTCAACACTCTCAATGCGATAATGGATATGAAAAGGTCATGGCTCTGAAGCAAGAAACTATTGTGACAGACTAACATGAAATATTTAAGCTAGTATCGACACAATTGAAGGAGGCCACAGAGGAAATGCTCATTGGCATATTTCGAAATGAATTGAAGGAAGAAATTCGGGCTGAGGTGAGGGTGAGACAGGTGGAAACACTGAAGGAACTAATGGGCTTGGCCCATAAGATCGAGAAAAGGAACTGATATCGGAAAGAGCCTGAGATGCTAGATGGAACAAGGGTTTACGGGTGATGGGATCCAAAATATCCATGCCAAACATATCCAGAACCATAAGAGGCCACAAGCTTCTAAAGCCCACTATTTCAGTGGCTTTATCGAAGATAGAAGGGGGAGAAATGAAAACCTTAGCTTCGTCTTCGAGTGTGACTTTAAAGCACAATTTGCAGTTTAGGAGATTGATGGATTCAGAGGCAGCAAAGAAGAGGGAGCTTAGTCTATGTTAGCGATGTGATGAGTGTTATTTTCTAAGGCATTGATGCAAAAATAAGCAGTTACAATTTCTGTTGTTGGTCAAAAAGGAAAATCGAAAGGTTGAAGAGGACATAAGGAAAACAAACGATGAACTACCGATGAAGCTTTCTATGAATTTCATCGTGGGGATTTCTACTAGTGAATCCATGAAGTTAAAGGGGAGAGCAGTGTTGTTGTTTTAATTAAAAACTTGCAAATGTATAAATCTATTGAAGTATAGATTTAGTGGTATACGAGGTCAATCCCATAAGGATTGCCAATTGAGAAGAAATCTAATTCAAATATAAAATAAATATTTTTAATCTAGTTGCCAATATTTTCTTTTGTGAGAAGAATTTTGAACAAAGTATGCAAGAAATAAAATACTGAAATTAAATAAGACTGTAATCAAAATAAAGAAACATGTTAAGATTAGGGGATCCAATCTTGGTATATCAAATAAAAATAAATTTTAACTCTTTCATTACTCAAATAGAATCTTTACATAAATGAGGTTCTATTTGGAATATATGTTACCTTAAACTCACATTGGTTTACATATGAAGTGTATTTGTTTTTTTTATTGTATTACTAATAATAAAACAACTCTTGTAAAATGAATTCAAGTATATACCGTGCCAATCATTATATTGTCTACAATAAATCAAGAATGATTCAAGTATTTATTCTGCCAAAGATTGTCTACAATGTATCAAGATTCATACATTACAAAATTAAAAATAAAAAGATGTAAAAGGAAGAAAAACATAACAACAGATAGGTGACAGAGTTAATAATAATAATATAAAGTATGTGATAAAATTAGCCATTAAGAAATAAAATAACAAGAAAATAAATAACAGAGGGGCAAAAAAATTATTATTTAAGAAAGAAAAGCAGAAAATAAATCATGAAGGGGCGACAAAATCACCCTCAAAGAAAGTAAATAATAAGAAAATAAATAACAAAGGGATAACAAAACCTTCCTTTAAGAAAATAAATAATAGATGGACAACAAAGTCATTATCTAAAAAGTAAATAACAAGAAAATAAATAACAGAGAGGCGGCATAGTCGTCTCCTCAGAAAGAAAATAAAAAAAAATAATAGAGAAAATAAACAACAAAGGGGCGACAAAGTCATCATCTAAGAAAGAAAATAACAAATAAATAAATAAAAAGATAAATGCAACATCAAATATAAATATTAAAATTAAAAGTTAAATAAATTATTTTTTTCATACCAAGAGTTTCACCCTTTTACCTTAAAATTAGGAGATTAGTTTTCCATAATCAAAGTAAGAAAGTAAAATGAAAGATAAAGAAGCATGATAATATTATGAAAGAAAGTAAATATACAAAATGTCTTAAAGAAATAAAAATATTACAAGCACTCAAAACTTTCTCAAACTCACTCTCCAGCATTTTTCCTTCTTTATCTCACAAGATTTCTTTATTTATAGACACAACAAGGGGAGTAGGTGACAAAGATGGTGGGTAGGAAATTGCACTAAAGTTGACAAGTTATGTTGCATTATATGCACTAAAAGTTATCGTGCAATATCTCCTTGATATTGACTGAATCTGCTGATCCCATGAACATCAAAGTTTTAGATATTTTCATTATCTTTTCATCCATATAAGGTGGATAAAAATTGGCTACGTATTTTGTGATTTATGGTCAAAATACTGAAGCAAGGTCATACTGGAATGCAACAACAAACATGGTCTATTCTAGCCCAATTTTGACCCTTTTAATTTCCAAATATTTTGACCATTTGAAAATAAAAGTTGTATAAAATAGTATCTTTTATTCACCTACCAAATTTTGTATCCATTGAATATGTATTGTCTAAAATAAGGCCCAACTATTACAGTAAGGTTAGGCTGGACTGCAACAGTAAACATGTTTTGTCTTAACCCAATTTTGGCTCTTTGGATGTCTGAATTTGCTAATCACATAAACATAAAAGTTGTACGAAATTGTGTTAAGTATTTATATACCAAATTTCATACATAACATATATGTATTTTTTTGAGATACGACCAAAATACTACAGTAAGATCAAGTTAAAAAGTAAGCAGCAAACAGATTTTTAACATTGGGTATTCTGCCTTGAATCTTTATGTTTCAATTATTTTAGAAATGTGGTCATAAATCAAAATTGAATTTATACATATATCCATTAGGATGCATCTCAAAAGTAAAAAAGATAATACTCCTTACTCAGCCATCTCCAATAAATTTATTTTATTTGCTTGATTTATAGATATCATTCCTAAAGAACCACAATTTAGCTTTAATTCTTCCAATTGAATCCATTTTCTATTCTTCCCTCCATATAAAAAAAATACACAAAACTAAAGAAAAATAAGGGAGATAGATGCTTAATTAAGGTAAAAATAAGATAAAAATATTTAATTTATGAGTATAAAACTCACTCATCAAGCGGGAAGTTATAGTCATGATAGATGGTAGGACCTTTCATAATTTTATAGCCACCAAGGTAATTTAAGAGTTGGCCCTACCGGTGTGCAAAACTAACAACTTTGGGGTGATCGTGGGAAATGGCTATACAATGCAAGGGGAAGGGATGTATGAAGGGGTGAATTTGGAGTTACAAGGGATTCCTATAGTATAAACATTGTTCCTGTTTAACTTCGAAAGTATTGATGTAGTACTAGGGATGGCATGGCTGGAATTGTTGGGGAAAGTACATATAGATCAGGGAAAGCTAATGATGAAATTTAACCTAGGGAAGAAATGGGTGCAACTCCAAGGGGATCCATCCCTTTCAAAGACCATAGTGTCTTTTAGAGCCATAATGAAGTCTCTTTAGTGAACAAAATATGGGTATTTGGTAGAATTCGAATAGCTATCTGTTCAAAATGAAAGGGAGAAACATAGGGAGATTGAAGAAATAATATAAGAGTTTAAGGGGGTATTCATGCCACCAAAGGGACTACCACCTCTAAGAAATCATGATCATGCTTGTCACGCCCCTAATTTTAGGGCACATGAAACACGTATATCATGAACATATATTTTCCATAAACATGAATATCCCAACTTTATCAAGGAAACAGATACATATAGGTTTTTCCATATAGATACTATATACAAATCAAGTACATATATATCAGAGTACATCAGAAGTAGGGATCCTGCTTGTGGCGTTTAGAACAACTCTAGAGTACAATTATATTACAAATAAAACACTGAGAGCCCATAAACAATTTAAACTCACCACAGAAGTGCGACACCTAGTCGATCAAGAAGCTGCAGGACCAAACTCTGGGTCTTTATCTGAAAAATATGTCAACCACATGTAGTGAGTTTTACAACTCAGTGAGCAGATAATACCTTCTATGACCTCTTAGGTCAACATATGAATGTACTCACATAATAAAATTTATTTCATCAAAAATTACATTTCAGAAATACATCCATATGGGACCCGTATTTTCAAATATTCTCTGTTCAAAAATCATAATCAAGTATTTCAAACCGTATGCGGTACTGTATAAACAATATTCAAATCAAGTTCAAAATCATACTCAATACTGTATAATTATTAACCAAATCATGTTATGCATCAAAACATTTCTCATAAAATATTTGGAGGATCCCATATCAGAACCACCATATCAGAGTCTAACCCCTTCCGTACTTTGGTGATATAGGATTTGCCTAAACTCAGCGTCTCGCTGAAGTTTGCCCTACTACCATTCAAGAGGACATGCGAAGGGACTCTGTATGGGTCTTTCCCAAACACAAAGCAAGGGAAGGCAAATAACATATCATATAATTGGCATCTCACCTATATATAGGAGACATTTCGCTCTCCTTCACATATCATTTCCCGTGTGTTGGCCCTCACACGAGGCTAGCACCACCTCCCCTACTAGCTGAGGCAATCAAGGTGCGCACCAAGGTTAACATTCTCTACTGTTAGCAGACAGTGTTTCCAATAGGATTCCTCCACAAAAAATATTATATGCACATATACTATATAATTCAGTATAAACTTCTCAATATAATACAGACTTTCAGTCTCAGTATATTCCTCTGTCAAAACTTTCCAATCAGGGAATCACATATACATGCCCATATCCGAGGCAAACATATCACTGTATAAATTAATATCATATGCATATATGCTATATAATTCAGTATAAAATTCTCAATATAATGCAGACTTTCAGTCTCTGTATATTCATCTGTCAAAACTTTTCATTTAGGGGAATCATGTATACATGCCTATATTTGAGGCAAACATATAGTTTTATAAATAATACCACATGCATAAATATTCACTTTATCAGTTAATGAGAAATACATGTGAAATCAGATATATCATGAATTCAGAAATCTATTTTCAAATACTATACTCTTCTTGAATCATATTTCAAATTGTCAGCAATTCAGATTATTTTAATGCATTTCAGAAACATATCAAAGTGTAAATATCTCATAAATATAATCATATACATGCTCAAATATCAAGAAGAGTATAGGGCAAGCCATAGAAAGAATCATCTACTCACAGGTAAGGGCTCCAGATTGGACAGCCTTAAAATGTACTTTTCTAATATCTATTTGATCAAATTGACCTTAAAAAGGTATTCGGAGGGTCCAAACAATCAAGATAGTAACTTCAAGAATTGTCACTATTCACCGTCGAAAAATACTATTCACCCATTGGAAAATATTATTCACAACGAACAAAAAGACTGTTAAATGGCCAAAAATATACCTATCCTAAGGTTTACCTAGCTCCTGAATCTATCTACGACGTCAGAATTTCAATTGGAGGTCTCTAAGTAAAAGTTTCAGGATTTATCTTTTTTTGAGATTTTCTACTTCAGATCTATGGTGATTCAACGGTTAATTTGAAAAATTGATCGGTCAAAACTGTAGTATTTTTCGTTCTGAATCCAGTAGCACCTTCAGTTTTGAGATCGGAAGCCAATAGACACTCCAGATCGAGAGAAAAAATTGAAAGTTACTATTCACTCACTATTCATTTACTATTCATCCATTTCAATATTTTTCTGAAATTTTGCCTCCGTCTCCTTGCTCCCGATTCCTCTTTCCCTTCTTAATGTTTGTTTGTTTTTTTTAATAATAATAATTATTATTTAATAATAGGATTTTCTTTTATATAAATTCATATAAATTCCGTTTTTCATCCTAAAATATCCTAAAAATTTCTAAAAATTTACATTCTCATAAACTTTTAGTTAAAATCTTAGATCATGATTTTTTTTGATAAAAATCGTAATAAAATATATCAAAAAATAAATAACTTTATACATAATAAAAGAAAGAATATTTCTAAAAATACAACAAAAATTCATTAGAGGCCAATATAAGTATTTTAAGCAAAATTAGCAAATCATAATCATTTTTAAATAAATAAAAATATATTTACTTATAGCAACATATTATCATTTAAAAATAAAAAGTACACGCCAAAACGTAGATTCTCATATTTCTTTTGTAATTCTTTAATCCATGTAAATAATAAACTTATTTTCGCCGATTCTTATCTCCATTTTAAAAATCCTCTCTTTAATTCAAATTTTCTTTACTTGAAATTTTTGTTACATTTTACGGTTATTACAATGCTAACGATGAAATTTAACCTAGGGAAGAAATGGGTGCAACTCCAGGGGGACCCATCCCTTTCAAAGACCATAGTGTCTCTTAGAGCCATGATGAAGTCTCTCCTATAACACCTGAAATTCTATTAATAATACTCACAAAATGGTTTAGTAAGGAAGGGTTTAAAAGAGTTAAATGAGGGAGTTATAGAGAAATAACAATGAATGCTTAATAAGAATTTTCTCATTTTTATAAAGAAGTTTTGAGAAAAAGATATTAATTTCCTTGTCTACAGGGTGACAAATAGATAGCAATAATAGAGATGTGGAGCCATGAAGAAAGCTGCACAAAAACCCGTGGAAGTAAGGCTCAAGAAGGGATTAAACACTTGGTGAGTTTTCTCTAAACCAAACAAAGCCTTAGCCAACCCTTTAGTCATATTGTAATGGAATGGCATTCTTGAAATTGTTAGGAAAAGGAAGGGTGAAGGTTAAGGGGTAGATGGCTTCTTGAGGAAGCTTATATTATTTTATTATTTTCCTTTGACTTGGTGGCCAAGTCGCCACCCTCTCAGCAAAAAGGAGGAGCTCCACGGTAGGGAAAAGAAAAAGAAAGGGAAGAAAAAGGAAGGAAAAGAAGAAGGAGGAAGAGAGAAGGAAGAAGAGAGCTAAAGAGAGAAGGGTGAGACTCAAGGAGAAGAGAGAGGGAAAGTAGCAGAAACTAGAGAGAGAGAGAAGCAAGTTTTTGAAGGAAAGAAGGTAAGATCAACATTCCTCTCTATGTTTAAGGTTGAATATCTTTATGGTTAGATGTATGCAAGTATGTAAAGGTGTGTGAAAGTAGGTAGAGTTTTTATTAGGGTATTTATGACATTCATGGTTATTGTTCATGCTTATCCATGTGCTAATGATTTGGGGAAAACTTTGTATAGTTGTTTTTGAGTTCTAATTTCATGTTTAGGCTAGTTGTTTGTTCTGGAAGAATGGTGCTTTTCATACTCAAATTAATGATGTTTGGATTGTGGATTGACCTTAGTTGAATTGGGAGAAAGAAAGTGTTTTTGGTGAACATAGAACCCAAAGCACGGCCATGCTTAGAGGCACGGCCAGGCCGTGCTCTGGGCTGGAATCCTGAAGCCTTGCAAAATTTTGGAATAAGGCCCGAAGCACGGCTGTGCTTGGATACATGGCCAGGCCGTGCTTGGGGCTGCCTGTGTGCAACACGGCTAGAAGAGGAGGAACACGAAAGGGAAGCACGGCCTTGAAGCACGGCCGTGCTTCATGCTGTGTTGTCCTTTTTCTTTGTTTTATGTTTCCTTTCTGAATCCTATTTAATTATCAAAATTTTTAGGATGTTAGTGAAGGTTTTTGTGATGCATGAATGTTACAATTATGTGTACTATAATTATTTCATCATGAATGGTTGGTAAATCATGTATGTTTGACATGAGAAATGATGCATGAATGCTATAATTGCATACTATAAGCTGCTTGTATGTATGTCTACAAGTGAATTACTAATGCATACACATTATGAAAGGTTATTAAGACATGCATGTTCATCCATGATGAGTTATTGTAACATGGTTGAGGATGAATTTGGTTTATGTGTTGGATATTTATTAATATGCACAATCTTGTTATGTTAAGTGGCTAGAGAGGCATAAAAGACTTAAGCTTTGTCAGGAAGACCCTCTCTGAAGTAGGGTGGCCTAGAAATAGGTGTCTTCCTTGCTGTATTAAGGCGACTAACAAGTAAAAATGATCCTCTCTGAAGCAGGGTGGCCTGAAAACAGGTGTCTCCCTTACTGTATTGAGGAGACTGGCAAATCCAGGATGACCTTTACCCACTAAGGTGACCCAATGACGTGCGGCACCTTCTGAGGTAAGGCGACTGAATGGTCGTGGCTTGTGATACAGTACTGGGATAAGGGACACCCTATAGCCTAGAGTGGTCAATGTGGGAAGGACCGCTCCAACCAAAGGCCCTCAAACGGTGGGTGAGTAGCTAGAAGGGTAAGGCTCACGCCACGTTGAAGATTGCAACTGAGAGATTTAACAAGTATGAACCATTGTGAGTGATGTATGGACCATGAACGACAGCACAAGTATTTCATAAATACATATTTTGTTTTAGCATGCATGATATTGATGCATAACCTTTAAAAGGCTGGTATGTATTTTATTGTAATAAAAGAGAAAATGTTTTCTGTAGCTTATACAGCTGGACATAGCATGTGAGTTTTCAGTATACTTATATGTTTTGAATATTGATCTTGCTGGGATTTTATATCTCACTATGTTTTGATGTTATGTTCAGATCAGTAGAGATGGCCTTTGTTATGCTGACGCTACTCCTAGAGCTCCAAACCTTCGATGTTCCATATTTGGGACAGTTCACAATTATCGTGAACTTGATGGTGACTAGTGTGATAGAGATCCCCACTCCTGGTCCACCTCCTCCACCAGCAGTACCCCAGGGGTGATGGCCAGGGACGGGCCGTAGGATAGTTTTAAATGTATAACTTTTTGATTATGTAAATGGGCAAACCCCATTGTTTTAATGTAACCCCACAGTACTCTGCCTTTTGTGATATATGCTCAGTACCTCGGGTTACATAGAGTTGTATATATATAAGCTACTAAACTCTGATATGGATGACTCTTGAATGTATGTATATATATGTAAATATGTTGCCTAGCTTACATATAGTTTGGTCTCTTGCGCTAAAAAAAGAGAGAGAGGCATTACATCTCCAGTGAACAGAACAGGGGTATTTGGTAGAATTTGAACAACTATCTGTTCAAAAGGAAAGGGAGAAACACAAGGAGATTGAAGAAATAATACAAGAGTTTAAGGGGTTATTCGTGTCACCAGAGGGATTACCACCTCTAAGAAACCATGATCATGCTATACAGCTATAGGAAGGGTGTAATCCCCTAATATTAAACCTTATCGCTATCCCTACTCTCAAAAGAATGAAATTGAGCAATTGGTCAAGAAAATGCTCATAGCTGGGATAATTAGACCCAACAACAACCCATTCTCCAATCATGTTCTCCTAGTAAAGAAGAAGGATGGAAGTTAGAGATTTTGTATTGATTATCGAGCATTAAACAAGGTAACCATACCAAATAAATTTTTCATCCCAACCATAGACGAGCTTTTAGATGAATTAGAGGGAGTAGCAATGTTCTCAAAATTGGATCTAAATTTTAGATATCACCAAATTCAAATAAGACCGGGGGATGAACACAAGATGGAATTTCAAACACATGAGAGACATTATGAGTTCCTTGTAATGCTGTTTAGTCTCACAAATGCCCCATCTACCTTCCAAGCACTAATAAATGAAGAATTCATAGAGCATTTAAGGAAATTTATATTGGTATTTTTTGAAGATATTCTGATATATAGCCTTAACTTTGTTACTCACTTAATGCACTTAAGAGGAGCTTTAGAATTACTACAACAGAATGGATTGGTAGTTAACCAAAAGAAGTGCCTCTTTGCTCAATCCCAGTTAGAGTATTTGGGGTATATCATCTCCAAAGAAGGAGTATAGATAAATCCAACAAAAATACAAAGTATGATTAAATGGTCGAGTCCAAGGGACCTAAAATCTTTGAGGGGTTTCTTAGGACTTACGTGCTACTACAAGAAATTTGTGAAGGATTATGGTAAGATAGCTGCCCCACTCACATATCAGTTGAATAAGGATGCATTTTCTTGGGATGATGATGCCCAGACAGTATTCTAACGTCTTAAAGAGACCATGACCTCTGTTCCTGTAATGGCCTTATGGAATTTCTCTTTGCCATTTGAGTTAGAAACTGACACATTTGGGAGGGGAATAAGGGTTGTTCTAATGTAGAGAAGAAGAACCATTGCATATTTCAGCTAGGCACTATCAAGAAGGGCACAACAATCATTTGTCTATGAACATAAGTTGATGGCTATCGTGTTTGTAGTACAAAAGTGGAGGCATTACTTGCTGGGGCACCACTTCATAATTCAAACATACTAAATTTTTTTGAAATTCTTACTTGAATAAATGGGGCATGGAGTAACATAAATGGGTTTCTAAACTAATGGATTTTCATTATGAAATCTAGTATAAACCTAGAAAGGAAAATAGAGTGGCTGATGCACTCTCTCAAAAAACAGAAAATGCTGAACTCAATGCCTTCACAGTATGGAAGTCATATGAGCTGGAGAGCTGGATTCAAGAGACTCAAAAGGATGATAAAATCATTCAGCTTATTCAGCAATGTATTGAGGGGCAACAGAATGAAGAAGGTTAGTACTATCCAAAAAATCTTCTAGAATTCCTTTATTAATTCAAGAATTTCACAAAATGCCTATAAGGGGTTATTCCGGTTATTTTAGAACTTATAAAAAACTAGCAGAGGTGGTGTATTGGGAAGGAATGAAGAGTGATATACAAAAGTATATAGTAACATGTTTAGTGTGTAACCAAAACAAGTACCTAACTAACCTAAAGCCCTGCTGGTTTGCTCCAACCACTAAACATACCATAGCAATTTTGAGAGAATCTCAACATGGACTTTATCATCGGTTTACCAAGATAATAGGAGTATGATACATTCCTGGTAGTAGTGGATCGGTTAACTAAGTATGCCCACTTCATCTTGTTGTCCCATCCTTTTACAACAAGAAAGATTGCTGAAGTTTTTCGTAGAGAAGTTGTTAGGTTGTATGGGCTGCCTAAATCTATAGTTTCTGACCGAGAGACAGAGTTTTCATCAGCCAATTTTGGAAGGAGATATTTAAAATCTCTAGAACCCACATTAAATATAGTTCTGGATACCACCTGTATATCGACAGATAAACAGAGGTGGTCAACTCAAGTTTGTAGACTTACCTCCGGTGTTTTATGGGAGACAAACCTAAGAGTTGAATTAAATAGGTGGCATAAGGATGACACCTTTCAAGGCTTTATATGGCAAGTGTTGGTGTTTTAATTAAAACTTGCATGTGCATGAATCTATTGGAGTATAGATTTAGTGGTATGCAAGGTCGATCCCACGAGAATTGTCAATTGAGAGAAAAGTTAATTTAGACCCAAAATAAATAGTTCTAACCTAGTTGCTAAAATATTTGTTTTGTGAGAAGAGTACTGAACAGAGTATGCAAAGAACTAAAATACTGAAATTAAATATAAATGTATTCAAAGTAAAGAAACATGCTAAGGTTAGGGAATCTACTATTGGTATATCAAATAAAAATAAATTTTATCTCTTTTATTACTCAAATGG
This sequence comes from Gleditsia sinensis, assembly GCA_037074535.1. Taxonomy (NCBI): domain Eukaryota; kingdom Viridiplantae; phylum Streptophyta; class Magnoliopsida; order Fabales; family Fabaceae; genus Gleditsia; species Gleditsia sinensis. The sequence continues at coordinate 28,443,265 of CM073472.1, forward strand.
AATTCTTACATAAATGAGGTTCCATTCTGAAGATATGTTACATTAAACTTGCTTTAGTTTATAGATGAAATGTATTTGCCTTCTTTTTATTGTATTACTAATAATAAATAACTCTTGTAAAATGAATTCAAGTATACACCATGCCAATCATTATATTGTCTACAATAAATCAAGAATGATTCAAGCATTTATTGTGTCAAAAATTGTCTAAAATGTATCAAGATTTGTACTTTATAAAATTAAAAATGAAAAGATGTAAAAAAAAGAAAAACATAACAACAGATAGATGACAGAGTCAATAATAATAATATAAAGTAAGCAGTAAAACCATCCATTAAAAAAATAAAACAATAAGAAAATAACAACAGAAGGGCGACAAAGTCATCATCTATAAAAGAAATAACAATAAAATAATAATAGAGAGAATAACAACAGAGGGGCAACAAGACTATCCTCTAAGAAAAAAAATAGCAAGAAAATAATAACAGAGAGGCAGCATAATCATCTCCTCAAAAGGAAAATAACAAGAAAATAACAACAGAGGTGCGACAATGTCATCCTCGAAGAAAATAAATAACAGAGGGACAACAAAATCATGCTCCAAAAAAGAAAATAATAAGAAAATAAATAACAGAGGGGCAACAAAGTCATCCTCTAAAAAAGAAAATAACAAGAAAATAAATAAGAAGATAAATACAACATCAAATATAAATATTAAAATTAAGAGTTCGATAAATTATTATTTTCATACCAAGAGTTTCACCATTTCACCTTAACATTAGGAGATTAGTTCTCCATAATCAAGGTAAGAAAGAAAAATAAAAGATGAAGAAACATGATAATATTATGAAAGAAATTAAAGATACAAAATGTCTTAAAGAGAAAAAAATATTACAAGCACTTAGAACTTCAACAAAAGCTTTCCCAAGATCACTCTTAGCTTTTTCTCCTCCTCTCTAGCTCACAAGATGTCTCTATTTGTAGACACAACAAGGGGATTAGGTGACAAAGATGGTGGGTAGAAAATTATACTAAAGTTGACAAATTGTATTGCATTATGTGCACCAAAAGTCATCATGAGATATCTCCTTGATATCCATTGAATATGTTAATCCCATCAACATAAAAGTTATAGTTATTATATTATCTTTCCAACCATGTAAGGTGAAAAAAAATTGGCTACATATTTTGTGATTTATGGCCAAATTATTGGAGCAAGGTCAGGCTGGACTGTAACAGCAAACATGATCACTTCTAGCCCAATTTGGGTTCTTTTAATATCTAAATTTCTTGACAACTTGAACATGAAAGTTATATAAAATTGTATCTTCTATTCACCTACCAAAGTTTGTATCTATTAAATATGTATTTTCTAAAATAGGGTTCAAATACGACAGTAAGGTTGAGCTAGACTGCAACAGTAAATATATTCTGTTCTAAGCCAATTTTGGCCCTTTGGATGTCTGAATAGGCTAATCATATAAACATGAAAGTTGTATGAAATTATTTCAAGTATTCATCTACCAAATTTTGTACATAATATATACGTATGTTTTGAGATACGACCAAAATACTGCTGTAAGATCAAGTTAAAAAGTAAACAACAAACATATTTTTAATATTTGGTGTTCTGCCTTGAATCTTTATGTTTCAATTTTTTTAGAAATATGGTCACAAATCAATATTGAATTGATGCATATATCCATTAGGATGCGTCTTAGGAGTTAAAAACATAATGCTCCTTACTTAGTCATCTTCAATGAATTTATTTTGTCTGCTTGATTTATAGACATCATTCCTAAAGAACCACAATTTATCTTTGATTCCTCCAATTAAGTCTATTTTCTATTCTTCTCTCCATCTCTAAAAACTACATAAGACAAAAGATAAATAAGGGAGATAAATGATTAATTAAGGCACAAAGATAAGATAAAAATATTTAATTTATGAGTATAAAACTTACTCATCAGTAGGGACCCTCCCACTCTACTTAGATTCACAAACGAGAATTTAGTAGTAAAGGAGGTTATTGAGCAATTAAAAGTTAGAAACCAAATTTTAAATGAGCTCAAGATGCACTTGGAGAAGGCTTAAGAGTATATGAAATTGGTTGTAGATAAGAAAATGGTGGATCTGTCATTTGAAACTGGTGATTGGGTATAACTAAGGCCATACAAAAATGAAATCCTTGGCTTGAAAAGTAAATGAGATGCTAGCACCTAGATTTTGTGGACCATATAAAATTACTGAGAAGTTGGAACCAGTGGCATATAGGTTAGAGCTCCCTGAAACTGCAAGGATTCATCCCATCTTTCATGTGTCACAGCTTAAACATGCCGTTCATCTAGAAGCACAAAGTCAACCTCTACCTGCTTCCTTATATGATGAAATGGAACTCATGATGGAGCCTAAAAGAGTTAAACACATGATAACTCTAACTAATCGCAAGAGAGAAATCCTAATCAAGTGGAAGCATTTGCCTGATTGTGACAGCACATTGGAAGAGGTAGAAATGATAAAATCCCATTTTCCTTCGTTTCACCTTGAAGACAAGGTGATTGCTGCAAAATGGGGTTTTGATGGAGAGCGGACTCTCACCCATTACCCCAAAGTTTACTCAAGGAAGGGGGATTCTAAAAAGAGTAAGTAGACCATAAGGCCAGATAATAATTTGTGGGATTGGGCCCAGTATTGCCAAACCCAAGCCCTTGATGGTTAACAAAAGAAAGAATAAGTCATATGGTAATTATAGAGTTAGTTACAAGGGAGGAGGTTGTAGTAATTCGTGATTTTTTTAAATAATAATGATTTGCTATAAACAAATATATTTTTTATTTTAAATAATTATTTTTTGCTAAAATTAAATATGCTTTTAATTAAAATAATTTTTGTTTTACTTAAAATAATTATATTTGGCTTAAAATAAATTTTTATTTTATTTTTATAAATTTCTTTATTTTATTATGCATAAAGATATTTTATTTGTGATTTGTTTTATTAAAATTTTATCAAGAAAAGTCATGATTTAAGAGTGCAACTAAATTTTTGCAATAATATAAATTTTTAGAAATTTTTTGGGATGTTTTATGATGAAAAAAATAATTATATGTATATAATTAAAGAATAAATTTCAAATGTTTAATTATTAAATAATAATAAGTAAAAAAAAAAGAGAGAGAAAGGAATTGGAGGCAAAGCATACGGATGAAGCAGGAGGCATAAAATTTTTCTTTTTCTCTCTTTAACTTCTACCTTCTTTCTAGGATATCTCTCATTCTAGATATCCAATTGAGATATTAGAGGTACCGTTGGATTCGTGGCGACGAGAGCTTCAAAATCTATGGAACAATTTCGCCGAAAAATCATGAATAGTAACTTATAGGTAATTTTTCTAAAATACTGAATTTTTAATAGTTTTTCGAGCTTACAAGTTAGGGGTTTTGTTAAGGATATAGAGTATTGGTTGTATGATAAATTTCATGCTCAAACAACGTGATTGGGTACTCTAATTTTGTAAATTTTTCTTTGGTGAACAGTAACTGTGAACAGTGCCCCGAACAGTAAATGTGAATAGTGATTTGCCTCGGTGTGAACAATATTTTTCGCTCATGAACAGTGATCAGCGTTGACCAAGCTCCTGGAGTCATTTCTTAAGTTTTTAAACCCTTTGGACACATTTTTGAGGTCTATTTAGTCAAATGTGGATTGAAAAAATACATTTTAGGAATGTCCAACCTGGAGCCTTACCTTGTGAGTAAATAATTCTTTCTATAACTTACCCTATGCTCTTCTTGAACTATAAATGTATAATTGATTTTGTTTACAAGTTATTTATACTTTCATATGTCTATGAAATAGATTATATTAGCTGAATTGTTTACAATCTGGTATATAGTTCAAGAAAAGTATGGTTTTGAAAATGGATCTTTGAACTCATTTAGTATGTGAGTTAAAATGTATTTCTCATTATATGGTAAAGAAAATATATTATGCATGTGGCATTGATATGTAAAGCTATAAGATTTCCTTGAAAATGGGCATGTATATGTGATTACCCTGATTGGAAAGTTTCTAATAGAGGAATTATACTGAAATTGAAAATTCTGTATTATACTAGAACCTTTGTTTTAAACGATATGGCATATATGTAAATATGATTTTTGTGGAAGAATCCTATTGAAAACATTATTTTCTAACAGTAGGTGATGTTAGCCTTAATGCACCTTGATACCTTAGCTAGCAGGGGTAGTGCTAGTCTCGTGTGATAGCCAACACACAGGATATGATATGTGATGGAGAGGGAGATGTCTCCTATCTGAGTGAAATTTCCACTATATGATATGTGACTTGCCTCCCTTACTGTGTGCTTGGAAAATACTCATATTAGAGTCCATTCGCTTGTCCTCTTGAATGGTGGTAGAGCAAACCTCAGCTGGATGTTGAGTTTAGGAAAATCGTCCACCACCAAAGTACGGAAAGGCCTGAACTCTGATATGGTGGTTCTGATATGGGATCCTTCTAATGTTTTCATGAAAAATATTTTGATGCATAACAATATTTGAATAATGATCATACCGTATTGCATATGATTTTGGATATCTGAATGTGGTTTGAACTGAGAATATTTAAAATGCGGGTCATATATGGATGTACTTCTGAACTGTAATTTTCTATATGATAAATTTTAATATATGAGTATATCCATATGTTGACCTAAGAGGTCATATGAGGTATTATTTGCTTACTGAGTTGTCAAACTCACTACATGATACTTATATTTTTTTTAGATAAGGATATAAAGTTTGGTCCTACAGTTACGTAATCCAATAATCTAATATTCCTGGAGAATTTTCTTTCTTGATACAAGGAGACCATAGTGAGGTATCCAGTAGTCTAATCTCATTTTTAGCAGCCCATAAGTTATTACAAAAAGGTGCCATGGATATTTGGCAGTGGTCAAAGATATAGATATGAAATACACTAATGTAGATCAAGTTCTAATGGTTAAAGAATTCCCTAATGTGTCCTTTGAGGAATTTCTAGGATTACCCCAAAACAATATATAGAATTTGATATTGATTTACTTCATGGAACCTAACTAGTTTTTTATATCTCATATAGAATGGCACCAACTCAACTCAAAAAATTGAAGAATTAATTGTAAGATTTGTTAAACAAGAAATTTATACGCCCTAATACTTCTCCTTGGGTAGTTCTTGTTCTATTTGTGAAAAAAAGAAAGAAAGATGTATCGTTGTGATTGTGCATAGATTATAGACAGTTGAATAAGGTGGTAATGCGTAATAAATACTAATTATCTCATATAAATGATTTGTTTGACCAGCTATAGGGTGCTCAATATTTTTTTAAAAAAACTAATTTAAGATTTGGGTATCATCAATTGAGGATAAGGGAAAAGGATAGTGCAAAAGTTATTTTTAGGACTTGGTGTGGGCATTATAAGTTCTTAGTGATGACATTTGGTTTGACAAATGCCCAGCTGCCTTCATGGACTTGATAAATAGAGTATTTAAGTCATCCCTAGATCAATTTGTTATTATATTTATTGATGATATATTATAATATTCCAAGAGTTCAGAAGATCGTAAGAAACATTTAAAGATAATTTTGCAAACTCTAAGGGAATATATTTGGCACAGATGGTATTCAAATAGACCCTAAGAAAGTAAAAGTAATACAACAATAGTTACTTTTTACTACAACTACAGATGAAGATCCAAGTCTAATTTGCGCTTTTCATGGTTGTCTATCTTTCAATCTATTTGAGCCATAGTTGGATTAGGTACATGAACAAATACTTGTAAAGTATCAATCAATTCCTCAGCATTTGAAGCTGAGATGAAAATTATCTGTATTAAGTGTGAGATAAACCTTTGTTCCATAGCTTGATCAAGAAAAGACAACAAACCATCAAAAATGTGATTAACATTTAACAAACCTATCGGTTTGTGATGGATATTTAGTTGTGCCAGGAGACTACTTGAAAAATTTGTTCTAAAGTATTAAAACCCCTTGGTAAGGCAATGAAGGCATTAGCATTGCTCATCATTATAGCCATACACTCATGCATGGAAGCTACCCTAAATTCTTCCCCAATTATTTTCCCTATGATGTTTGATGTAGTTAGAGTTGTAGGAATAATACCTAAAACTTGACATCCTCCTATATGTGTAGCTATAGACATACACCCCATTAACCCACGGTTACCTCCACCATAGACTAAATGAATTTTTCTACTATCCAGTACCAATCCCAGATTTTGTGCATCTTTTACATACTTTCCATCTTTTCCATAACTGAAACCACAAAAGAAAAAAATATTTTGAAACTAACGGAATGTGGTTCCCTCTATAGCTGCACACACCCTAACTTTGAGTATGAAAGTAAAGATACTAACGTGTGCATTTATAGAACTCAGAGAAGGGCATACTTATGATAACTAAGCGAATATGCTGGGCATAATTAGAACAGTTATGTGAGTGATTGGTGAATATCAACTAAATTGAAGTTAAAAATTTCAAAAATGACGGCACGCATACATATGTATAGTAGTTATAATTATGGCTCATATTAAGCACATAAAGAGAATAAGGTTAAGATATCACCAAAAATTTGCCTTTTCCTTGTTGTCCTTGATGAAACATTGATGGCTTGATTCTTGTAGGGAAGTTGTAGGTGATAAGCATCATTGTAAAAAAAAGAGTGAAAATGCAAACAAGTTAATTGTTGAAGAGTGGTGCGTACTGTCGCAGGTACACCCAAATTCATACCTTACCTCAAAACTAACTTGTAGTAGTGGGAGTAAGGGTCGATCCCACAGAGACTGGTGTTACCTTGTGTGATTAGAAAAAGGGGGGATTGATAATCGCAATTTAAGTAAAGTAAACAATAATGAAAATAAATAAGAGAGAGTGATTAATGATAAAGACGTTGGTTTCGGTTGATATCCACCGTCAAGGAATTACATTGATCATTGACAACATAATCAATATATAATTGAATATCTATCATTGGGTTTCTAACCCTGTTCCTCCTTAAGTCTAGTAAATTAATGACAATCGCACTAATTAAACCCTAATTAACAAGCAATCCTTTAGCACATCGGTAAAGCATAGCTTACTAACCGCATGAAGAACTAGAGAAACTGACAGAGCTAAAAAAATATAAACACATCGGCTATATCTAATTTAGTTAATCATTCATCGTAGGTTCAATGATTTATAATCCAAAATCCTCAAACCTATTTGCCTCATGAATCGCAGAATTGAAAACTTTGTTCAAAACACAATTCAGCGGTAGATTAAGACAGATAATATACTAGTAGGCCTCTTAGCAATCATATGAATAATCATTAAGAAGAAGAACAGATGAATAATCAATACTCAATTCAAATTGAAACAATAAAATTAAATCCAAATCTCACAATGTATGAAAATCCCATGAGGTTTCAATCTACCTCAACCAACTAAAAAGAACTAGCCACGCAGGGCCATAAAAAAATTTAAAGAAGAATTGAAGAACTTGGATGAAGAATTGGATGCCTTCGCTACTTGCTTTGCTCTCTTTTTATAGATTCCCTCCTCTTAATTGAAGTAGAAATGAATTTAGGTCAAATCTCCGTTCATCGGGCTTCAATTTGAGTGAAAAAGACCTAAAATCACAAAATCAGCAAGTCTGTATGGCGACGAGTGCCGCGGCGCCCTTAGTCAGCGCCGCGATGCTCTATGGTTCCTGGGGAGGGGCGTTGTAGCGCCTATGATCAGCGCCGCAGCGCTACGGACTAGCCATGACAGGCCGCCGCGACGCTAACTTGCGAGCACCGCGACACCCAGAAAACTCTGGATTTTGCCGAAGTGCCGAACACGAAAGTTGTAGTTTTATGTTTCTTCTTTCCATAACCACTGAAATCACCTCGATCGAAATGAGTGAGATATGCCTCCATTAGTGATGAAAGGTCAGAAATCAGCATTTTTCATGATTTTCTCTCTATTTTTCTCTTCTTTTCTTCTTTATTATTCCTAAAACACAAAACAAAAAAATTAATTAAATCCTATTTATTCACTATTTAAATAAAATAAAAAGTAACATAAAATATGCTAAATACATGCTTAATTTATAGCATGTCAAAGAGGGACAATCAAATGGTTTATTTTGTTTTCTCAATGTTTTTTCCAGTCGACTATCAGTATTATTAAATTGATTAGCTATTTTGAGAATTTTTAATTTGAATTGGTTTATTTTACAATTGATTGATTACATCTATTTTGAAACAATCAACTACAACCTACCAGTTATCTACGTGCTCTTTGTTCTTCACAAACTTTTATAAGTTCAGATATGTTTCTTTTCCATGTGTTATTTTTTCACCGAATACTAACAGCTTTATAGTAGATGTTGGCACATACATTCAAATCTAGCGGCCACAGATTTTCAAGAATTACGACCACCGATTTTAATTTTCTTTCAATACTTTGTCCAAACTTCTGACTTTCTATTTTGACACCAAGCTCTATTAAGTTGTCACGGCCCCAAATGATGGAACACATGACCGGCACGACATAAGGGTTTCTCCCTAGCCGCAAGCCTAACACATAGCATGCACAACCATCCAGCACACAATCCAGAGTACATAATAAATATAACTGGCCACATATGCCACATCCAATATTAGAAAATACTGTATATATGTATATATATATATCTCATGATATCTCATGAATCCAACATTTTGATTCAACTTGGCCCATGGCCTCATAATATTCATGTGATTCAACTTGGCCCAAGGCCTTATAATACCAACATTATTGTAAAATATAAAACCATTTTTTTCAAACAACACATCAAAATACGCAAGAAGCGAGGATCCTGCCTGTATGTTCATGGAGATACTCTAGACATAACTAAACTAAACAAACAGTACAAAAGAGCCTTGCCCAAACTGGGGCTCACCAACACTATCTTCAGCCTCCTACGAAGCTGTAGCTGGATCAAAGTCTCTTTGACTATCTGTGGGGAGGAAACAAAAGAGGGGTGAGATTACCACATCTCAGTGAATGAGTAAATCATACTATAACTGAAACAGGGCAAACCAAGCACGAGTGTTTCGCAATGGGTTTAATAATTGAAATCCAAATGTAAAGATAATAATATAAGCATTAAGCATTTAACCATAATTTATTAAAATAATGCTAAACAGTTCAAATGTATGTTCAAAAGATAAAACATGATTAAATCAGTAACCGTAAGCAAATCAATTATGCATGGTAAGTAATAAATGAAGATATTTATGCAATAACAATGATGAATGAGCTTGTTGAGAAATTTTTAATCTTTAAGAAAAATGCACTAGTTTATTGGAGGTCTTTCCTAACAGATCTATCATCTTCCCCAAGCACACAGCAAGGGTAGGGTAATCACTGTAGGCGTAGACATAAGTCCACCCTAAATTTTATGTCTTAGGCAGTCATATGCCCGTCACAATATCCTAGGCCGAAGCCGTAACATGATCAAGGTGCACCAGGACTAGCACTACCTGCGGCTAGCTAACAGTGATCTAAAAGGGTCCCTCCAATAGAAAACATTTGAAATATGCTATTCAGAGAGTTTAAAGTAAAACATTTCAATAACTTTACAATAAAGCTATAATTCTCCATCTAGCTCTTTTCATGCATAAAATTCCGTTCTAAAATATATCTCATCCATGAATTCCCATGGAGACCTTTATCATCATAAACTTTTCCTTTAAAAATATCGTCCGTAGACGTCACATAGATGCTCATCATGCATCAAATCATTTCATGGCTAACTTAGTTCATTTCTATGACTAAGTTCGCATTTCTATAAATCTAGCTCAAATGGAGAATTAATAGTCTAGATGCTTGCCCTGCATACCTAGGGTTCAACTAGGATTGAAATTTACAATTTCTAACATGGTTGGAACATATTGGTTTTCAAAGCGGTAAAACAATTTAACATACATTCCAACTAGTTAAAATCATACGAGAGAATTATAAATCAAATTCCTAAAACATTCGCTATAGTATGAAAAACCCACTCACCTTACTAGGAGTCCAACAACGAGAATTTCACCTCGTGATGACTCAACAACCTAGAAAACATAGCCATAACATGAAAATTAGAAAACTCTAAAAGTCACTATTCACGCCGGAAAACACTATTCACTCGCCGGAACACTATTCATGCCGAAACCTAAAAATCATATATGTTGTATAGAAACTAATTCTAAGACTATCTATGGAAAGAAATTCGGTAAAACGGAGCCTAAAACGCAATTAAACGGAGTTTTACCTTGGAGGTTACTATTCATGCGATTTTCCGGCGATAATCCGGCGACTTTCCGGCAAAATTGATCGGTGGGATTTGTAGCTCTTCTTCCCACGAGTCCAACGGTACCTTACTTGCTCAAATCGGACGTCTGGATGATGAGATATCTTAGAGAGAAGTTTGAGAAAAATTTTAGAGAGAGAGAGAAAGCTTCAGCAATGGAGAAAATGAAGGAAAAAGGAGGGGGGACCGCCAAAAATAACTACCAGACGAATCTCGCCGCTGGCAAGCTCATTCTCGCCACGGCGAGCCGCGATTTTCGCCGCCGGCGAACTTATTTTCGCCGCGGCGAGATTCGAAACCAGAAACTCAGCTCTCGGGAAAAATACCGCATCATTCTCGCCGCGGCGAACATATTCTCACCGTGGCGAACTATTCTCGCCGTGGCGAACTCCATTTCGCTGAATTTGACAAAATGTCCAACACGAAAGTTGTAGCCCTTTCTCTTAGCTTTCCATAGCCACTTGAATCACCTAATTTGGAGTTCATATGAAGGAGTTATGCATAAAATAGTGAGCAAAGGTCTAGACCACACTACACTTCGGTTTTTGCCTCGTCTCACTATGATATTCACGGAATTTGCAAAAGTTCCCAACATTAAAGTTGTAGATATATGTCTTATCTTTCATTAGAAATTGGAATTACTTAATTTAGATTTAATATGAGAGAGTTATAATTATATGAGCGACGAAAGGTCAGAAGAAAAGGTCGAAAACGCTCTAAAATTTTACATTGTTCTCAACTTTCTTTGTTTCAAATTATTTATACATAACCTTCAAAGGTTTTATTAGTTGAGGGTTATTACATTCTCCCCTCCTTATAAAAATTCGGTCCCCGAATTTTACAAGAACCAACAACATAAAAACATAAAACTACTCTTGGAACAGCTGTGGATACTTCTCTCTCATGACGTCCTCTACTTCCCACGTAGCTTCCTCTTTGGAATGATTCTGCCAGATCACCTTCACTGTAGGGATATCCTTAGACCTCAACTTTTTCACTTTTCTATCAACAATGGCCACGGGTTTCTCTTCGTAGGCCAACTTGTCATCCAAAAGGATTTCCTGCGGTTGAATCACATGAGATGGGTCGGGTAAATACTTTCTCAACATCGAGACATGAAAGACTGGATGCACTTCGCTCAATCCAGGTGGTAGGGCTAGGCGGTATGCCACTGCTCCGACCCTATCCAGAACTTCAAAAGGTCCAATATACCTCGGGCTTAACTTCCCTTTCTTACCAAACCGCATTATTCCCTTCATGGGTGAAACTCTGAGAAACACGTGATCGCTAGAGAAAACTCCAACTCCCGACGCCTATGGTCCACATAAGACTTCTGACGACTTTGTGCAGTTAAAAGCCGTTCCCTTATCAGCTTAACCTTCTCTATGGCATCTTGCACCAAGTCTGGCCCTAGCAGCTTGGCTTCTCCAACTTCAAACCATCCAATGGGAGATCGGCATCTTCTCCCATAAAGAGCTTCAAAAGGTGCCATCTGAATACTGGCTTGATAACTGTTGTTGTATGCAAACTCAGCTAATGGCAAGTATCCTTCCCAACTGCCACCAAAATCTAATATACATGCTCTAAGCATATCCTCCAGAATCTGAATCGTGCGTTCTGACTGGCCATCTGTTTGGGGATGAAGAGCGGTGCTTAGATCCAACCTCGTTCCCAAAGCTTCTTGAAAATCTTTCCAAAATCTTGCTGTAAACTGTGGACCTCGATCAGATATGATGGATACAGGGACTCCATGCAATCTGACGATCTCACTCAGATACAGACTTGCATATTGAGCCACATTAAAGGTAGTCTTCACTGGTAAGAAGTGGGATGACTTGGTCATTCGATCCACTATCACCCATACTGAGTCATAACCCTTAGGGGTCCTCGGTAACCCTGTAACGAAGTCCATAGTGATCCTTTCCCACTTCCACTCCGGTATCTCAATCTGCTGGTGTAAACCGGCAGGCTTCTGGTGTTCAGCTTTCACCTGCTGACAAACCAAGCATTGAGCCACAACGTTTGCTACATCCTTCTTCATCCCATTCCACCAATACAATTCCTTGAGGTCACTGTACATCTTATTTGTTCCTGGGTGGATAGTATAGGCTGATTGATGTGCCTCCTCCAAAATCTGCTTCCTCAAGCTATCCACATCGGGTACACACAAGCGCTTCCCACATCTTAACACTCCTTCAGCATCCACGCTGAATTCAGAAGTCTGATTATTCCTAGCTTCATCCTTGAGCTTGGACAGGTTAGCATCCTTGTCCTGATCTGCCTTAATCTGCTCAACCAGTGGAGAGTGTAGTTGCATGTGGGCTAACAATACCCCTGGCTCCTTCACTTCAAAGCGCATCCCTTCACCTTCTAGCCGATGAATATCCCTTATCAACGGCCTCCGGAGTAGGGTGATATGGGCTAGACTCCCCATTGACTTTCTGCTCAAAGCATCAGCTACTACATTGGCCTTGCCTGGGTGGTACAAGATAGTGCAGTCATAGTCCTTCACCAACTCCATCCACCTCCTCTGTCTCAAGTTAAGATCTCTTTGTTGAAAGATGTACTTGAGACTCTTGTGGTCAGTGTAAATCTCACAGGATTCACCATAGAGATAGTGCCTCCAAATCTTCAAGGCAAAGACCACTGCCGCCATCTCCAGATCATGTGTAGGATAGTTCTGTTCGTGCTTCCTGAGCTGCCTAGATGCATAGGCTACAACATGCCCATTCTGCATTAACACACAACCCAAGCCCACCCTTGAGGCGTCACAGTATACTGAGTATCCTCCAGTGCCAGTTGGGATAGTTAGGACTGGGGTTGTGGTTAGACACTTCTTCAAGGTCTGGAAACTTTCTTCGCATGCATCCGACCATTCAAACTTAACTCCCTTCCTGGTTAATCTGGTCAAAGGAGCAGCAATCCTGGAGAAATCCTTGATGAACCTCCGATAATACCCTGCTAGACCCAAGAAACTTCGGATCTCTGTTACACTAGCGGGTTGAGGCCACTGCTGTACTGCCTCTACCTTCTCGGGGTCTACTTGAATGCCATCCTTCGTGACTACATGCCCCAGAAACATAACGCTGTCCAACCAGAACTCACACTTAGAGAGTTTGGCATATAGCTGCTGATCCCTCAAGATCTGCAGAATGACCCGTAGGTGCTGTTCATGCTCCTCATGGTCTTTAGAATAAACCAAGATGTCATCAATGAACACAATGACAAACTGATCTAAGAATGGCTTGAACACCCTGTTCATCAAGTCCATAAAAGCAGCTGGTGCATTAGTTAGTCCAAAAGACATAACCAAAAACTCATAATGACCATAACGGGTCCTAAAAGCCGTCTTGGAAATATCTTCCTTCTTGATCCTCAACTGATGATACCCTGACCTCAGATCAATCTTGGAGAAACATTTCGCTCCTTGGAGTTGATCGAACAAATCATCAATCCTGGGCAAAGGGTAATTATTGCGCACCGTTAGCTTATTCAGTTGCCGATAGTCAATGCAAAGTCGCAAAGATCTGTCTTTCTTCTTCACAAAAAGGACCGGAGCACCCCATGGAGAAGTACTCGGCCTGATGAAGCCCTTATCCAACAAATCCTGCAACTGACTCTTTAGCTCCTTAAGCTCTGTGGGTGCCATCCTGTAAGGCGGTATAGAAATTGGTCGAGCCTCTGGAATAAGGTCGATACCAAACTCTATCTCCCGTTCAGGAGGTAATCCTGGCAACTCTTCTGGGAAGACATCCAGGAATTCTCGTACCACTGCCATCTTGTCTACATCTGGTACCTTCCCATCCACATTTCTAACATATGCCAAGTATCCCTGGCATCCCTTCTTCAACATCTTCTGAGCACCCAAGACTGAAATCAGGTTACTTGGAGCTTTACTTCGATCACACTGGAACCGGAAAGGAACTTCACTTGGAGGGTTGAACTTGATTTCCTTCTCATAACAATCCAAGGTAGCATAGCATGCTGCCAACCAATCCATTCCTAGGATTACATCAAAGTCGACCATCATGTCTAGGATGATCAAATCAGCAGATGTCTCCCTATCACCCACTGACACTTTACATGATTTGCATACATGCTCTACTGGCAATTAGTCACCGACCGGGGTGGTTACAAAGAAAGGGGCATCCATCCTAATCGGATCTTTACCCAAACTCTTAGCAAAGCTAGGAGAAACATAGGAATATGTAGACCCGGGGTCAAACAAAACATATGCTTCATGTAGGCAAACTGAAAGAGTACCTGTCATGACCGCATTTGAAGCTTGTGCATCCTGTCTGGTAAGAACAAAAATCCTCGGTTCACCTCGGCCTGCTTGGCTTTGACCGCGGCCCATCATCCCTCTACCAGTACCTCTGCTACTTGCTTGGCCCGGTATAGTCCTTATAGGCTGAGCTGCCACTGGGGCTGGTAGTAAAGCTGGTCGAGTTGGCCCTTGGCTTGAGCCATACAACTGAGGACATTCCCTCTTCATGTGTCCAGGTTGGTGGCAATGATAGCAAACAATCATCTCCCTGCGGCACTGACCAAAATGATGGTTGCCACAAATAGGACATTGTGGCCTGTTCTGCTGAATGGCTCTTGGTCCTGGTTGTCCTGGATACCTGGTGTTTCCCTGGCTAAGACCTAGCCTACCACTTGCATCTGGTCTCTGGTTGGGGTTCCCAATATTCTGTGGTGCTGGGCGCTGCTGGCTCTGGAATCGGGGTCCTTGGGAATGAGAACTTTGCCCTCCTTTGGAGCTCCCGTCTCTATCTCTCTTCCTCAGCTTGGCACTCTCAACATCGGCCAAATGCCTAGTCTCCATCATTCTTGCGCAATCTACAGCCTCTGCATAGTTCGGGAATTGCTTCATCTGGGGTGCCACTGATTTAAACAATGCTGGCACCAACCCCTGGATAAATTTCCTGATCATGTCCCTTTCAGTAGGGACCATGTGCGGTGCATACGGCATCAGCTGTGTGAAGCAGTAGTCATACTCCGTGACTGACATACCAGGAGTCTGCTTCAACTCCACAAACTCTTGACACTTTGCATATCGTATACTCTGAGGCACAAACCTCTCCATGAAAACTTCCTTGAACTCTGGCCATCTCAAAGGTGGCGCTGTAGCTCCCCTTCCGCGCATCATGGTCTTGAACCATACCTGCGCTACGCCAGACAACTGGAAGGCTGCCAATTCTACTGAGCGAATCTCTGGACACTTAAGAACTTCGCAGATCTTCTCAGTAGCCTCTATAAACTCCTGAGGATCTTCATTGGCCAACAACCCCTTAAAGGTTGGCGGTTTCAGCTTCAGGAACTCAGATAGTTCCACTTCCCTCTCAGCGGGTCTCACCTGCCGCTCCACGGACCTAACTGGTTCTGGAACGGAGGTAGTTGTTTCGGTCTGTTGTGGACCTCTTCTATCTTGCCCATCCCTTCTCTCGGCTAGATTCTCTATTGCCCGCTGCATACCCTGCATGGTTACCAGCATCTGGGCTATCACATCATCCCGGGGGTGAGAAGACATTTCCCCCGTCCTGGGAGTCTCAGCTTGCTCACTGGTTAACTCAGCTTGTTCGGCTGCTTCAGCAGCCCTTACACCCCTGCCACTGCCTCTTGCACTGGCTCTAGGTCGGCCTCTGCCACGACCTCTGCCTCGGCCTCTGCCACGACCTCTACCTCGGCCTCTAGGCACGGGTACTGCGGACTGAGCAGACTCTTCAGCCATCTGCTCTTGAACCGCGGGTTGCCTAACCTTTGATCTCGTTCTTGGTGGCATCTCGCTACAAAATAGAGATAGCCCAACCATCACTTAACCATGCCAACATAGCATACTATAAACTGACTTACTTAAACAAAAAGACAACATCCTATCGAACCCCTTTAGCAGCACCGTGAGTATAAGCATGTCCGGATTCATACCCATACTCAAAGTCCTACCTAAAGGTCCGTTACTCCATGAACACAGGGAAACCTAACCCTCTGATACCACTCTGTCACGGCCCCAAATGATGGAACACATGACCGGCACGACATAAGGGTTTCCCCCTAGCCGCAAGCCTAACACATAGCATGCACAACCATCCAGCACACAATCCAGAGTACATAATAAATATAACTGGCCACATATGCCACATCCAATATTAGAAAATACTGTATATATGTATATATATATATCTCATGATATCTCATGAATCCAACATTTTGATTCAACTTGGCCCATGGCCTCATAATATTCATGTGATTCAACTTGGCCCAAGGCCTCATAATACCAACATTATTGTAAAATATAAAACCATTTTTTTCAAACAACACATCAAAATACGCAAGAAGCGAGGATCTTGCCTGTATGTTCATGGAGATACTCTAGACATAACTAAACTAAACAAACAGTACAAAAGAGCCTTGCCCAAACTGGGGCTCACCAACACTATCTTCAGCCTCCTACGAAGCTGTAGCTGGATCAAAGTCTCTTTGACTATCTGTGGGGAGGAAACAAAAGAGGGGTGAGATTACCACATCTCAGTGAATGAGTAAATCATACTATAACTGAAACAGGGCAAACCAAGCACGAGTGTTTCGCAATGGGTTTAATAATTGAAATCCAAATGTAAAGATAATAATATAAGCATTAAGCATTTAACCATAATTTATTAAAATAATGCTAAACAGTTCAAATGTATGTTCAAAAGATAAAACATGATTAAATCAGTAACCGTAAGCAAATCAATTATGCATGGTAAGTAATAAATGAAGATATTTATGCAATAACAATGATGAATGAGCTTGTTGAGAAATTTTTAATCTTTAAGAAAAATGCACTAGTTTATTGGAGGTCTTTCCTAACAGATCTATCATCTTCCCCAAGCACACAGCAAGGGTAGGGTAATCACTGTAGGCGTAGACATAAGTCCACCCTAAATTTTATGTCTTAGGCAGTCATATGCCCGTCACAATATCCTAGGCCGAAGCCGTAACATGATCAAGGTGCACCAGGACTAGCACTACCTGCGGCTAGCTAACAGTGATCTAAAAGGGTCCCTCCAATAGAAAACATTTGAAATATGCTATTCAGAGAGTTTAAAGTAAAACATTTCAATAACTTTACAATAAAGCTATAATTCTCCATCTAGCTCTTTTCATGCATAAAATTCCGTTCTAAAATATATCTCATCCATGAATTCCCATGGAGACCTTTATCATCATAAACTTTCCCTTTAAAAATATCGTCCGTAGACGTCACATAGATGCTCATCATGCATCAAATCATTTCATGGCTAACTTAGTTCATTTCTATGACTAAGTTCGCATTTCTATAAATCTAGCTCAAATGGAGAATTAATAGTCTAGATGCTTGCCCTGCATACCTAGGGTTCAACTAGGATTGAAATTTACAATTTCTAACATGGTTGGAACATATTGGTTTTCAAAGCGGTAAAACAATTTAACATACATTCCAACTAGTTAAAATCATACGAGAGAATTATAAATCAAATTCCTAAAACATTCGCTATAGTATGAAAAACCCACTCACCTTACTAGGAGTCCAACAACGAGAATTTCACCTCGTGATGGCTCAACAACCTAGAAAACATAGCCATAACATGAAAATTAGAAAACTCTAAAAGTCACTATTCACGCCGGAAAACACTATTCACTCGCCGGAACACTATTCATGCCGAAACCTAAAAATCATATATGTTGTATAGAAACTAATTCTAAGACTATCTATGGAAAGAAATTCGGTAAAACGGAGCCTAAAACGCAATTAAACGGAGTTTTACCTTGGAGGTTACTATTCATGCGATTTTCCGGCGACAATCCGGCGACTTTCCAGCAAAATTGATCGGTGGGATTTGTAGCTCTTCTTCCCACGAGTCCAACGGTACCTTACTTGCTCAAATCGGACGTCTGGATGATGAGATATCTTAGAGAGAAGTTTGAGAAAAATTTTAGAGAGAGAGAGAAAGCTTCAGCAATGGAGAAAATGAAGGAAAAAGGAGGGGGGACCGCCAAAAATAACTACCAGACGAATCTCGCCGCCGGCGAGCTCATTCTCGCCGCGGCGAGCCGCGATTTTCGCCGCGGCGAGATTCGAAACCAGAAACTCAGCTCTCGGGAAAAATACCGCATCATTCTCGCCGCGGCGAACATATTCTCGCCGTGGCGAACTATTCTCGCCGCGGCGAACTCCATTTCGCCGAATTTGACAAAATGTCCAACACGAAAGTTGTAGCCCTTTCTCTTAGCTTTCCATAGCCACTTGAATCACCTAATTTGGAGTTCATATGAAGGAGTTATGCATAAAATAGTGAGCAAAGGTCCAGACCACACTACACTTCGGTTTTTGCCTCGTCTCACTATGATATTCACGGAATTTGCAAAAGTTCCCAACATTAAAGTTGTAGATATATGTCTTATCTTTCATTAGAAATTGGAATTACTTAATTTAGATTTAATATGAGAGAGTTATAATTATATGAGTGACGAAAGGTCAGAAGAAAAGGTCGAAAACGCTCTAAAATTTTACATTGTTCTCAACTTTCTTTGTTTCAAATTATTTATACATAACCTTCAAAGGTTTTATTAGTTGAGGGTTATTACATAAGTATTCTCTTTTTTTTGCTGCATCATTCTTCATTAATGTTTGGCATTAAATGCAAATTTCTTTTCCCTCATTATAAGGAAAGTTAATTTTTTTCTTTAAAACTCAATTATTATGTTGTCCAAGTGGTTAGTAAGTTAAAGTAATGGAGAATATTTTGAAAACCATATCCGAAAATAATGTAGAGCGATCAAGGTATTTGTGTTAAAAGTTTACACCATGCTAAGTTGAGTCTAATATCTAGAATGTGAATTATGTTAAAATTGAAAATTCACGTGTGAATAATTGTTAAAAAAGGAGATTTGAGAAGAAGCTATAGATTGTAAATATGGATAACTTCAAGGCAATAAGGATATACTAAGATATAAAATAATTGTACTAGTATAATGGTAAAAAGAATATACAAATGATATTTTTTTTGTTCGATGTGTCAGCAAGTAAAAATTAAATATTTGTTTTGGGAGAGCTATTTAAGAAGCCTGAGGATATTTGTTAGATTATAATGTAGCTGATAGTAAATCTAAATGAAGTGTTTATGCATTAGAAGTTATATTTCAGGTATCTTTATATAATTTTGATGAAAGTTGAGAGAAATTATTTGTTCTTAGTTAGACTTGCTCATATCAGTAGTTATTAGGCTAATTTACAAATGATACCATTTAAGGTTTTACATTAAACATCATAGGACTCCTAATAGGTGGATGAGTTGAATAAGGTTAAGCTTTTAAAATTTAATTTGAAATATCATGCAAAAGATAGAATATGACTAACCTCAATTGGTGATACTAATTTAGAGAGCATACTTTAAGCGTATGTCTTCGAGTTTGGTGAGAAATCCCTTAGTAGAATTCGCCTATAATAAAGTGAAATTGATTAGAAAAAGAATACAAAAAACTCAATATAGGCCAAAAGTCTATAAGGACTAGGAATGTTGAACACTAAAAAAATTTATTTGTTGGTGACCAAATATTCTTGAAGGACTCACCTATGAAAGAGATAATGAGGTTTAGAAAGAAGGAAAAAGTTAAGTTCTAGTATATAGGCTCTTTTGAAATCTTGGACAAAATATGCATAGTATATATCACTTAATTTTGCCATCAGGATTAAGTGATGTTAGTACAGTCTTTCTTGCATTAATGCTAAGGAAGTACCTATTAGATTTTTCTTATGTTATCTAATTTCAAGAAATTCAATTGGACAAGAATTTTGCTTAATTATGAGAGAGAAAAAAAATCTAATGTCTATTATTGATTAATAAGTGAATAACTTATGATTGAAGGAAATCCCTATTGTAACAACTCCATTTATGTAAATTTTTTTTTTTTTAAAAAAAAAAATACCATGAAGTTATTACCTCGTTACAACTTAACTCAATATAACATTTATTTCATTTATACAATACTGAGTTTCCATACACACTATTATTTTACAAACTACACACCATTATTTTACAAACATTTGTACAAAGATACATATTAGTTCTAATCATCTATATCGACTACTTCTGGGGACACTGGTTCGGGTGGCACGTCCACCGGAATCTCAGTTACATCTACGACAGTTACATCAGAAATAACTGGAAGTTGCCCAAGGTAGGGCACCTCGATCCAACGTACAGAGATAATAAGTGTCATAGAGAATATCTGCATATTTATTATTCTGAACATGATATGAAAATATAGTGAGAATTAAATCCCAGTAAGTTCAACAATAAATCATAATTTACCATCAATATAGTTCATCATGTCATGTTCAGCTGTATAAACTACAGAAAATATCTTTAAGTCACATGAATGCACTTTATCATGCACATGAAAATTATACAGTTATGACATGTATGGTATGAATAACTATTTTTCGAGTTTCATATGATGGCTATCCACTTATTCTTACTTCAAGCTACCCCGGTCAGGGTGAGTATTCTCTACTTTTCGGTACGGGCTTATCTCGCTCCGTCCGACATGGCACACTTTCTCTTTCTTTTCTTATTAACATGATCATAACCGTTGGTAGGGCGTCCCCTACTGGTGCACCACACGGATTGCCATGTAACCGTGCTCATTTCTTTTCTTTTCACAATGATAGCCAAAAATATGCTTTCAATAACAAGTATGTTCATCAAAATATAACTATTACCATAAATCATTGGTAATCATGCCATGAACATAACCATTTAAAATATCACTTTATAAAACATTTCCATGTCAAAATTCCATACTAATACCTTGGTAACTGGATAGTAATTGTAGTCTGTAAACAGCGCACCAGAAAAGTTCCCAGGAAAGAGAGGTGGGTCACTAATGGACACGCTTAAGTACCATGTCTTTCCTTGCCAGAACTTTCCTTAGACATGCACTTTTCACAAATCACAATTTTGTTTTCCAGTAACTAGAATAATTCTTTTCTGATGTGAAAATACTGCAACCACAGAGCATACTAAGATTTTTCAAATAAAACCGGCACTTTCAAAACTTCTTGTAAATTTATATGAGTACTAGGGTAAATTCCATGTTAAAAATTACACACTTAAAATGGTAGTAAGTTCATGCAATGGCAATGGCTATGGCTATACTAGTCATTTGTTAAGATTCATCTTCTTTTTAAAATACTAATTTTATTTCTTTATTTTCTTGATGCAGGTTTTCATCCTATCTAACCTTCTCTTACTAATCAGAGCATAACTCCCTCAATTTAACTCTGATGTAGGTGATCTTAGTGTCAATTTCAAGATAAAACAATTATCTAAAACTATTATGTTGACCATTGTAGCGAAATATTAAGAAATCAAGGTGATATTACTCCCTAAATGTACAGATTATTTCTTCTCGTGTAAGTTCTGACCTTTACTGACTAATTAGACCATATCTCCCAAATTTGAACTCCAAATTGAGTTATTCCAGTTGGTAAAAATCCATGAGCCCTATATCTATAATTGTTATCTTGGCGTACGATTTTAACTTTCTACAGAATATTTTCCAGAAATTCAAAAACTAAAGCTTTAATAACATATTCTGAACAAACATTTTCTGACCTCTGCTTACTAATCAGCTTATATCTACCTCAAATGGACTTCAAATTGAATGATTCCAGTGCCTAAAAATCCATGACACATTTATCTTTAATTCTTATGTTAATAATTTATTTTAATTCCTTACAGATACTTCTCAGAAATTAAAATACCGAAGCTATCCTAACATATTTTTCCCTGATGACCCATTTTCTGACCTTTGTCTACTAATCGGCTCATATCTCCCTCATATGGACTCCAAATTGAATGATTCCAGTGGCTAAAAATCCATGACATACATATCTTTAATTCTTATGTTAACCATTTATTTTAATTCCCTACCAATAATTCCCAGAAATTAAATTACCGAAGCTATCCTAACATATTCTTCCCTGATGATTCATTTTCTGACCTTTGACTACTAATCAGACCATAGCTACCTCATATGGACTCCAAATGGAATGATTCCAGTGGCTAAAAATCCATGACACATTTATCTTTAATTCTTATGTTAACCATTTATTTTAATTCCCTACCAATAATTCCCAGAAATTAAATTACCGAAGCTATCCTAACATATTCTTCCCTGATGATTCATTTTCTGACCTTTGACTACTAATCAGACCATAGCTACCTCATATGGACTCCAAATAGAATGATTCCAGTGGCTAAAAATCCATGACACATTTATCTTTAATTCTTATGTTAACCATTTATTTTAATTCCTTATAGATTGTTCCCAGAAATTAAAATACCGAAGCTTAAAATTCTGCCACCCATAGCCATAACCATGCAGAACTATCTACACCAACCTAAGTATTCAAACATACATCACATGCAAGATCAATATGTAACATGATATAGCAACATCATAACCAATCATAAAAGTTCTAAGATCAAAATCTCATACAAATATTATAAGTTTCAAAAGTTTTCTTCAAAAAGAAATATTGTTAAACTTACCTTTAGCTTTCTAAACTTCTCCTTCTTCTTCCTTCCTTTCTTCTTCTCTCTTCTCTCCTTTCCTCACTCTACCTTGCTTCTATTTCTCTCTCTTTCTCACTTGGACGAAATTAAAGTGTTGTAAGGGTGGGTTCTCTTATATAGACCACCAAATAATTCACCTTTCATGATCATGGATCTACCTTATCACAATTAAGATACACTTTGTTGAATTTTTGGAAAACAAACAACTTATGTTCTTGTCTTCCTCTTCCTTAGTCAAGATATGCATAGGAAAAGGAGATTTGTATTTTGAAAATTATGATGATATGTTCTTAAGATAAGGGACAAGGTCCCTTTGATTTAGGGATTCATTTAATTTTTCTTTTGTCTTAATCAATTATGATAGGTTGCCTTTTTAAGTGGCAAATTTCTAGCCCTTCAATCTCCATTATTTGGTTGATATTATTTGTGTGGGCTATGAATGTTTTGTCCTAATACCATGTATTATCATACCACTTGCTAAAATTATGAGTGAAGGATATAGATGTTTTTGTCCTAAAGCCTTGTATTATCATGCCACTTGCCTAAATGATGAATGTAGAATCACACCACTTGCTAAATTTTTGTCTTAATGCCATGTAACCTAATCTTTATTCTTATTATTATATCATCATCTAATTTATTTTATTTTATTTTTCCTCTTAGATTTGGGCTTATTCTTACCCATTATGGGCTTGTCCTACCCATTTTCTTTGCTTTGGATAAAATTCTTCCTTTCTTGGTGGGCTTGGTCACATTTTCATAATTTTTGGGCTATTGGTGAAATTACTATATCCTAGTCCAAGTCTATGTTTAATTTCTTGTTTAGGTTATCCAATGGGCTTGCTAGAAAATTATGTGAAGTGGAAAAACTCTATATGAAGTGTCCATAGGTAAAAGCCCAATGTATGGGTAAAGATTTTAAACTTAGTAACTATAGTTCTTGAATTAGGAAAAATTACCCTAATTCAATGTTCTTTGAAATTTTAAGACCTTTACTTGTTTCTAAAAATTTATCTTCCTTATCCAAGAATTTTGCATCTCTTTAGTATGTTATTTCTAATTTCTTTCCTATTAGATTTTCCTTCTTTATTTGTTCTCTTAATGTTAGAAACATTTTCTATGCATATACCTAAGGTGAAGAATTTCTAAGGATTATATTTCCTTAGATATCTAAAATATTGTCTAATAAATTTTATTTCCTTAATTAAATTTTTTATGTACCTTTATCAATAAAAGAAACGAAATTAAGGATGTTACATTTCTCTCCCCCTAAAAGAAATTTTGTCCTCAAAATTTCAGAAATTACCTTATAAGAATAATTGCGGATATTTCTTCCTCATGACTTCTTCCAGCTCCCAAGTTGCTTCTTCCGGAGTCAAACCTTCCCATAACACCTTAACTAGGGGAATGGTTTTATTTCTCAGTTGCTTCACGTCAGTGTCCAATATGGATGCAGGTACTAGCTGGTATGTCATGTTCTCCTTTATTTGGATTGGTTCATCCAGTATTATATGCGATGAATCTGAAAGATACTTCCGCAGCTGTGATACGTGGAAAACATTATGCAGGTTGGACAAATTAGGTGGGAGAGCAACTTGATATGCTGATGTCCCAACTTTCTTTAGAATTTGGTAGGGTCCTAAAAATCGCGGACTTAGCTTTCTTGTTTTGAGAGACCTACCAACTCCAGTAGTCGGGGAAAGTTTCAGAAATACATGGTCTCCTTCCTCAAACTCTAGAGGTCTATGTCTCTTATCGTAGTAACTCTTTTGCCGACTCTGAGCTGTAAGTATTTTGTTTCGTATCATCCTGATTTGTTCAGTGGTTTGTTGAACTAGATCAGGACCTAACAAGTTCTTTTCTCCTACCTCGAACCAACATAGTGGAGATCGGCACTTTCTACCGTATAAAGCTTCATAGGGGGCCATCTTAATGCTAGAGTGATAGCTATTATTATAAGCAAACTCTACTAAAGGTAGGTACTTATCCCATCCTTTACCTTGCTCTATCACACAGGCCCTCAACATATCTTCTAGGGTTTGAATTGTTCGTTCAGTCTGCCCATCAGTTTGAGGATGATAGGCAGTACTGAACCGCAACTGGGTTCCAAAAGCTTCTTGCAACGCCTTCCAAAACCTCGATGTGAACCTCGGATCTCTATCAGAAACAATATTTAAGGGAATCCCATGAAGTCTAACTATTTCCTGAACATACAATTGGGCCAATTTATCTAGTGAAAAGTTAATTTTTATGGGCAAAAAGTGAGCAGATTTGGTTAATCTGTCAACTATTACCCAGATAGAGTCATGTCCCACTGAAGTCTTAGGTAAACCTACAACAAAGTCCATCGAAATACTGTCCCATTTCCATTCAGGAATCTCCAGAGGTTGAAGAAATCCTGCTGGCTTTTGATGTTCCACTTTCACCTTCTGACAAGTTAAACATTTTGCCACGAACTCAGCAATGTCATTTTTCATCCCTGGCCACCAATACATCCTTTTTAAATCCTGGTACATTTTAGTGCATCCAGGATGGATTGTGTATTTACTTTGATGCGCTTCCTTCAGTATCTTAGTCCTCAACTCTTGTTCTTGAGGGACACAAATCCTTCCCTGATACATGATTGCTCCATCTTCCATTACAGAAAAATTACCTTGGTCTTTATGATCTTGTAAGTATTGATCGTGAGCTTGAGCTTCTTTGATCTGGGCTCTAAGGTCAGACCTTATACTTAAACCATTAATGACTAGATTCTTTGGAGTAAGAGTAGTGGCTAGCTTCAAATTTCGAAACTCCTCTAGCATCTGCATCTCATACACCATCATCTGACCCATATGCAGAGATTTTCGACTCAAGGCATCTGCTACAACATTCGCCTTTCCGGGATGATACTTTATCTCAAACTTGTAGTCATTGAGGAATTCTACCCATCTTCGTTGCCTCATATTTAACTCCTTCTGATCAAAGAGGTATTTAAGACTCTTATGATCACAATATACTTCAAAGGTTGCCCCGTACAAATAGTGTCGCCAAATCTTTAAGGCAAACACTACTGCCGCTAATTCAAGATCATGGGTTGGATAGTTTCCTTCGTGGGGTCTTAGTTGTCTAGAGGCGTAAGCAACTACTCTCTTGTCTTGCATTAACACACACCCTAGCCCTTTCTTTGAAGCATCACTATACACTTCAAAATGTCCTGTGGGGTCTGGAATAATTAAAACAGGAGGAGTGGTCAGTCTTGTCTTCAGCTCCTGAAAACTAGCATCACATTGATCAGTCCATTTGAAAGGACTTCCCTTCCTGGTCAATTTAGTCAATGGCAAGGCTATACGAGAAAAGTTTTGTATAAATCTCCTGTAGTATCCTGCCAAACCAAGGAAACTTCTGATTTCCGTAACCGTCTTTGGTGTCTCCCACTTAATCACTGCTTCCGTCTTGCTAGGATCTACGGCTACCCCTCTATTAGAGATGACATGTCCGAGAAACTTCACCTCTGACAGCCAAAATTCACACTTCTCCAATTTAGCATATAACTTTTTCTCTTTCAGCACTTGCAGCACGATTCGGAGATGTTGTTCATGTTCTTTCTTACTCTTAGAATATATCAAGATGTCATCAATGAACACTACAACAAATTGATCTAGGTAGGGTCGAAAAATGCGATTCATGTAATCCATGAAAATTGCAGGTGCATTCGTTAACCCGAAGGGCATTACGAGAAACTCATAGTGCCCATACCTAGTCCTGAAGGCAGTTTTTGGTACGTCCTCCTCCTTAATCCTAATCTGATGATATCCTGACCGCAAGTCAATTTTAGAAAAAATGGAGGCACCCTTTAATTGATCCAATAAGTCATCTATCCTAGGGAGAGGGTACTTATTTTTGATAGTCACCTTATTCAGCTGTCTGTAATCTATGCATAGTCTCAAACTCCCGTCTTTCTTCTTAACAAACAATACAGGAGCTCCCCAAGGTGATACACTCGGTCTAATGAATTGCTTGTCTAATAGTTCCTCCAATTGCTTCTTTAGTTCTTGTAGTTCCTTCGAGGCCATTCGATATGGTGCAATAGAGATAGGCCCTGTCCCAGGTAGGAGATCAATAGAGAACTCTATCTCTCTCTTGGGAGGTAAGCCTGGAATATCTGATGGAAACACCTCAGGAAACTCGTTGGCTATTGGAAATTCATCAAGCTTCGATTCGACTTCTAGGTTTGATAAATACAAGAGAATGTATCCAAGTACTCCATTCTTCAACTCCCTATTAACTTGATTGGCATTTAACATCAATAACTGGACCTCCTCTTTCGGAGTAGAAGGTAGAAATTCAACGGTCTTGTTACAACAATTCAACAAGACTCGATTCCTAGACATCCAGTCTAACCCTAGAATGATCTCAATACCTCTTAAAGGTAAAATGACGAGGTCTACAGAAAAAGTTTTCTCCTGGATGGTGACTTGACAGTCCTTACATACAGAGGAAGTTAATACCCATTCCCCTGTAGGGGTTACTACAGATAGCTCATAGGGAGTTTCAGAAATAGGGAACTGAAACTTCCTAATACATTCCTCTGATATAAATGAATGACTAGCACCAGAGTCAAATAACACCATAAGAGCAAATCCATAAATATAGCATGTACCTTGTATCATTTCAGAAGATTGAGCTGCCTCTTGGCCGCTCAGGGTGAAAATCCTTCCTTTCACCTGAGGCCTCTGTTCTGGCTGCTTTCCTACATTCTGTGGGCAGTTTTTCGCAAAATGTCCCTTCTGTCCGCAATTGAAGCAGACATCTTGTCCCATGTAGCATGGCCGGTTACCATGCATGCGTCCGCATTTAGCGCACTTGATTGAGGCGAGGTCTTGTTGAAAAGGCCTAGGACCTGCAATCAATGGCCTCTTACCAGCTCCATATCCACTTCTTCTCACGTTCTTTCTAGGGTTGGGAAAATTTTTCTTCCTTTTCCATAGGTTTCGCCTTTGCTTCTCGTCCTCCACTGCCCTTAAACTCTTTTCCAGGAGTCTGCATTTATTTATCAGAGGTACAAACTCCCTGATCTCCATAGCTATAACAGCATTCTTTAACTCCGGGTTTAGTCCCGCTTCAAACTTAACCGCCTTCCATGCTTCATCTGGGTTATATCGCAGATAAGAGGAGAACTTAGACAGCTCCTCGAACCTTGCGATATACTGGTCCACGGTCATGCTTCCTTGCCTGAGTTGGAGAAATTCGATCTCTTTCTCTGCCCGTACAGTACTTGGAAAGTACTTTTCAAAAAAAATGTCCTTGAACACTTGCCAGGTGATCTGTCTTCCCTGATGAGCTAAAAGTTCTCTAGCTCCACGCCACCAGTATTCTGCTTCATCCTTTAACATATATGCAGCAAAAATGATTTGCTGCTCTTCAGTACAGCCCATCACTTCAAAGATTTTCTCTAATTCCCTAATCCACCTTTCGGCTATCGTTGGGTCATAACCACCTTGGAAACAAGGTGGTCTAGTCCTCAGGAACTCGGATATGCCATTATCTTTTCCAGCCGTCCGGTTGTTAGGACCAATCTCAACATTTGTGTTATTAGCATTCTGGAGATGTTGTAAAATTTGGTTGGTGGTCATAACTTGGTCTCGAATTGCCGTGGCCAGGTTGTGCAGGGTTTCCTCTGCATTGGTTGCTGGATTCCTCCTTGGTGGTGCCATTTCCTACTATGGTACAAAACAAAGTTATGCTGCTATTGAGGTGATCAAGCCCAATAGTTAGTTCAAAAATATTTAATAGCAGTCATAACACCACCTCGGCATATAGATAGGAAACACTAGTAATTTCTTACCTATATGAATCACTGATCCCCTACACAGCACAACCACAACATACTCAAGACACTATAAGATCGATTCAAATAACCATCCAACTACTGGCCATCTAGGATCGACCTTCTCTGATACCAATTATGTAACAACTCCATTTATGTAAATTTTTTTTTTTTTTAAAAAAAAAATACCATGAAGTTATTACCTCGTTACAACTTAACTCAATATAACATTTATTTCATTTATACAATACTGAGTTTCCATACACACTATTATTTTACAAACTACACACCATTATTTTACAAACATTTGTACAAAGATACATATTAGTTCTAATCATCTATATCGACTACTTCTGGGGACACTGGTTCGGGTGGCACGTCCACCGGAATCTCAGTTACATCTACGACAGTTACATCAGAAATAACTGGAAGTTGCCCAAGGTAGGGCACCTCGATCCAACGTACAGAGATAATAAGTGTCATAGAGAATATCTGCATATTTATTATTCTGAACATGATATGAAAATATAGTGAGAATTAAATCCCAGTAAGTTCAACAATAAATCATAATTTACCATCAATATAGTTCATCATGTCATGTTCAGCTGTATAAACTACAGAAAATATCTTTAAGTCACATGAATGCACTTTATCATGCACATGAAAATTATACAGTTATGACATGTATGGTATGAATAACTATTTTTCGAGTTTCATATGATGGCTATCCACTTATTCTTACTTCAAGCTACCCCGGTCAGGGTGAGTATTCTCTACTTTTCGGTACGGGCTTATCTCGCTCCGTCCGACATGGCACACTTTCTCTTTCTTTTCTTATTAACATGATCATAACCGTTGGTAGGGCGTCCCCTACTGGTGCACCACACGGATTGCCATGTAACCGTGCTCATTTCTTTTCTTTTCACAATGATAGCCAAAAATATGCTTTCAATAACAAGTATGTTCATCAAAATATAACTATTACCATAAATCATTGGTAATCATGCCATGAACATAACCATTTAAAATATCACTTTATAAAACATTTCCATGTCAAAATTCCATACTAATACCTTGGTAACTGGATAGTAATTGTAGTCTGTAAACAGCGCACCAGAAAAGTTCCCAGGAAAGAGAGGTGGGTCACTAATGGACACGCTTAAGTACCATGTCTTTCCTTGCCAGAACTTTCCTTAGACATGCACTTTTCACAAATCACAATTTTGTTTTCCAGTAACTAGAATAATTCTTTTCTGATGTGAAAATACTGCAACCACAGAGCATACTAAGATTTTTCAAATAAAACCGGCACTTTCAAAACTTCTTGTAAATTTATATGAGTACTAGGGTAAATTCCATGTTAAAAATTACACACTTAAAATGGTAGTAAGTTCATGCAATGGCAATGGCTATGGCTATACTAGTCATTTGTTAAGATTCATCTTCTTTTTAAAATACTAATTTTATTTCTTTATTTTCTTGATGCAGGTTTTCATCCTATCTAACCTTCTCTTACTAATCAGAGCATAACTCCCTCAATTTAACTCTGATGTAGGTGATCTTAGTGTCAATTTCAAGATAAAACAATTATCTAAAACTATTATGTTGACCATTGTAGCGAAATATTAAGAAATCAAGGTGATATTACTCCCTAAATGTACAGATTATTTCTTCTCGTGTAAGTTCTGACCTTTACTGACTAATTAGACCATATCTCCCAAATTTGAACTCCAAATTGAGTTATTCCAGTTGGTAAAAATCCATGAGCCCTATATCTATAATTGTTATCTTGGCGTACGATTTTAACTTTCTACAGAATATTTTCCAGAAATTCAAAAACTAAAGCTTTAATAACATATTCTGAACAAACATTTTCTGACCTCTGCTTACTAATCAGCTTATATCTACCTCAAATGGACTTCAAATTGAATGATTCCAGTGCCTAAAAATCCATGACACATTTATCTTTAATTCTTATGTTAATAATTTATTTTAATTCCTTACAGATACTTCTCAGAAATTAAAATACCGAAGCTATCCTAACATATTTTTCCCTGATGACCCATTTTCTGACCTTTGTCTACTAATCGGCTCATATCTCCCTCATATGGACTCCAAATTGAATGATTCCAGTGGCTAAAAATCCATGACATACATATCTTTAATTCTTATGTTAACCATTTATTTTAATTCCCTACCAATAATTCCCAGAAATTAAATTACCGAAGCTATCCTAACATATTCTTCCCTGATGATTCATTTTCTGACCTTTGACTACTAATCAGACCATAGCTACCTCATATGGACTCCAAATGGAATGATTCCAGTGGCTAAAAATCCATGACACATTTATCTTTAATTCTTATGTTAACCATTTATTTTAATTCCCTACCAATAATTCCCAGAAATTAAATTACCGAAGCTATCCTAACATATTCTTCCCTGATGATTCATTTTCTGACCTTTGACTACTAATCAGACCATAGCTACCTCATATGGACTCCAAATAGAATGATTCCAGTGGCTAAAAATCCATGACACATTTATCTTTAATTCTTATGTTAACCATTTATTTTAATTCCTTATAGATTGTTCCCAGAAATTAAAATACCGAAGCTTAAAATTCTGCCACCCATAGCCATAACCATGCAGAACTATCTACACCAACCTAAGTATTCAAACATACATCACATGCAAGATCAATATGTAACATGATATAGCAACATCATAACCAATCATAAAAGTTCTAAGATCAAAATCTCATACAAATATTATAAGTTTCAAAAGTTTTCTTCAAAAAGAAATATTGTTAAACTTACCTTTAGCTTTCTAAACTTCTCCTTCTTCTTCCTTCCTTTCTTCTTCTCTCTTCTCTCCTTTCCTCACTCTACCTTGCTTCTATTTCTCTCTCTTTCTCACTTGGACGAAATTAAAGTGTTGTAAGGGTGGGTTCTCTTATATAGACCACCAAATAATTCACCTTTCATGATCATGGATCTACCTTATCACAATTAAGATACACTTTGTTGAATTTTTGGAAAACAAACAACTTATGTTCTTGTCTTCCTCTTCCTTAGTCAAGATATGCATAGGAAAAGGAGATTTGTATTTTGAAAATTATGATGATATGTTCTTAAGATAAGGGACAAGGTCCCTTTGATTTAGGGATTCATTTAATTTTTCTTTTGTCTTAATCAATTATGATAGGTTGCCTTTTTAAGTGGCAAATTTCTAGCCCTTCAATCTCCATTATTTGGTTGATATTATTTGTGTGGGCTATGAATGTTTTGTCCTAATACCATGTATTATCATACCACTTGCTAAAATTATGAGTGAAGGATATAGATGTTTTTGTCCTAAAGCCTTGTATTATCATGCCACTTGCCTAAATGATGAATGTAGAATCACACCACTTGCTAAATTTTTGTCTTAATGCCATGTAACCTAATCTTTATTCTTATTATTATATCATCATCTAATTTATTTTATTTTATTTTTCCTCTTAGATTTGGGCTTATTCTTACCCATTATGGGCTTGTCCTACCCATTTTCTTTGCTTTGGATAAAATTCTTCCTTTCTTGGTGGGCTTGGTCACATTTTCATAATTTTTGGGCTATTGGTGAAATTACTATATCCTAGTCCAAGTCTATGTTTAATTTCTTGTTTAGGTTATCCAATGGGCTTGCTAGAAAATTATGTGAAGTGGAAAAACTCTATATGAAGTGTCCATAGGTAAAAGCCCAATGTATGGGTAAAGATTTTAAACTTAGTAACTATAGTTCTTGAATTAGGAAAAATTACCCTAATTCAATGTTCTTTGAAATTTTAAGACCTTTACTTGTTTCTAAAAATTTATCTTCCTTATCCAAGAATTTTGCATCTCTTTAGTATGTTATTTCTAATTTCTTTCCTATTAGATTTTCCTTCTTTATTTGTTCTCTTAATGTTAGAAACATTTTCTATGCATATACCTAAGGTGAAGAATTTCTAAGGATTATATTTCCTTAGATATCTAAAATATTGTCTAATAAATTTTATTTCCTTAATTAAATTTTTTATGTACCTTTATCAATAAAAGAAACGAAATTAAGGATGTTACACCTATGATTAAGGTTATATGGCAAAATCACTCAAGAGATTCCTTAGAAAATAAAGATGATATACAAAAGAGATATTCTCAATAGCTTGATAGTGAAATTAATAACCGTAATTTATACCTTGACTTCATTTCCTACTTGTGATAAGATGATTTGAAATTCGGAGACCGAATTTCTTAAGAGGGGAAGAATGTAATATCCCGTAATTTTTTTAAATAAAAATATTTTCTATAAACAAATATATTTTTTATTTTAAATGATTATTTTTTGCTAAAAGTAAATACGCTTTTAATTACAATAATTTTTGTTTTACTTAAATAATTATATTTGGTTTAAATAAATTTTTATTTTATTTTTATAAAAAAATTTATTTTATTATGCATAAAGATATTTTATTTTGTGATTTGTTTTATTAAAATTTTATCAAGAAAAGTCATGATTTAAGAGTGCAACTAAAGTTTTACAATAATATAAATTTTTAGAAATTTTTAGGATGCTTTAGGATGAAAAACAATAATTATATGTATATAATTAAAGAATAAATTTCAAAATTTTAATTATTAATTAATAATAAGTAAAAAAAAAGGAGAAAGGAATCAGAGGCAAAGCATACGAATGAAGTAGGGGGCACAAAATTTTTATTTTTCTTTTTCTTTCTCTCTTTAACTTCTACCTTCTCTTAAGGATATCTCCTATTCTAGACATCCAATTGAGATACTGGAGGTACCGTTAAATTTGTGGGGATAAGAGTTTCAAAACCTACTGATCAATTTCGTTAAAAGTTCACCAAAATTTCGTCGAAAAATAGTGAATAGTAACTTATAGGTATTTTTCTAAAATAAGGGATTTTTAATGGTTTTCCGAGCTTCTAGGTTAGAGGTTTTGTTAAGAATATAGAGTATTGGTTGTATGATAAATTTCACGGTCAAACAACATGATTTGGTGCTCTAATTTAATAAATTTTTCTTCGGTGAACAGTGTGTGAATAGTGACCGACACAGTAAATGTGAACAATTTTTCCAACTTAAATAGTGATTTTGGTCGGTGTAAACAGTATTTTCTACTCATGAATAGTGTCATCGTTGACCAAACTCTCGGAGTTATTTTTTAAGTTTTTAGACCCTCTGAACATGTTTTTAAGGTCTATTTAGTCAAATGTGAATTGAAAAAGTATATTTTAGAGCTGTCCAACCTAAAGTCTTACCCTATGAATAGATAATTTTTTTTATGACTTACCTTATGCTCTTCTTAAACTATAAATGTATAATTGATTATGTTTACAATTTATTTATACTTTTATATGTCTCTTAAATGGATTAAATTATCTGAATTATTTACAATCTAGTATATAGTTCAAGAAGAGTATGGTTTTGAAAATAGATTTTTGAACTCATTTAATATGTGATTTTAAATGTATTTATTATTATATGGTAAATAAAATATATTATGCATGTAACATTGATATGTAAAGCTATAAGATTGCCTTGGAAATGGACATGTATATGTGATTACCCTGATTGGAAAGTTTCTGATAGAAGAATTGTACTGAGATTGAAAATTATGTATTATATTATAACCTCTGTTTTAAACGATATAGTATATATGTAAATATAATTTTTGTGGAGAAATCCTATTAGAAACACTGTTTGCTAACAACAGGTGATGTTAGCCTTGGTGCACCTTGATACCTCAGCTAGCAGGGATGGTGCTAGTCTCGTGTGACAGCTAACACACGGGATATGATATGTGACAGAGAGCGGAATGTCTCCTATCTGGGCGAGATGTCGACTATATGATATATGATTTGCCTCCCTTGCTGTGTGCTTGAAAAATACCTATATTAGAGTTTATTCACGTGTCTTCTTGAATGGTGGTAGGGTAAACTTTAGCGAGATGCTGAGTTTAGGAAAATCCTACACCACCAAAGTACGAAAAGGCCTTAACTCTGATATGGTGATTCTGATATAGGATCCTCATAATATTTTCATGAGAAATATTTTGATGCATAACAATATTTGAATAATGATCATACCGTATTGCATATGATTTTGGATATCTGAATGTGATTTGAACTGAGAATATTTGAAATGCAAGTTCCATATGGATATACTTCTGAACTGTAATTTTCTATATGATAAATTTTAATATATAAGTATATCCATATGTTGATCTAAAAGGTCATAGGAGGTATTATCTGTTCACTGAGTTGTCAAACTCACTACACAATACTTACATTTTTTTTTTCAGATAAGGATATAGAGTTTGTTCCTACAGTTACGTGATCAACTAGGAGTCATACTATCGTGGTGAGCTTATGTTGTTTTTAGGCCTCACAGTGTTTAAATTATTCTGTATTTGTACTCTAGAATATGTTCTAAACACCACAAGCAAGATCCTTGCTTTTGCTGTATTTTGATGTTTATAGACTGAGTTTGTATCTTGTGTATAAATAGGAATACCTATTTGTAAATGAGTATATTATATATGTTATGGAAAATATATGATCGTAAAGCATGTGTTTCACGTGCCCCAAAATTAGGGGCGTGACAGAGGTACAGGTGAGGTGGAAGAAAGAGAGAATACTGTCAGTTAGGAGAATCGGTTATAGGAGAAGATGGTTGGCATGGAGAAGGAATTCTAAAAGTTGAAGGTGGAAGAGGAGTTACTAGCTGCTTAGTACCAGACCTATCCTTTTTTCTATTTCTTCTACTTATTCGTGATATTTTCCTTTTCATATGCTACTAAGTGTATCCCCAAAATACTGCTTGGTCATTTTTGGGTATAATTTTTGTTTTTAATTGAATATACCAATCTGATTAGTACGTAAAAAGAGAGACATAGGCTGAGTTCCATAAGAAAAGCATTCAACACAGATTTAATTAGCCTCGCTTTCCCAGCTAAAGAAAGCAACTTCTATTTTCATGACGCCAATCTCCAAAACTTGCTAGAAAACGATTGGAAAATTTGAGGAAAAAAACCTCTAAGAAAATAAGCTCCAAAAAACCTTTGTTTAGAGTGCTGTAATAAAAAATATAGCATCTTAGATGGAATTAGAATATATAAAAACAATAGGGTTCAAAGTTTTACTACCATACGACACCTTTTTGTCTAATGCGAACGGCATGAACAATATCTATGCTATTATGAACAATAACTAACATTCCGAAGTTGTTTTCTACATTTTTGGATCTTTCAAGTTTATTTTGAAGTTCACTTTGACCATATCAGCTTCTAAAGTTGGCTAGTGTTAACTAACATTGGGCCTATTGTTTTTTGAGTAGATAACACATCATATAATATGTTTTTTTATATTTCTTTTCAATTTCTAAAGTATATTTATATGTTTTATGATATATGTTATAAATTGAGAATTTCGTATGTTTAGTATATATTTTTAAGCCTATGTTTTCATAGGTAAAGAACTAAAGTTTTATTAAGAACCTTTGTAATTAAAATGCTTCATTATAGAACCATTAGGACACAGGACAAACACCCCTTGTGAGTCACTTCTTTGAAAGTATGAACAGTAATTTTTGAAATAGAATTGAATTTGGAGTATGTTATGGATTCTGGTTATAGAATCTTTGAGTACATATTATACACTTGCTAGTTATTGAAACTTTTGGAATTATAATATATTTTAATTTTGGTCCCTATTATGAAAATGACATGTTAGCATTTATTACTTGGAAAATACATTTGTATATAGTATGATTTATGATTTCTTTTATTTGAATTGAGTATTTGAAATAGAAGTAAAATTTAAAATATGTTTTGAGTATTAGTTATTAGAATCTCTGAATGCATACTATGTTTGAGATACATGTTTTGTTATGAAATTAATATGTTAATATTGGTTGAATGAAAGATATTTTCACATATATATTATGGTTTATGATTTCTTTAATTTAAATTAAAGATTTGAAATGTATGGAGTATCTGAGATCAAACTAAATATTTTGATAAGTTTTGAAATATTAATTTATTATTATATATTTTGAAAATAGTGAATTATATTATGACCTAATAATTGTGTTGAAGGTTTCAGACCAAATGAGATATGTTCATAAGTTTGGCACCTAGCATGGTCAACATAGTATTTTTTATAAAAGTATTTTTTTTATGTATATTGATACTTGAAGAGAAATCTTATTAAAAACACTGTCTATTAGTAGCAATAAATACTAACTCTGGTGCGCTTTGAAACTCTAGATAACAAATGTGTTGCTAGCCTCCTGTGCTGCTCAAAACATGAGTATATGTATCGTTAAAAGAGTGGAAAAATGTCTCATACTATTATTTTATAGGCTTATGCTAGAAAGAATAGTGATTATCCTCTCTTACTGTATGCTTGAAAATAATTCATTATTCTAATATAAAATCCTTCCAAATGCCATTGTTTTTAAAAATCTATTTATTTACTTTATCTCTTATGGTATTTTCTTGAGTATTTGTAAAACTTTCTATATGGGCTTTTATTTATTTTATTTTATTTTCTAACTATCAAAATTTTTAGACTTATTAAAATTTTCTACAATCTTGTAGTCTCGCAGTTCTTTTTGTTAAAGTCTTGATATCTAGATTTATTAATTTTATCAAGTTATATTTAATAATCTTTGTAATGTCTAATTACGATTTTGTCTTATATTATATTTTGGGATTCTGGAATCTATTTCGCAAGGATGCCATAGAACTAGTCAAAATAAATGTACTTTGGTGTTGTTATGGGTTATGGTTTCTCTTATGTAAGTTAGTTGCGGAAAATCTTATTTTTGGAAATGAAAGACCTTATTGATTAAAAGTTTGACTGAATTTAAATGTATTGCTCGCCAGAGATCATAACAAATAAATAATATGATAAATGTGAAAACAGGGATTTAATAACTATCTTAAAAAACTTGTTAATTTAATTATTATAACTAAGTAAATAAAATTTTAATAACCTTTAAACTTATATTTTATTCAAATTTTTAGTAGTCTGATATTGTAAATTTTAAATGTTTCACCAATAATTCTATATGTTTTTTATTAGGATTCCTTCTCTTGGTTTAAAAATTTTAGTAGGAAACTATTGGTTTTTATTGGAGTGTTTTGAAATAATGTATTTTAATTTGGTTTTATTTTATTTTATCTTACCTTATTTTATTTTATGTTATTTTTCATAGTAATAAAACTTATTTTATTTTCATAATAATAAAAATTTTAAGCTTATGCTTCATTAAAAGCCTAGTGAATTTTATTTTATTCATTAATGTAAATTTAATATGACTTTTAATGTAAATTTTATATATTTGTTTATCGCCAAATCTTAAATGATCGCTTTTAATATAACTCCTTTTCTTGATTTATAATTTTATCAGAAAAATTATTGCTCTCTATTGAATTTATATTAACAAATTTATAATTCCTACTATAAATATTTTCTTTTGGATTCATAGATGTTTGGGTTTATTAAATACATTTTTCTTTATTATTTGTTAAAATAATAGTTTCTGACTATTTTCTTAAAGATAAATTCTATATGGCATACAAGTTATCGATTTCCATTAAATTGTATGAACTGAATGTATTTTAAATTTATGATAGTTATGATATAGTTGATAGAAATGAGGAACTTTAGGAAGAGGAAGAGAGAATTATGACTGGAGTGTTATGATAATGATCTGTTTGTCAAATGATTTATTTTATGAGATTGTACAAAATTAAAGTATTTTGATAAAAGGAAGTTATGATATTTTGCCGTGAAATAAATACTTAAATTTTATTTCAGACAAGAGAAGCCATTAGAGGTGCACGTTTATGATAACATTATGTTTTTCTGACTTAGTTATTTTTATCTGAAATTGTAATTTCTATGAAAATATTTCTTAAAAGGTTTTATGTCTCTAAACAATTTTTATTTGGATTATAAGCTATTGTGAAAAACTTGTGCTTGTCGTTTTTTCAGTTCCATTATAGAGTGAGTTATCTGCTCACTAAATTGAAAAATTCACCCCTCATTTATCATTTTTTCTTCAAATAGCGTATAGATACGAGTTTATTTTCTACAATCATATGGAAAGTAAAATATTAGCCCAATTTCAGTGGGTTTAGTTTATTTGTTTGTCTGTAATTTATTTTGTACTCTAAAATATGCTCTATTTGTCACAAACAGAATCTTCACTTTCGTTGTATATAATTTTATAGAATATGTTAACCAAAATGTTTTTAGATAAAGGATAAATTTTTTCAAAGTGTAATTATGTATATGTTTTATATACAAATGGATTTTAATATATGTTTTATTGTTTTATTGTTTTATAGTTTTAATATAAATGAGCACTTGATCATTAAGTTGTGTTTTTGATAAGTTTAGACTTATAAGATGAAGTTATCCTCAATGCCCGTGTCAGTTACGCACTCTAAAATTGGGTCGTGATAGTTTTCAACAAATATATAATTTTATGAGAAATAAGAATATTATCTTAAATAAGCCATCATTGCAAGAAAGCACCTTGTGTCATACTAATATTGTGGAACATAATATTTTGCAATCTACACAATACTTTAGAGAAAATTTTATACAAAAATAATAAACAAAAACTAATGGCCCTTAATGAGTCATGTCTTCGGGGTGGTGATATTTGTTAGACAAAGCACCCAACACTCAAGAAAGGGGGTGAATTGGTTAATTTAAAAAAAACATAGGTAATTTTCAAAAATCAATTTCAAAACACTGATGATAGAAGAAAAAAAATCAGCAATTACAAGTATTAGAGAATACTTGGATTGTTAAGTGCATCATCTTAATGAATTTATTAAAAAAACAGAGCACTTAACAAAGTATATCAAAGTTCATGAAAAAACTTAGTTCCAAGCAAATAAAAACAATTTTGAAATATATTCAACAGTTATCTATCTTAAAATTGTTATAAAAAAATGTACTGAGTAGCAAATAACCAAATTATATGTTAATCTATGCAAAAATCACAAAACAAAGCATAAAAAAAAAAGAGCTTGAAATGTAAAGAGTTAAAAGAAAAAGATAAACAAACTCTAAGATTTATCTTGGTTCAAGTTCAATCCAGATTTACATCTCGTTTCCAAGTCTTAACTTGAGATTTTTCACTATAATCACAAGATTATAAATGGACACTTGTGAGCAACTACTTTTTCGTGACTCCAAAAGTTGATATCAAGGGTCTTTCTCTCCCTTTACAAGGATATCTAAATCCCAATTTTCAAGGAACCCTTCTCTTGAATTTTTAATAAAAAAGATTAAGGATGAAAGTTTAGAAACAATAGAAACTCTCTCACAAGAGTGGATA
The DNA here is from genome assembly GCA_037074535.1 of Gleditsia sinensis. Lineage (NCBI taxonomy): Eukaryota > Viridiplantae > Streptophyta > Magnoliopsida > Fabales > Fabaceae > Gleditsia > Gleditsia sinensis. The sequence goes on from CM073472.1 coordinate 28,483,452, forward strand.
TACAAATGAAGAACAATTTAGAGGAAGTTAGAATCAATTGAGCTCAAAAATGACTTTGAGAAGACTTTGTAGATGTTATTTTCTTAATATTAGCTCAATATATTTATAGATTTTTAGTTAACCTAGCTATTAAACATCATTTGTATTTGATTGAATGCAAAAATAACAATTAAAAATGCTGAAGTCATCTTTTTATAAAAACAATAGCCGATTTTCAATACAACGAATCAATAGTTAGCTGCTTAAGAGGGTCAAATTTGAAAATCTAGTAGTGAACAATCGGTTGTTGACTATAACAATTGATTGTTGGCCTCTTAAGTAGCTTAATTTTGAAAATTCAATATCCAACAGTCACCTGTTGGATACAACAATCGACTATTGGCTTTTGTTGTAGGATTTGTTGAAAAATTCATGCAATAGGCAACTATTTCATATACTTAATTTTAAATAGTTATAACATTCTTATTTTAACTCTATTTTTTGAGTAAATGACCTATCATTGAAAATCTCTTTTATTTTATTTTTAAATAAATAATTTCAATTCAAAATGCTTTGTAGTTTGTGAGATATAGGAAAAGCAATGACTAAAACTCAGAAACAAGTTTGAGTTAAAATCTAATCTTAAAATTTGTTTTAGGATGAATTTGGTTAGCTCAAGAGTTTTTAAATCTTTTTGCACATGATTCTTTGTCTAAAATACTTGAATATGGATTTATCTTTAAGGTTTTTTTACTTGAAAAGTTAATATTTAAGCTCAAGAGCTTTGTTGGTAGAACTAAACTTCTATATCTCCAAACCTTTCATTTCTTCATTTCTTGGAACATCTTTCTTGCTTGTTATTTTGAGTGAAGAATGATATTGAACATTCATTTTGTTTATTTCAATGTTTACTCTTCTAACTTTGGACCAATCTTTACAAAAGATTTTTGTTGTTGTCTTAATTAAAACTTGTAAGCGCACAAATCTATTGGAGTATAGATTTAGTGATATGTAAGATCGATTCCACAAGAATTGCCAATTGAGAGAAAATTCTTATTTAGATCTAAAATAAATATTTCTAACTTAATTGCCAATGTCTTATTTTGTGAGAAGAATATTGAACAAAGTATGCAAAGAACTAATATACTAAAATTAAATAAAGATGTATTGAAAGTAAAGAAACATGCTAAAATTAGGGGATCTACTCTTGGTATATCAAATAAAAATATATTTTACTCTTTTATTACTCAATTAGAATCCTTACATGAATAAGGTTCAAATCGGAAGATATGTTAATTTAAACTCACCTTTGTTTATACATGAGTTATATTCACCTCTTTTTTATTGTATTACTAATATATAAAACATTCTTGTAAAATGGATTCACATGTACATTGTGCCAATCATCATCTTATCTACAATAAATCAAAATTGATTTAAGTATTTATTGTGCCAAAAATTGTCTACAATGTATCAAAGTTCACACTTTAAAAGATTAAAAATACAAAGATGCAAAAGATAACTTATAAATGGATTCAAGCATAAATTGTACCAATCATTATATTGTCTCCAATAAATCAAGATTGATTCAAGCATTTATTGTGCCAAAGATTGTCTACAATATATCAAAATTCACAATTTACAAGATTAAATTGTGCAGAAAATGAGAAAGGTAGAAAACTAATTAACATAATAAAATAAAATGAAATAAAATAGGTGGCAAAGCCAACCAATAATAAAATAAAATAAAGTAGATGGCAAAGTCAACTATGAACAATAAAAATAAAAAGTAGGCAACAAAGCCAGCCATTAAACAACAAGAAGAAGAAATAGGTGACTCAGCCAGCCATTAAAACATAACATAAGAAAATGATGAAATAAATACAACATCAAATATAAATACTAAAATTAAGAGTTAGATGAATTGTTATTCTCATACCAAGAGTTTCACCTTTTCACCTTAGCATTAAGAGATTAATTCTCTATAATTAAGGAAAGAAAGCAAAATAAAAGATGAAGAAACATGATAATATTATGAAAGAAAATGAAAATAGAAAATGTCTAAAGAGAGAAGAATATTACAAGTACTTAGAACTCCAACAAAGCTTTCCCAAACTCTCTCTAAGCTCCCCAAAATTGTTAGGTAGAAAGTTGTACAAAGTTGACAATTTGAATTCTATCATGTACACCAAACTTGAATCTTGAATATATTCTTCAAATCCACATACTTTTCTGACTCCATCAACATAAAAGTTGTATAAAATTTTATTATCTTTCCGACAAGATAAATTGTGGACAAATTGGATACGTAATTCGTGACTTATGGTCAAACTATTGGAGCAAGGTCGGGCTGGACTGTAATAGAAAACAGATTATATTCTAACCCACTTTTGGCGCTTTTAATATCTAAATTTTCTGACCACTTGAACATAAAAGTTGTACCCAATTGTGTCAGCTACTCACCTACCAAATTTTATACATATTAGGTATGTATTTTCTGAGATACGGTCCAAATACTGCAGCAAGGTTGGGCTGAACTACAAACAACAAATATATTTTCATCATTGGGTGTTTTACCTTGAATCTTTATGTTTTAGTTCTTTTGAAAATGTGGTCATAAATCAAGATTAAATTTGTGTATATATCCATTAGGATGTGTCTTAGGAGTCAATAAAATAATATTCCTTACTCAGCCATCCTCAATGAATTTGTTTTATTTGCTTAATTTATAGACATCATTCTCAAATAACCACAATTTAACTTTGATGCCTCCAATTGAGTCCATTTTCTATTCTTCTCTCCATTTGTAAAAAATACACAAAATTAAAGATAAATAAGAGAGATATATGCTTAATTATAAAAAAAAAAGATAATATGAAAATATTTAATTTATGAGTATAAAAATCATTCATCAATTTTTAACTTGTAAATCAAATAGTTAATCAATTCACAGTCAAGAGAGTGAAATGCATGATTTAATTATATTCCACAATTTTATCATGCATACAAAATTCTTAGAAGCATATATCTAATTTATAAGACATGTGACATTTTACAAAACCTATTGGATATATATTACAAGTAAGTATGTTTCATAGTAAAAGCATAAAGCATGATTAAGTATAAGATATTACATATTAATGATTATAATCATGCATAGCCTTGAAACCAAACAAGAAGACAGAGACTAAGAAGTCTATCTTTAGAGACGTATCATCTTTCCACCGTAGTGAAAAATCACTAGTTGTGCCTATTGGATCTATATAGTGAAAATTTTCATAACCACGTCTCCTAGCAATGCGAGACATGCAAGCACTCATGTTTTTTGTTTCCATGATAAAAACCACTTCGAAGTTGTGAGAATTTAGGAGTTCCTCCAAGTGTTGAATTGCCAAAGGGTTACCTAACTCGTTACAGTTCCAGACCAAGACCTTCATGTCTGCACTATCATTATCACTCCTTTTCAAACCACACAATGAACCACTACACACCACACCTCACCAAACACTTGCACCATAAAACTCATAGCCTTGAAACTAAAAAAGAAGATGGAGACTAAGAAGTCTACGACAACATGATGACTCCAACACTAGATAGGGTGTACGATAATACACCACCAAAATAACTTAAACGTGGGACGAGATGAACATCCCTAATATTGACTTACATCTTCAGTTCACCCAGACTGAGAGGAACATGGTGTAAGTTGCCTCTGATTGCAGTGACGACATAACCTATACCTCGAGCCTCTGCCAAGAAACCCTAAAAAAGATGACAACACAAGAGTATCAAGCCAAACATAATTTGCGACTTGTTAAAACCAATTGATTGTTAAAAATATTAATACATTTCTCTTTTATAAAAATATACAACATATAGGATGGAAGAACTCTTTGATCTTTTCTTCGCTATGCAAGTTGCTTTCCAAATGTCATACTTGTCAAATAAGTATAAAGAAAAAAGACACTGTGTGATCTAACTATTAGAGTTTAATCTAATCTTTCATGCTGCAATGTTAAAAAAAGCATAAGGATTTGAAACTAAATTTATATTTAAATAAGATATACTCTTAGAATTGGATGATAAATGTCACAACCTCCGATTAGGGATTCTGTGATTGACACAAAAATATCATACTTAGATTTATAAAAATAATCCATCTTAAAACAAATATATTATATATGCATTAGAAACGCAAACCCTACCTGTTGTAAAAGAAAAACTCTAGATTATAAATACATCAAACAAATAAATAAATAAAACTAATCCCAAGAACAAATTAGGCTCACCAAAAATAGCCTATCAGCTAATGCTTCCACTATACCACTTTGATTCTAAACTTTATCTGAAATAGGAAAAATAAAGGGAGGTGAATCTTGTGACTCAATGAGCAAATAATATAAACTATAAAAGAATAGGACAAGCTATATGCACGAGATTTTTTAAAAACCCACAATTAAACCATATAAACATATTCAGAATCACAAAATCGTTTCTATGAGCTTTAAACAAAAATTTTGATTTATGCCATTATCAAATCATAAAGAAATCCTTTTGAAAACATAACTTCTTTACTAACAGCAATTTCCACAAAATCAATTTTATATCATAACAACATAATGAAATCCATGACCTTTACTTTAGTACAGTCTACAAAAATATTGTCATCAACCTGTATGAAATATATCCTTAGGAAAAATTTAGTCAAAAACACATTCGATATTCAAAACTATGTAGTGAATCCAAACTATATTAAATAACTAGCACTTAACAATATTTGGTAGGACTCCATATCAGAATCATATATATAAAATTCCTAACCACTCAGTAAAGGAAATGAAATCATTATTATATGTTACAAAAGGCAGTCACATAGTAAAATGGAAATTTTGTTAATCACGTGAATAATGATTATGGGAGGCATGTTGTCACTCCCTTCAGAACAATTATTATTATTATTATATATATATATATATATATATATATATATATATATATATATATATATATATATATATATATATATATATATATATATATATATACACTTGTGTGTTGGCGAACACATAAGGCTACCAATATCTCTGGTTAACATCTACTGCTGCTAACAGACAGTATTTTGATAATATTTCTTCTCACTATTAGATTATAAAATATTTTCATATTTCATATTATGTCAACATAGGTTTAATCTGTTCAATCTCTGTCATCAAAGTCATATTCAAAATTCATAGCAATTATATATTCCAATTTTAGAATAAAAAAATGTACTGGCCACCTTTAATGCCATAGTTATAACAATTTACATATTACCAAAACACAATTTCAATGCAATTCTTACTTAAAATAAATCATTGTTATCGGAATCACCTACTACTAGTTCATATCTCAAAGTTAATATTTGAACACTTGATTCAAATAATGAAGTCTCAAATTATGTGACAAATGAATGTACTTTACAAAAACCATACTACATATCAATACCATATCCAAAACCAAAGATCTCAATATAACATATTTTCATAATTCCAATATCAGATGCCTTCAATACAAAATCATTTCAAAAGGTATAAATCACAACTCAATTCAAATTTAGAGTAATACACAAATGTGCTTGTCCTACATATTGATAGCTTTAATAAGAGAACAAAAAGTATTTATTATCACAATAAAAAAAATACAAGAATATAAACATTAAGCATATCAAATATCTATTTTATCAAATATATTCACAAAATGTATAAAACACAGTTTAAAACTTGAAAAGTCAATAAAACATGCTATAATCTATGTTATCTACTCATAGGACTTTGAATTTAGAATAGCTTAGCTCTTTAAGCTAACTTACAAAAACTAAACTATTTAAACAAACATTAGAATTGTGCTTAGCATCTCTAAAAGCCTAGAAGACATCTTCCTCACATAAGTACTATTCACAGTACTGTTTACATATGCATAACACTGTTCACACTAAAAAATGATGTTGAATGATCGTAAAAACTTCAATTGTAGGGTTTTACTAACCCTTGAATGTAAATATAGTATCTTTTTTTTTTTCAAACAGAGCTTTATAGATATAGATTTTCAAAATTTACCTTAAATCTTCCAACATTTAAATGATTGTTTCAGGAGAAACCAATCAATTGAAAACATTATATTCTTTGTGCTAATCGATAGAGAGAGAGGGAGAAAGGCGGTGCAGAATGATGGAAAAATCTTTGGCAACTTCAGTTAAATAATTAAAAGAGGTATTTTCATAATTTTGTCTAGTGTCATAGTGATAACTGGCTATTGTCATAGCATTGGATATTTTGGAAATCGACATACACATGGTTTGCCTTTGGCATCTCAGTGGTGACCATTCTGGAGACCTAGAACAATGCTTCGAATTTCTGCCATCGCAATAGTAAAGCTTCTGGATTTTGGGTTAGATTTCTAGGCAGCTTAGCGCCACGACATTGAAAGTGTGCCGCCACAATGGTGGGCCTTCTGGTCTTATTTTTATGCTAAAACCTCCCAAGCACGTCGTAGCTTCCATGTAGCCCTCATATAGCCTTAAGGTAATGTATAATTCACATTTATTTTTCGAAAGGGACCTCAATTACACCTTAAAGCCATTAATTTTTTTTTATAAAACATATGATAAAAGAAATCACATACATACATATCAAAACAATAGATATTTACTTTAATCAAAACACGGTCATTTAAAGGAAAACATAACTATTTAGAACAAAAAATATTCATTAAGACAAAAAACATAACTGCCTCAAAACTGAGGGGTATCACAATAAACATGAGCGATTAATAGTTTTATGCACTTTTCTATTATTGATTAATTCAGATGTTTATATAATTTCATCTCACAATAAAGTTCTTCATGTCATAATAAGTCAAATTAGGCTAAATTAGTCTTTTTGACATTTAACTTTTTTTTTTTAGTTTCACTTTTGTTCCTTCATTTTTTAGTTCCAATTTCATTTTTCTAGTTTTTGAATCGTTATGCCCTAAAATACTAATTCCATTGATATGCTAATGGAAGTGCTAACATAGCATTAAACTAGTCAACTTTCTTGTTCTCCTTTGCTTGTTTGTTTTTTTTTTTTTTGTCTCCTTCTTTTCTCTCTCTTTCTTTCTTCTTCTCTTTTTTTTTTTTTTTCTCTATCGTTTCAATGGCAACTTGTTACTTTCTCTTTTGCTTAAGAATGAAATTTTGAGTTAAATGGCTTCCCGGCCAAGCGATAATGGGATACAATTCTGGTCCTATGAAAGAGAGAAACATGGCACTCGCAAAGTCTGTCCTCCACCAACATGACTATTTTGATGTAGCTCTCGACCTAAAACAGAAATCCAAACTCCTCCAAAGTTTTACAAGGTATCTATCAAAACACTTTTCCTCAAGTACTTGTGCCTCCTTATGACAATTCTTTTTCCAATTACCTTGGAAAACTTGGCATTGTGATTAGGAATACAAGTAGATGAAGGATGTTAGAGATGGAGTAAGCCACTAAAATTTTGAGTGAGTTGTGTAGGTATAGAGACTTAGCTCATCATACAGTCTTCACCTTAACCTCTGGTTATGCAATGAAGTACGAGTGCTTCTAAATTCTGTTATATTCGTACTGGTACTCTTTGAGTACTCCAAGACACATATCATGGATTTTTTTTTTAAGTTTGGTTTTGGATAATAAATTATGAGTATAACTACAAAATAAAAATTCTCAATTTTACATATCTGAAATAAAATCTTGCAATCTTAACAATAAAAAAACTAATATACATTGACTTACGTACAAAACTTTAATATCCTATATTGTTCTAATTTTCTTTTAATAAATTTATCTGAATATTGACATTATATTAAGAAACTTAGATTAATTACTATTATATTTTATTATACTTATAAAAATTTATTATCTATTTTTATAGTTGTAAGAATTATTATATGTTATAAAATATTCTTTATTCTATAATATATATTATAGTACTCATATTTTATGTTTTGAAAAAACTTTTACATTATGTATTTTTTTTATATTATGTACCTACGTATAGAATATGATACTCATATTGATTTGTTTTGCATAGCAACCGATTGGTGGAATTATGAGGCTCCGTTCCTTGTTTCTTTCTCACAACAATTAGTGATCACGAGAGAGAGGGATGGCAGAAAGAGGTAAGGGAGAGGGACAGCTTGAGAAATTGGAAAAGGGGAAAGAAAAATAAAGAGAAGAAGAAACCTAGTTAAATGGAGTGATCAATTCCATTAATTAGTACATCATAAATGGAAATAATATTAATATTTTTAAGATATATTTATATTTTAAAAATTAAAGAACAACATTAAAAAAATTAAAACACAAACCCAAAATTAAATACATAAGTCAGAGGAAAAAAACCTAATTTAGCTTGTCAAATTAATTGCAAGTTTAGCTCACTAGTCATTACTACCAGGGGCAGAGGGTAGTTTACAAGTGAGGGGGCTACAGCCCCCCAAGGATGATTCAAAAATGTAAATATGATTAGCCCCTTCCCCTGAACCCAAAAATTAATTCAAATATAAAACAATAAAATTTTTATGGTTGAGAAACTTTTAACTTGGATCACAATAGTAAAACCAAATCTTTAACGTATTGAAAAAGCCAAGGTTTACCTTTTTCATTCCCCCTCTCCTCAGGTCCATCTGAAGCTTTTCTTTTTTACCTTTCCACTTTCTTCTTGGTTCTTACCCTATACTTCAGACTTCAGAGCTTCATTGTTGTATTTGGTGTGTGCTAGCTACGTCAAAATTCTAGCTGCGTGCATGCATCAGTTTTAGGTGGATTATTGGTAAATTTCATTTCATTTTTATTTTGATAATCAATATGATTTTTGATCTATTAGATACCCCTTATTTTGATTTGATTCATAGTTATTAACTTTGATTATCTATCTAACTGCTATTCTTTTTTTTTTGAGTTAGTTTGTTAGTTTGTTGTGCTATATGCATTGGTCATGAGTCATGACTAATGACTTGAAATTTTTTAACACTTCTATCATTTGCCATATTGTCTATTGGCTTTTCATTTTAGAAAGAAATGACTGAATGGGCATAAGACAAAGGATGCCGGTAAATCTTAGCAGTTGATTCTATAGTAACAAACCAAGTTGATCTCCTATTTGTATTTTATAGCTTTGCAAATGTTTTTGCTCACTATTTGATTGATAACTCAAATCAAACTAGTGCTCAAAATTTCATTGATCATTTTAATTAAGTTTAGAGTTGTTGCCTAGTGTATTGCTATAATTTAATTATTTATAAATTTTAGTATGTTCTTAGATAGCTTCTTAAATGTCAGCATAGTAGAAGGAATTTGAAAATTTGGAACAATCACATTTGAGGGCAATCATTTTTAAGAAAATAAAAATAAAAACATGTAGTTTCAAAATAAAAAATAATGAACCGTAGAGTACTTCTATGCATATTTAGTCAATAATAATGCTTGTTGGTTAACAAAATGTGACAGCAAGAAGAGAAAAAACATTAAAGTTGCTCTTTGTTTGGTCCTTGACAGCTAAATATCATTAATCATAGTGTGATATTGTGATTTGTAATAATGGGTGGAAGTTAAGGAAGGAGATAAAGCAATTGAAGTTGTTCTTCAAATTTATCTTTTGCACATGGGAAAATTGAAAACCATTGACATATTCTTTAAAAGGAAAGATGAAAATAATTAAGACGCTTCTACCACTCTTACGTTAGACAAAGGTCATCCAATCATTGAGTTTTCAAGTATTAATCCTTCAAATACTGAACTAGCTAGTAGCTCCATACGTCCACGACTTAATGCTATACAAATAAATCATGGATTATGTCTGCTAATTTGGAAATTTTCTCCAAATCAAAGAGATGAAATTCGTCGAGCTTTATCTAAAAACTGGACCATATCAACCAAAGCTTGCACAATATCCATTTTCTAGTGGTGAAAATCAACGTTGTCAGTTTCAATCTTCTTGATTTGAACTATATCCCTTTTGGTTGGAGTATTCTATAGAATATGATGCTATATATATTGTTTGCCATGCTACCTTTTTGGTAAGTTGTTTTCAGGCCACCTAGGTTCAAATGTATTCATTGAGCATGGTTTCTAAAATTGGAAGAAAGTCAATAGTGAAGTAAATTGTCCTCTTTTGAATCACATTGGAAAAAGTTCCAATTCTCCTTGTTATAATGCTATGAAATGTTATGACGATTTGATAAAGCAATCACAACATATTGATATGCTTATCAAAAAGCAAGCTTCAGAAGAAATTAAGAATAATCTACTCGGACTCAAAGCTTCAATTGATTCTATTAAATGGTTAACATTTCAAACTTGTGCATATAGGGGCCCAAGTTCAAATCATCGAGGAAAATTTATTGAAATGTTGAAGCTTTTAGGATATTATAATGATAATCTTTAGAATCTCATTTTGGAGAATGCTCCAAGGGTGGCAAAGTATACATCAAGGGATATTCAAAAAGACATTCTACATATTCTTGCAAATAAGTTGAGAAATTCAATTAGAGAAAAGATTGGAGATGCGAAATTTTGTATCCTTATTGATGAAGCTAGAGATGAATCTAAGGAAGAGCAAATGACCATTGTTTTCAGATTCATTACTAGGGATGGTTTAGTTCAAGAAAGATTCTTTGATCTTGTGCATGTTAGTGACACTAGTGCAATGACTTTAAAGAAAGAGTTAGTGTCTATTCTTTCTTATCATAATCTCTAACTTGAAAATATTCGAGGTCAAGGGTATGATGGTGCTAGCAATATGCGAGGTGAATGGAATGGATTGCAAGCCTTATTTCTTAATGATTGTCCATATGCATATTATGTTCATTATTTTGCTCATAGGCTGCAATTAGCTTTAGTAGCTGCTTCAAGAGAAGTTGTTCAAATTCATGAACTTTTCACACAGTTGACTTCATTGTAAATATTGGTGGTGCTTCTTACAAACGTCATGATTAATTACAAGAGGCTCAAGCTATTGAAATTGCAAAGATGATTGCACTTGATGAGTATGAAACAGGTAGAGGTGTAAATCAACTTGGAACTTTACAAAGAGCTGGAGATACTCGATGGGGCTCTCACTTTACTTCTACTTGCAGCTTGATGAGAATGTTTTCTGTTACTTGCACTGTTGTCAATAATATTATTGATAAAGGGGCTACTTATACACAAAGAGATTATGCTTATGTTATTAGTAAAGTATTACTATCATTTGAGTTTACTTTCATGTTATACTTAATGCATGAAATCATGGGAATTGCTAATAATTTTTTTCAAGCATTACAACAACACTCTCAAGATATCTTGAATGCAGTGCATCTTGTTTCTACAACAAAATTACTTCTTCAACGATTGAGAGATGATGGATGGTCTAATTTACTTGAGAATGTTAAAGAATTTTGTAGAAAACATGAGATTGAGATCCTTGATATGGGTTCACGATATGCCCTAGGCAGAGGAAGATCTCGTCAATCAAATGTAATAGTGGAGCATCACTTTAGAATAGAAATATTCCTGGCAGCAATAGACTTCCAATTACAAGAGTTGAATAATAGATTCAAAGACCAAACAATGGAACTTTTAAATTTAAGCTCTACTTTAGATCCTAATGGGAATTATAAGTCATTCAATATTAAAAATATATGCAAGCTAACACTAAATTTTTATCCTGAAGATTTTATAGAACAAGCAAGAAGTCATTTGAAGTTTTGATTGTGCCACTATGAGATTGATAATATGTAACGCCCCCAATTTAAAGGCACGTGAAAAAAAACATTTTTTTCTGCCATCATATATTTCCATAACATGCATAGCACTATTCTTTATCATAAAAATAGATACATATAAGTTCTCTCATGTATACATATTATATAAAATAAGTTATAAATACCAAAGTAACAACAGAAACATGGATCCTGTCTGTGGCGTTCAGAGCACACTCTAGAATACAAACATAGTATAATTCAAAAAATGTAAGCCTTGAAAGTAACGTAGATTCACTCATAAAATATGTCACCTAACTAATCACCTATCTGTAGGATCAGACTCTGTATTCTTATCTGAAAAATGTAGAAATATTGTGTAGTCAGTTTGACAACTCAGTGAGCAGATAATACCACATATGACCTCTTAGATCAATATATGGATGTACTCATATTTTAAAATTTATCACGTAAAAAATTATAGTTCAGAAGTACATCTATATGGGACCCGCATTTCAAATATTATTAGTTCAAATCACATTTAGATATCCAAAACCATATACAATACGGTATAATAATTAATCAAATATTATTATGGATCAAAATATTTCTCATGAAAACATTATGAGAATCCCATATCAAAACCATTAAATAATCCTAAGCACACAACAAGGGTTGGTGTTTTGTTTAGCTGTATAAGCTATAGAAAAATATCAAGGTTTTGAAATAAAATCATAACTTTTGTTGATGCATAATTAACATACTATATATGCACTAAAAATCCACTCTTTTTACATAATGCTCAAGCATGTTACAACTCTCAATTCACTCATTTGCTATATACATAGTGACCGATTGACTACAGTTACAATAAGTGATTAGAAAATGTGAGTTCATCACCCTACTGCCTCCCCATATTACCACTGTCACCCGGTTGGAGTGGCCCTTTTCTTGACTCACTCAGGCTAATAAGATGTCCCTTACTCAGTACCGTCTCAAGCCATACAACCCGTTGATATTCATCCATACATATAAATATATATATATATATATATATATATATATATATATATATATATATATATATATAAATACATATTCATCAAATGTAATGTATAATTATCAAGCAACTCACCATGAGTTTTACGCTTGTCATTCAATCATAATCAGCAACTTTATAGCTTTACAAATCAATGTCTTGTGCACATAATATTCACTTTATCAAATAATGATAAATACATTTAGAACTACATATTCAATGAGTTTCAAAATCTATTTTCAAAGCCATACTCTTCTTGAACTATGTGCAAGTTCGTAAGCAAAACAGATATTTTAACACATTCCAAAAACTTATGATAGCATAAATAATTTATAAACAGAACAAATTATACATTTTAAGTTCAAAAAGAGCATGGGGTAAGTTATAGAAAGAATTATTAACTCACAAGGTCAGGGCTTCAAGTTGGACAGCCCTAAATATATTTTTTCAAGGTAAATCTGATCAAATGGACCTAAAAATTGAGTTTAGAAGGTCCAAAAGTCTAAGAAATGACTTCGAAATCGCAAAATTTAACTTCTGAGAGCTTGATCAACATTGGTCAATTGATGAGGTACTATTCATGTGGGGCCAAATTTACTGTTAACGACGCTCAAAAAGTTGTCAGATGGCCGAAAAATTTTATATTCTATAGTTTATCTATCTTTTGAATCCATATACAGTGTCAGATTTCCAATTTAAAGTCTCTAAATAGGAGTTTCAGAGTTTACTTTTTTTAAAAAAAAATTTCTACTTTTGATCTACAGTGATTTTTCGGCTGATTTGAAAAATTGTTCAGCCAATATTGTAGTACCCTTAGTTTTGAGATCGGATGCTCAAAAGTACTCCAGATCTATAGAGAGAAAATAGAGGGAAAAGAGTGAATAGTAATCTCTCGATAAACTTACGGAAGATTTTTTAAAAAATGATGGAGGAACCAAATAGCAATTTGCTAATTGTTAGAGGAAGTCTTTATAAATTTTATTATTTACACATTGACCCCTAAACTTTTAGAAAATTATATTTTGACCCTAAAAATGTCAATAAGTTTTCATTTTCATCCTTAAAATATTTCAATTACATCCCTACTCCTTTATTTCTTTTATTAATCCATACATAAATGAGAATTATTAAATTTTAGGGATGTTACATTCTTCCCCCCTTAGAAAATTTGGTTCCCAAATTTCAAACCATCATATCATAAGTAAGAAATGAAACCAAGACATAAATTATAGTTATTATCCTCACTACTTAAACTACTGAAGATATCTCTTTTGTATATCATCTTTACTTTCTAAGAAGTCTTTTTACTTGAGTGATTTTTCCATATAACTTTAACCAAAGTGATTTCCTTCAACCATAAATTCTTCACTTTTCGATCAACAATAGTCATTGGTTTTTCCTTATTATTGAGCCAAATTTTTGTCCAATTAAATTTCTTGAAATCTGATAACACGAGAAAAATCTGATAGGTACTTCCTTAGCATTGATACAAGAAACACCGTATCAACATCGCTTAATCCTAATGGCAAGGCTAGACGATATACATTATGCCTACTTTATTCAAGATTTTAAAAGAGCTTATATACTAGAGCTTAACTTTTCCTTCTTCCAAACCTCATTACATCTTCCATGGGTGATTCCTTTAAAAATATTTGGTCACTAGCTAATAATTTCTAATGCTTAACTTTCATGGTCCTTATAGATTTTTGGCCTGTATTGAGTTGTTTGTATTTTTTTTCTAATCAATTTCACTTTATAAACGACATCTTATAATAAGTTTGACCCCACTAAATCATTTAACAGAAAGTTAGTAACATCTCTTACATAAAGTTTTAAGTAATCTAATCTCACTTTATTATAGTTGAATTTTACTAAAAGATCTCTCACCAAACTCGAAGACATATGCTTGAAGCATGCTCTCCAAATTAACATCATCAATTTAGGTTAGTCATATTCTATCTATTGTATGTTATTCCAAATTAGATGTCAAAAGCTTAACTTTACTTAACTCACTCACCTATTAGGAGACCTACGATATTTCATGTAAAACCTCAAATAGTGCTATTTGTATATTGGTCTAATATCTACTAATATGGGTAAGTTCAAATAAAGACAAATAATTTCTCTCAACTTTCACCAAAATTATATAAAGATACCTGAAGCATAACTTCTAATGCGTAAACATATCATTTAGATTTATTATTAGCTATACTATAATCTAACAAAGATCCTTAGGCTTCCTGAATAGCTCTCCAAAAACAATATATTCAATTCTTACTTGTTGACACACCAAACAACGAAAAAAATATCATTTGTATCTTTTTTTTACTATTATACTAGTACAATTCTTTCATATCTTAGTATATCCTTATTGCCTTGTGATTATCCATATTCACAATCTATAGCTTCTTCCAAAATCTCCTTTCTCACAATTATTCACACGTGAATTTTTAATCTCAACCTAATTCACATCCTAAATACTGACTTAACTTAGTATGGTATAAACCTTTAACACAAATACTTTGATTGCATTACGTTATTCTCAGGCATAGTTCTCAAAATATTCTCCTTTCCTTACTCAACTATATTAGATAAATTTAGGTGTTCTTCATACCTTAGTATTGAATCAGTATATACTATAAACTCAATATTCTTTCTAATTTACACATGGTCTGCCAACTTACACAGATATACATTCTTGATATAGAGATTTTTTTTAAGTACGTTATTTGGTAGATAAATCCTTTCAAAATCTCTATTACTTTAACCTACTAACCACTTGAACACCATAATAACTGAGTTTTAAAGAAAAAAAAATTAACCTTCATTGTAATAAGGAAAAAAAACCTCACATTTAATGCTAAACATTAATGAAGAATAACGTAGCAAAAAAAGTGGAATACATAATAGAGCATGGTGCCAAAATAGGTAGTCAGAAGATTGAACAAAGCATTGAAAGAAAATTAAAATTGGTGGGCGTAATTCTTGAAAAGCTATAAACAAAATCTAGCTACTATATTTAACAATAATCGGTGGCTACAAGTTTTGAATATATGTGCCAAAATTTAACACAAAGCTATTGTTATCCGGTGAAAGAATATCACATGGAAAAGAAGCATTTTTGAGTTTTTAAAAGTTTATGAAAAATAAAGAGCACGTAGTTAACTAGAAGGATACAATTGATTGCTTCAAAATAGATATAATCAATCAACTGTAAAATAAACCAGTCCAAATTAAAAATTATCAAAATAGCTGATCAACTTAATAATATCAATAGTCGATTAGCAAGAACATTGGGAATACAAGATAAATCATTTGATAATCTCTCTTCAACAATTAACTAGTTTGCATTTTCACTCTTTTTTTTACAATGACGCCTATCACCTACAACTTTCCTACAAGAATTAAGACATCAATGCTTCATCAAGGAAAATAAGGAAAAGAAAAATTTTCAAGTGATATCTTAATCTTATTCTCTTTATGTGCTTAATATGAGCTACAATCACAATTATTGTACATATGCATGTGTGCCGTCATTGAAAAATTTGGGGTCTATTTTGCCAAATTAGGACAAGTCATGGGAAGAATCATCTACATACAAAGTTAGGGTACCAAGTTGGACAACCCCAAAATTCACGTTTTTGGTCCAAATTTGGCAAAATAAATCCCAAAATTGAGTCTGGAAGATCTAAAAACCTTGAAAATGACTCCGGATTTGTAAAATTTGACCTCCAGGAGTTCGGTCAATGCAAACAAGGCTGACTGTCATGCGCTACCAGGGGAGCTGCGCGTGGGCATCACTCGCCGAGAGAGTTGCAACACGTGGGGGCGTGTGCAGTGGTGGATGGTCTTAAAATTTGAGATCCTAAGGTTTCGGTACCTTTTGGATGATCTACAGTGTTAGTTTCTGCGTTTGAGAACCACAAATAGGAGTTTCGAATATTACGACCAATCTCCGGCTAATTTTTCAGAAACCAATCAAATGGATTTGTAGAACTCTTCGTCCTGAGTCCATTGGTGGTGGTGGTTTCGAAATCCGAGGTCCGGAAGCAAAGAAATCTTAGAGAGAAGTTTGAGGGTTTCGGGAGAGAAAATTCTGAGGAGAGACAAAAATTTGAAAATGATCAGCTTTTCGAGTGGCTAAGGCCCTTAAAATATCCCAGGGGACTTTTCTGTAAAAAATCACTTTTAGAGATAGGTCCTTGCAAATTTTCTTTATTTACATTTTGATCCTGAAACTCTTGAGAAATTGCAATTTAGGTCCCGAAACGTAAATTTTTATATTTTCTTTGTAAATTTTTAACCCATGTAGTAAATAAACATATTTTCAACGGTTCTTATCTCTTTTTCAAAATCCTCTCTTTTTTTAAAAATTTTCTTTAATTAGACTTTTCTTTAAATTTACGGCTATTACATTCTTCCCCTCTTAAAGAAATTCGGTCCCCAAATTTTATCACCATAGTTACAGATAAATACTAACCTCATTGTTAAAATAAATGCAGATATCTAGCGTGTATGTCATCCTCTTTTTCTCAAGTAGCTTTCTCATAAGTGTGATTTTTCCATATCACTTTCACTGTAGGCATTTCTTTTAACCGCAACTTCTTTACTTGTCTGTCTACTATCACTACTGGTTGTTCCTCATAAGTTAAATCTTCCTGTAACTGAATCTGTGGACACTGTATAACATGTATAGGATCCGGTAAATATTTCCGTACCATAGACACATGAAAAACAGGATGGTCATTACCCAATTTAGAGGGTAAAGCCAAACGATAAGCTACTGGACTGATCCTATCAAGAATTTCAAATGGTCATATATACTGTGGACTTAACTTCCCTTTCTTCCCAAATCTTACAACTCCTTTCATGGAAGATATTTTCAGAAAAATATGTTCACCTATGGAAAATTCTAATGGTCAATGTCTGTTGTTATTTTAATTAAAACTCGCAAGTGCACGAATCTATTGGAGTATAGATTTAGTGGTGTACGAGGTCGATCCCACAGGGATTGTCAATTGAGAGAAAATTCTAATTTAGATCCAAAATAAATACTTCTAGCCTAGTTGCCAATGTCTTGTTTTGTGAGAGGAATATTAAATAAAGTATGCAAAGAACTAATATACTGAAATTATAAAAAGATGTATTCAAAGTAAAGAAGCATGCTAAAGTTAGGGGATCCACTCTTGGTATTTCAAATAAAGATAAATTTAACTCTTTTATTACTCAATTATAATCCTTACATGAATAAGTTTCCAATCGGAAGATATGTTAATTTAAACTCGTCTTTGTTTATACATGAATTATATTTACCTCCTTTTTATTGTATTACTAATATGTAAAATACTCTTGTAAAATGGATTCAAGCATACATTGTGCCAATCATCATATTGTCTACAATAAATCAAGACTGATTCAAGTATTTATTGTTCCAAAAATTGTTTACAATATATCAAGATTCACACTTTACAAGATTAAAAATACAAAGATGCAAAAGATAACTTGTAAATGGATTCAAGCATAAATTGTGCCAATCATTATATTGTCTACAATATATCAAAATTCACATTTTACAATATTAACTTATGCAGAAAATGAAAGAAGTAGAAAATTAATTAACATAACAAAATAAAATGAAATAGAATAGGTTGCAAAGCCAACCATGAACAATAAAAATAAGAAGTAGGTGGCAAAACCATATATTAAACAACAAGAAAAAGAAGTAGGTGGCATAGCCAGCCATTGAAATATAAAATAAGAAAATGAGGAGGTTAATACAACATCAAATATAAACATTAAATACTTGCACAAGAATTAAATAAGTCATTATTTCTCTACCAAGAGTTTCACCCTTTCACCTTAGCATGATGATATTATAAAAGAAAGTAACAAAATATCTACAGAAAGAAGAATATTACAATAGCTCAAAACATAGCTTTCCTTGTAACAACTCCATTTATGTAAATGTAACAAAAAATTTTATATATATTTGTAAAATTCCATGAAGTTATTACTGCTTTAATTCTAACCACTTAACTCGTAATAATAATCACTTTAACCAAGCATAATTGTTATTAACAGTGATACAATATTGAGTTTTCATACACACCATTATTTTACAAACATTTGTACAAAGATACATATTAGCTCTAATCATCTATGTCGACTACTTCCGGGAACACTAGTGCGGGTGGCACCTCCACCAGAATCTCAGTTACATCTACGAAAGATACATCTGATATAACTGGTAGTTGCCCAAGGTAGGGCACCTCGATCCAACGTACGGAAATAATAAGTGTCATAGAGAAAATCTACATAATTATTCTTTTGAATATGATATGGAAATATAGTGAGAATTAAATCCCAGTAGGTTCAACAATAAATCATAATTTACCATCAATATAGTTCATCATGTCATGTTCAGCTGTATAAACTACAGAAAATATCTTTGGTCATATGAATGCATTATATCTATGCACATAAGAATTATACAGTAATGATATGTATGACAGGATTAACTATTTTCAGAATATCATATGATGACTATCAATTTATTTTCATATCAAGCTACCCCAGTCAGGGTGAGTATTTTCTACTCTCCGGTACGGGCTTTTCTCGCTCCGTCCGACATGGCCCACTTTCTCTTTCTTTTCTAATTAACATGATCATAACTGTTGGTAGGGCGTCCCCTACTGGTGCACCATACAGATTGCCATGTGACCATGCTCATTTCTTTTCTTTTCACAATAATAGCCAAAAATATGCTTTCAATAACAAGTATGTTCATCAAAATATAACTATTACCATAAATCATTGGTAATCATGCCATGAACATAACCATTTCAAATATCACTTTATAAAATATTTTCATGTCAGAATTTTATACTTAAGATGGTAAGAAGTTCATACAATGGCAATGGCTATGGCATATACTAGTCATTTATAAGATTCGTCTTCTTTTTTAAATATTAATTTTATTTCTTTATTTTCTTGATGCAGATTTTCATCATATCTAACCTTCTCTTACTAATTAGAGTATAACTCCCTCAATTGAACTCCGATGTAGGTGATATTGGTGTCAATTTCAAGATAAAACAATTATCTAAAACTATTATGTTGAACATTATAGCGAAATATTAAGAAATGAAGGTGATATTACTCCCTTAATGTACAGGTTATTTCTTCTCGGATAGGTTCTGACCTCTACCTACTAATCGGACCATATCTACCTCATATGGACTCCAACTTGAGTGATTCCAGTGGCTAAAAATCTACGACACACATATCTATAATTATTATGTTAACCATTTATTTTATTTCCATACAGTTAATTCTCAGAAATTAAAATACAGAAGCTATCCTAACATATTCTTCCCTGATGAACCATTTTCTGACCTTTGACTACTAATAAGCTCATATCTTCCTCATATGAACTCCAAATTGAATGATTCCAGTGGCTAAAAATCTGTGACGCACATAGCTATAATTTTTATGTTAACCATTTATTTTAATTCCATACATTTAATTCTCAGAAATTAAAATATAGAAGCTATCCTAACATATTCTTCCCTGATGAACCATTTTCTGACCTTTGACTACTAATTGGCTCATATCTTCCTCATATGGACTCCAAATTGAATGATTCTAGTGGATAAAAATCTGTGACACACATAGCTATAATTCTTTTGTTAACCATTTATTTTAATTGCATACAGATAATTCTCAGAAATTAAAATACAGAAGCTATCCTAACATATTCTTCCCAGATGAACCATTTTCTGACCTTTGACTACTAATCGGACCATATCTACCTCATATGGACTCCAAATTGAATGATTCCAGTGGCTAAAAATATGTGACACATATATATTTAATTCTTATGTTAACCATTTATTTTAAGTCTCTACAGATAATTTCCAGAAATTAAAACACAGAAGCTATCCTAACATATTCTTCCCTGATGAACCATTTTCTAACCTTTGACTACTAATTGGCTCATATCTTCCTCATATGGACTCCAAATTGAATGATTCTAGTGGATACAAATCCATGACACACATAGCTATAATTATTTTGTTAACCATTTATTTTAATTCCATACAGATAATTCTCAAAAATTAAAATACAGAAGCTATCCTAACATATTCTTCCCTGATGAACCATTTTCTGACCTTTGACTACTAATCGGACCATATCTACCTCATATGGACTCCAAATTGAATGATTCCAGTAGCTAAAAATCTGTGACACATATATATTTAATTCTTATGTTAACCATTTATTTTAATTCTCTACAGATAATTCCCCGAAATTAAAACACAGAAGCTATCCTAACATATTCTTCCCTAATGAACCATTTTCTGACCTTTGACTACTAATTGGCTCATATCTTCCTCATATGGACTCCAAATTGAATGATTCTAGTGGATAAAAATCCGTGACACACATAGATATAATTCTTATGTTAATCATTTATTTTAATTTCATACAGATAATTCTCAGAAATTAAAATACAGAAGCTATCCTAACATATTATTTCCTGATGAACCATTTTCTGACCTTTGACTACTAATCGGACCATATCTACCTCATATGGACTCCAAATTGAATGATTCCAGTGGCTAAAAATCTGTGACACATATATATTTAATTCTTTTGTTAACCATTTATTTTAATTCTCTACAGATAATTTCCAAAAATTAAAACACAGAAGCTATCCTAACATATTCTTCCCTGATGAACCATTTTCTGACCTTTGACTAGTAATTGATTCATATATTCCTCATATGGACTC